>JBBBDQ010000932.1:705000-965000 GCA_037127315.1 Ascarosepion bandense
CTGGTGGGATGAGACGGATTATTACCTTTCTCAAGGGTATTTGCGCATAAGTGAATGCAAGGAATTTAACTAGAATTCGAACTCGGCTTCTCTATTTATCGTTCCTTGTCGATATCCACAGCACCACAACGCACATTCTTGTAGCACCTGTTTCATTAAGAGTTACAAAAATCAACCATAAAACGTTATACAATTTATACACGCACAACAAATTAAGAGTAGTCTAGTTCTACAATAAGCCTGACTTCAGGACTTTAGAAATACTTCGTGTAATTCCGGTATGTTTTTATACATTTCTTCACCATCTTATAACAACATTTCCAACAGACAGTACTGCAACTTAAATTATTGACGTATTCGGTTTTTATGGATTACAATTATCCTTTTTTATTGTTTAGATAGTCAGATCAGACTTCAATTTGGGAATGCTAGCGCGTCGAACGCGTGTATAATGCTCTGATATATGGCTGAAAAAATACCAAATTGATGGTTAAGGAATCAGTAGAGTCGTGGAATGACGCCATTAACGGAACAAGCAGAAAACATGGCCTTTTAAAAGCGCCCATTAACTCAGAGCGTTCGTCCCAAGGACGACGTGATTTTTTATTTGTCTGTCCAATGAAAAGATTGAAGATCAAGCATTTTTTCTCAAACATTCTCATTCCCTAGCTTGATGCCTGCGATCGTGTTTTCTGTTCGAATACTAATTGGTCGAAAGAATAATCTAACACCTTGTATAAATCGATGTATAACTATGTCTGACTTGTGTGGAGTTTTGAATTATTTTGAAGGTTTCACTTTTTTTGCACTTATTTTAGAAACGTGATTTAAAAAGGTGCAAAGATGAGTGCAAAATTTAAAAGGATGCTATAGAGTTATAACCATCAGATATGTCGATTGAATTTCTGAATCACACTCAACAAAATTAGTGTTTCTGCTAGAGTATTAAATTCAATACGTCTTTTTTAATAATACGTGATTTTAAAACATGATATCGCATCAAATATCTACAGAGAAATGATTATATATGATAATATTAATAAACATTAAAGTAAGCATTAAAATAAAGCAACACTGGGAGAGTTCATTTCATTTTAATTTCAAATCTATACAATTATCCGCCGATATGACGTAGCATCCTTAAAATTGTTGAGATGAGATTCTCTTTTTGACCTAGACCTTTTGCATGTAAACGTACTACTAGAATTACCGGTAAGTTCTTTTCATATTACTGGTAAAATGATTCGAAGCAACCGTAAATTCGTTTCTAACAGTTTATTCTCGCGCACTTCTCGTTCATGGAAGTCCTTTCAGGATTCTTGCTTCTAATTAACATTGATCTTCAAAAATTAAAATGCAATGTATATCGTTATATTATGTTTTCCTAATTCTTGACCATTCAGTGACAGTGGTTGAATGTATTTTTAATCCCGCATTGAGTGAATCTAGGCAGCTTTCAAACTTCATCACTAATTCGGTTTTTAACCAAATTTCAAAGAGTTTTCAGAGTTAGATAGAACAACACTTTAGCTACATTTTGAAAAATATTTGAGTTTTGGTTGAGTAGAATAAAAGTGACATTAAATATGTGAAGCCCGAAAAGGGATACTAACTACATTTGTACATAAGTGAGTGTCAAAGCTTCTAATAATAAATCTTAATTCTTATAATTATTTCTGTTTAAAACTTTTGCATGTGGTTTTCAACATTTAAATTATCTTTTATCATTTTAGTAAATCAAACATTTTCTATCACTTATCATTTTATCAGAATTGATTATCTGAATTAATTATAAATAATCATTTTTAAATTGTTTATTTTTTTCATCAATGGCATATAATTTTTAAAAATTATTTTCATCCGGTTTTCATAATTAAATTTATATTAAATTAATAGCAATGCCTGGAATAATCATGCATTAAGTGGAAAAATGCGTACGTAAAAAGTAATATTCTTAAAATTATATTAAACCTAGAAAAGAACAGGACAAGTTACTAAATCAGAAAAGGTAAGAAAAATATATTCTAGTGAATTAAAAAACAAGAAATTTCTTACTTAAAATTGAAACTAAGAATAAAATATGAATGCAATATTTTAAGAACGAAATTTCTTATTTTTACTTCACTAGAATATATAGTCTTTTACTTCTCTGGTTATAATAACATGTCCTGTTTTTTCCATGTTTTATATAAGAATATTACATTTCATGTGCACATTTTTCCATGTAATAACATCTTCTTTTTTGCATATTCCCTCACACCCACTTAAATTTTTCATCTAGTAGCTTTCTTGCTTTCATTGGTATCGGTAAATTATGTGGTCTTCATTTTAAATGTGAAATACGAGAATCTGTCACTAGTATAATATGTGACCTACCTAAAAAAGCGTGCTATTAGGAAGTATTATAAGTGGCTCGTGACAGATAATTACAGACTGCATGTTTCAATAAAAGATGCTATTTTAATATGTTTAGTAACAAGTAGTGAAAGGGTCATTTTTTAATATGTTTATCAAAATTTAAAACTGCGGTTAAGTAATGAGGGATCCTATGCTTATATATATATATATATATATATATATATATATATATATATATATATATATACCATAAACATACACTTTCTGAATTAAGACACATTTAAACGTGGTAAAACAAATACTTTACCAGAATGCAAGAGTTAGGCCTATTATTATACAGGCACACTTTTTTTACAGAAATTATTACAAAATGTTTTTCTAAGGAAGTTCGTACCGATACTAATTGCCCTCTAATTTATTTAACGTGCATCCAATTAACTTTCCTTATTTCGTTTACTAGCATATTGTTGTTTTAACTTTTTATAAATACAATAGTATTTCAAGAGTGCCTAGTTTGAATTCTAGTTGAATTCGTTACATTCACTTACTCGCAAAAAATCTAAGGAAAAATTATTAATCCGTCAAATCTTCCTCCAGTTATGGGTTAAATAGCAGGGCAGCTTGGGTATTATAGTCTTGTTTGGCACTCAGTCTACCGCATTAGGTGATTGTAACCTACTGCTTCTACCCAGTCAATCATGCATCATTTGAAACATGATCGTCTAAGAGTGTAGCAAGTATGACACTTAACTTTTTTTTAAAAATCATATCACCCCAAGAAAGGCAGTAACGTCACTGATGCGCAGGGGGCTACGTAAGAGTAAGAAGATTGGAAAAGAGAAAACCGGAAACCACATCCTAAAAAGAGAAACAAAGGATGAGCCTCTTCACCTGTTCAATAGACGTGGGTAGAGTGTGAACCGGGCGATAGTTTAGTATATCTACTACAACTGGAAAAGAAAAAAAGAGTAAAAACATTGGAAAAGAGAAAACCGGAAACGACATCCTAAACAGGGAACAAGGGATGAGCCTCTTCACCTGTTCAATAGACATGGGTGGTGTTTGAACCGGGCGATAGTTTAGTCTATTTACTCCATAAACTGATTGAGATTTTTAAGACGTAGGTGAACATACTTTCTTTGAGAAATCATTTATTTTTCATCTGTGAATGGAGGAAGATTGTGTTAATTTGCACTGCCTTTTGCTAAGGTTTTCTTCTCGTAGATTTGCAAATAACCAAGAATTAAGACTGCTGTGATTAACCCATAACTTAGGATTGGAGAAGTGATAATTTTGTGTATTAAATAATACAAATCGGAACAGAACACAGAAGCAAAAAGCGGAAATTGAACTTTTTTCACAGATTTCACTATCAGTATCCATAATTTTAAACTCTTTCGATATCAGCCAAATATATAAATATGAAATATATTACAAGGTTAAATTTTATAAATATGCCAGTTACAATGGGATATCATTTTCATTTTTTCGTATTTAAAACGATAATTAATTCATCGAACCCTCTATATATACACATACACACAAAAGTATAAAAGTGCGTGTGATTTAAAGAGAGAGAGGGAGGGAGAGAGAGAGAGAAAGAGATGCAAATATAGTGTTGGAAAGGAATATAAACACTAATTGGATGGAAAATGACAGAATTTGAACAACATTTCATATATTGTTTATTACATACGTATAGTATGTTCAAAATTTCCAATTACATAATTAGAAAGGCGACATATTAAAAACAAGATTAAGAGAATTATTATAAGTCTGGTAAGCAAATATTGGAGGTGGTGTTAAACAGAACAATATTGTCTACAGACACAGCGTGCAGGGACCGGGATTACCTTGTTTGTCTACGTCCTGGTAGTGGAGTTGAAGCAAAATTTAAATTGATATGGTGTAATATATACTTCAATACAATTTTCATAACCTCGTGTATCGAGCGATATAAAACCATTCTATCAGGCCAATTTATTTTTCTTTTGTTTCAGATGTTAATGTATGTTCCTATAATGTTTTTTGACGCGATTCACAGGTGCAATCAGTTAACGTAGTATAAACATTTGCTCTATTCACATTATTCGGTCTGTTGTCTTAAATACTTGTAATCTTCACGACGCATTGCTCAGTGGATAAAAGCGTTGGTTAGATTCAATGATTTGACCAAAAAGTTGGAGTTCAATACCTAGCTACAGCAGTGATAAACAAATAAGAATTCAGTTAAAGTGTGGCAACTGATGCTGAGCTATCTGGAACAAACGTGATAACTGAATGTTGATCATTCTACCTAGCTGTATCAAAATAAATGGTTAAGGACAACAGCCAGAAAAATGTATATTTTGTCATATAGACGATAAAATGTAATTCTGCAATGTTAAGATTGATTTCTCACTATGTAAATAATAGAGGATTTGCAGGTAATGTAGGCCTGGGAAGCAATAACTCCCGGAAATTCTTCACACATAACACAAAATCCAACTTGTAAAAGTAAGAGTTAAACAAAATAAAACCAGTACTTGTTTGTGTTGATGAGAGAATCAGAAAGAAATCTACATGAATTGCTAGACAGGTACTTAAGTAAAGCGAACAGAAGGGACTTACCAACAGTTGCAATAAAACAGAGATTACGATTGCCGACAAATAAAGAAACCCAAATTGCCAGTTATGAATATTAAATGTCAACATCCGCGAAGTCACTGGAAGTGACTAAAAAAGAATGGGAATTGTGACAATGAAATCCGAACGCTTATTTGAATAGCAAAATTTTCATTTTAAAAGCTGAACAGTGTATTAAGAAAAGTATCGTTAGAAACAAATGAATGAGTCCTGCACAGTTTCGTAATTTTATTTTTTTTTATCGGTGCAAAGGCTGGACAATTTACTCAAATATGAAACGAAAAAATGGAGCAACAGAAATTTGGATTTGCGGAACATGCTGTGAATTTCATGGAGCTTATGCGTAAAAAAACAAAGAAAATGAAAACATACTCTTATGACAATTTATATGAATGACAATTGAAAAAGAATGAAAATTAGAAAGCTATTAGGTAAAATGGTCTGTGCTACCGTTTGATAGTAAATGGACACAGAAAGAGTTACATTGAAAAGTTCTGAAATCATTAGTGAGGATGAAGGTTGTGGTTTAATTCATACCGGTACAAAATTGAAATCGGCAGAGCTGATTTCGAATTCCTGTTGAATTCGTTGCATTCATTTGCTCGCAAATACACTTGTGGAGTGTATGAATCCATTTCTTATACCCCCAGCTATGGGTTAAATAACAGAGTAGATTCGGATCTCTACCCTTGGTTGGAAACAAGGCTACTACAGAAAGAAGTGACAATGACTGTCTTTGCATATTTTGCCTAGTCAGCCATGGATCAAAGAGACTTGATGTTTGAAACGTGTATCACGTATGGCACTTAACTGACTATCTGATAAAAATAACACATGATTTGTTTTGCGTTGATGTTTTTGTTAAAATATTAGGGAAGCTAAGGGCTTCTTTATAAAATTCTTGAATCTGCGTCTCTAAAACAAACAAGTTAGAGAGAGAAAAGTGTTAGTCGGTGGAAATTATTTGTTCAAGTATGAATATAGTATGAAAAAAACGCAGAAAACGTTGGAAAGGGTGTTTGAGAGAATGGATGCGAGTTAGTGTGTTAGGAGGTGTCTATTGACCTTACATTTAAACTCCGGGAGATTGTAGCTGTCATGGAAGCAGGCGGGAAGTGCGAGAAAAGAAGCTGTTGGAAAAACTTCCGGGCCCTGCACAGAGAACCGACATTCTGTTCCATACTAATGGGAGGTAGGAGCGATTGTCTTTGATGGTTACTTGATAGCAGCTTCTTTGTGGAAGCATTAAAATTTAAGAGCAATTTCTTGTCCCAATCCACTACGGATTGGAGGTTCTTCTCAAGCTCGTCATCAAGGTTCGCTTTGTCACCCACACCATTTTTTGGAAATATCTTGAAGATGTTATTGAAATATAGTCAAGCTGATGATTATAGGCTAAGTGAAGTGGGCCTCGGGGAACATGTCAATCTAACGGAAAAAATGAATCATTAATTGAACAAGGTCTTGTGCTCTTGATAAATTATAATTTAGACAAACATTGACAAGACAAGGAAAGCCGTTCCCTACAAGAAATAGGTCCAATTTTGCAACAGATATAGACAAGTGGACGGAGAAGAACGCGAGACAACTCTCCGTGATTGAAAAGAAAAACACGCCCGTTAGTTTGTTTGCCCTGTCGCTTCCGCTGTATCTCTGCCTTGCTCGTCTACAGCAGGTCACAACCGAATGAAATCTAGTTTCAGTGTTGCATTTTTTAAGTTTACACCATTTGACAATAGGGAAGTAATTATAGCTGAGAAGGAGCATAGTGTATAGTCTAAGCTGTAACGCTTCTACTACTTTTTTATGTGTCATGTCCTTTCAAGACGTAGGCGATCCTGGCTCTCCACATCTCCCTATCTCTGGTGGCTCTTAGCACGTTTTCTCCTATTGCAACATGCCACCTTCGTTCCGTCATCCACCTGATTATGTTCTTCAAATATGTTTTCCGTTGCTTTCCCCTATCACTTTTTCCCTTTATCAGGCCTGTTAGTATCAGGTTCTCCAAGCTCTCTTTCCTCATTGCATGTTCCATGGATTTTAGTTGTTTCTTTCCAATTCTCAGTATTAATTTACTTTTCGTTTCCCTTCTTTTCCAAGACCTCGTCATTGCTCACGTGCTCGGTCCATGATATCCGCAGCAGCCCTTTGCATGTTTTTCAAATTTTTCCTTGATCTTCGAAGATATTGTCCAACGTTCACTGCATATTGAAGAACCGACATCACATAGCAATCCAGTACGCTCCTCTTTGTTTCTAGCGAAATTGTCCTGTTTCTTAATACTTTAACCAAATTCTGGAAAGCTTCTTTCGCCATACCAATTCGCCTTCAGATCTCAGTGTCGCAATTTCGGTCTTCGGTTAGAACACTTCCCAGATATTTAAATTTTTGTACCTGCTTGATTTTAGTGTCTCTCACCTGTATTTGGCATGTTGGGTTGCCTTTTTACTGATGATCATGCATTCGATATTTTTGCAGTTTATTTGTCACTCTATTTAGTTACCTTCTGCAAGAGGTACAAAGCTTAAGCGCAGTCCGCTGGAAGTATGATGATGATGTCATTCCGCTGTAGGATTTTGAATGCCAGCCCGTTCCCTTGTATGATGTTTCGCTTTTCCCAGTGTCTGTCTCAGCTGTAATTTTGGCTCATATGCCTGAGCCTGAGAAATATTCAAGCAACTAATATGTTATTTGCTTGATGGCTGCTGCGAAGTTGAGACCCTTGTTCAGCACTGACTCTTCAGAGGTACTAAACCGATGTTGATAATAGCGTTGTGAAGGTTGGTTTATAGACCTCGTGTTTCACCTTCAGATTTTTAGTCTATTCAAACTCCTACTTGGTAGACGTTGACTGCATCGAATTCTTGTATGAAAGCTTTTACCAACTCGTACAGGATCCTTATTCGGTCTTCTCTATCAGTTGGACTCTGTTGGGAAACCCTCAAGACTCTGAAAGATATCGGTTAATAATTTTTGGTTCATCCAACGGATATAATGATCACAGTGTGCCTCGCTTTTTTTTCTGAGTCTCCTTGAACTGACGGTGAGTTTCGATACCAAGCCTCGGCAGCGGATAAAAACATTAGTTAAATCTAGTGGCTTAACCCAACGAGTTCTGAGTCCAGTACCTGATTACAGCACTGATAAACAAGTAACTTAGGGAGTTGAGTTAAGGAGAGTTAAATAGTATATATATATATATATATATATATATATATATATATATATATATATATATATATATATATTATCCGGATTAAACATTACTCATGGAACGAGAATAATATACCCAAGTGATAGAAATAAAGAGATCCGTTCGAAATTTCAATAATCTGAAATAAGTCAAAGCGTACAATGGTCAGAACATCTTGAATCTGAACATGTCAACAATGATGAAAACAGCAATCAGAACAATATAATAAAGTATATATATATATATATATATATATATATTTGTGTGTATGTTTGATAATTGCGTATTTTGGCAGTATTCTGACTTTTATAGAAGTTTTTGGGCAGATGTTTTCTTTTCTGTACACGAAGTTCGTAAAAACTTTCTTATGTTCTACATACACAATCGCTTTCGACCATTCTTATAGCCATTATCTCGGATGATGTTTTTTTCGTTTTTTATAACCGTTTTTATAATGTGTGTTTTATATATATATTTGTCTAAAGTTTTAGGAATTATTTATTTTTGCAAACACGTACACATGCACTCAGTGTGTATGTAACCATGCCCATAAATCTAAAATTCATTTTCGGAAGACCACAGCTTATAGTACATTCCAAAACGATTGGATTAAAACAGAATTCCTGAAACATGGACGAAAGTTCTGAAAATTTGAATAAACTGAGAAAACCACCAGGTGCTAACAGTAGGAATAATCAAAGAATGATAAATAATTAAAAATTCATTAAGATGAAATTGGAAAAATATTGATTAGGTCTATAGAAAAATGAATGCCGTGACTCGAATATTTCTTTTGAGGTTATTCTCTGTTAGAATATCTGTTCATCTTAACAATCCAGACTTCTCTTTTCTGCTGATTATATTTTGCAACTTTTGATGATTAAATATATATTATTATATTTTGGTAAATTCTACTAATCTATTAACACATTTTTGCTCTTACATGTATTCATATAAATTGTGCTAATTTTTTAAATTCGAATTTCCTATTCGAATTTAGAAAACTCATTATTCTCTCTGTACTGTTACGAAATCTCCATTGTGGACATCTTTTTCATTCTTTAGGTTGTATGAAAGCTGTAAAAGCTACCAATGCTAAAGGTATAATGGGTGAGTCAAATTTCCTTTACGTTTATTTTTCCACATTTGCACAAATGCTGCTGAGAGATGTATACATCTATTTATTCTCCCTCAAGCTATATGTTAATAGATTAGCCTTGAGATTAAAATTTGTGAAAATCTAGGACAATGGAGAGACGAATTAGAAAGTGCACATATATTTTCGCAAGATTACTTGTTGATTCGTAGATAATAAGGAAACGGAAACTGTGGAGATTCCTTATTATTTACAGCCATAAAAACATAAAATGTTTCGAAAAAAAATCATATGAATATCTTATCGTCATTTCTTGTTGAGGCAAGCCGAGCAAAAAAATCTGTCTGTATCGATTAGGTGCACTTTTGAAATGAAATGATTAACATTTTGATAGTATAGTAGACGACCCATAAAAACTTAGGTTCCTTTTCAAATATTTCATGTTATAATTTCTTAAATTGGAAATATTATCAATTTTATTATTATTTACACGCATTTTAATTTGTTTTTGAAATAAAAATTAATGAAATAATTTTTCTTATTCTCATTATACAATGTTATTTAGATAAAAATAAATAGATTATTACATGGAAATAATTTCACAATTGTGTAAAGCATGTTGTGCTTTACATTTTGTGTTTTTTATTAATCATATCACCCCCAAGCAAGGCGATAACGACACTGATGCGCAAGGGGGCTACGTAAGGGTAAAAAAAATGGAAAAGAGAAAGCCGGAAACTACATTGTAAACAGGAAACAAGGAATGAGAAAAGAAAAGGGTGAAAAGATTGGAAAAAGGAAACCAGAAACCGCATCCTAAACAGGAAACAAGGGATGAGCCTCTTCACCTGTTCAATAGATGTGGGTGGAGTGTGAACCGGGCGATAGTTTAGTCTATCTATTCCAATTGAACTTCCTTCTAAAGTTTACTTCAACTCTACATTACTAACCTCTCTGCCTGAAACTTCATTCGCTAATTAAAACTTGACCATTTCAAGCTTAGAATTAGTTGTCAATCTTTCTTGTTATCTTTTCAACGCCAATACAACTGTGACACTATCTCACGCGGTGATACTTTCCATTGGTTGGTTTAAAACAAAGAGAAATTGATATTGGTGATATTATTAATGTTTTATTGCGTCACGCGATGTGAGCTTAGGAAAAAAAATTAGTACCATCAAGTGCTTCTAAAAACACGGGAGCATAAAATTTGATTATATTGGGAAAATAATCATTTCTCTGTTTCATGATTGTATAAATTTCGAATCTTTTCATGTTCATATAGATTTCCCTTAGATTTGAAATGTCGATTCCGCTATTCTGAAAACACGTAGACTAAACAAGTGTCAGAGTGGTTTGATAAGGTCACCCGAGGGCCAAGGCCGCTGTTTAGCCCAACAGTCCGAAGTGACCCGAGCTGGATTCGGTTCGGTGTGAGTTGGCATGATTTCATTGGTCGAGCTAAGACATCCGCAAATCGAACGGGCGGCGACCGATTTTCATTGGCTGAAGGCTCTGAGCCGGCCTGATCCCCAGAGAGGATCGAAATTGGTTATAAACATAGATGCTCGACACGAAAAGTTCAGTTGGAGAGCGAGTTAGCTCAGATTTCGGGCACAGCGCCACCGCCGTCAGTACCCCCACACACTCTGCAAGTGGCCGTTCTGATTCGTCAGATTCCGTCAACAACCCGAAAGAACTTTGCTGTGTTAGAAGTACATTTCAACGCTAACAAAACTTAGATTAAACATTTCATGTAACGATTAGAAGCTATGATGCTTTTGGCGAACTTTCGCTCTCCGTTGTAAAAATCATTTTCGACGATTATATATCATTTTCGAAAACTGTATGAAAAGAAAGACATTGTTTTTTCTTTATATAAAGACATTCCACGTAGCTCTCCAGGCATGTTCGACTTGTTCATTTATTTTATTAATTTTTTTTGGTGCAGTGTTTATTCTTTTTCAAACCACAAGTGTACACCAGTGTCCGGACTGGCTAAAAGGGACGACTATTAAGATTGCAAGACGAGACCTCTGGGATCTAATCACAACGTGGGACAGTGGCCCGTTCTTGCAAAAGACGTCCTGTAACCCAGCTTTTGTGGCGACGTCATTAGATGGGATCGTCCCGACCAGCGACAGCGACAAATCCAACTGTACGACTGGGTGGCAGTGTCACAACTGGGATCGTCACGATCGTCGGCGAGGACGAGCGTCACATTAGACAGACGGCCAGCCCGGCTTGAGGTTGCCGCCCCCCCCCCTGGTGCAGAGTATCACACATCTCCAAACAACAACACTCTAATTTGGTTAGCTCTTGGGCCTTGTAATGGGTGAACATTAGTAAATAATTAGTACTCCTCACCATAGAAATTCAGATAGAAAGCATTTACTTAATTGTTTTTTTATTTAATTAGGTAATTTAATTTAATTTAAGAATTGGTAGATTTAACTTAAACGGTTCAAAACAAAAATACTTTTGATGAGGGAGACAATGCAAAGAAAAAACTGAAAAAAAATGAAAATCGACTGTAATTTAAACCACAGATTTTAAATTATCTAAACAATTTTCCCAACAAATAATAAATTAAAAATGGCATATACATATCTTTGTTCCATGAAAATAACTTTGTTTAAGTTATTAACTAGTATCATACTAAATGTATTTTCATTCAAATAATTGTAGCCCGAGGTGATCAAATCTATTGCAACTATAGCAATTATACCAAGGTATAACAATTTTACTATTTATCTTATATTTTTCGAGGGTAAAACCCATTAAAATAGCAAATTTTGAAACAATAGAAAACGAAAGTACAAAAAAAAGAGCAAACCTCTGCTTGAAAATACTCATTTTTATTGAAATAATGTTAAGAATGAACGGCTTCTATTTGTGAAACAATTTCATTTTCCTACCTAATAATTACAGTTTTAATTATACCATTTCTTCATTAAATTTACTTCAAAATGCGTAACAATGGCAAATCAACATGCATATATTTACTTATTCGTCATCGAGTAATATGACAAAAATCTATAGCCATACCGATTAAATTTTACAATGATCCACACACACAACCTCTTCAATTATATATATACTTGGCGAAAATCCGAAATATTTAAACAGAAAAATAGTACTACTGTAGTGCAGAGAATTTTATAAATATATATTGTGTCTTGTATTTTTAAATTTATTTAATAATATTGCTATAAAGAACTATGCATTTTTATTATTTTTCACATCGATAATATTTGGAATATAATATGCAAGTGTTTGTTTATGGAGTAAGTCATTCAGTTAAGTGCCATACGTTATACACGCTTGCGCGGTCATGTCTCGAAAGAAATATGACTAACTAAGCAGAAGATATTCCCTCAGAAGTTTGGCATTAATTCTGCTGTAGACTAGTGGCCAACCAAGTCTATAAAACCCAATCTGTCCTGTTATTTGACACATAGCTAAAGGAAAGAGACGGGTTAACCCCTTTCCTAAGGTATTTGCACGTAAATAAATGCAACGAATTCAAATGAAATTCAAACTCGGCACTCTAATGTCTCGTTCCAAGTCGATATCCACTGCATCACAACGCACATCCTAAAGCGGTTGATATCACAAATTGTATTGAAAGCAAATAGTGAATTACCTATTAAAAATTCTCTAGAATAAGAACAAATCGGCCCTAATTAAGGAACCGCTTTTCTCATTTTTAATGGAATCTGATATTGTACTTCGTAGTACTAGGATGTGCGTTGTGGTGCTGTGGATATTAGCACGAAACAAGAAATCGGGGAGCCAAGTTCGAATTCCAGTTGAATTCCTTGCATTCAATTACGCGCAAATTCCAATTTGGGTTTTATATGCTTGTCGGGCAATCAGTATACCACAGAAAGTAATGGCAACCTACTGTTGGATAACATTCTGCCTAGTCAGTCATCTCTGTAAAGAAACATGATCGCTCAAGCGTGTATCACGTATGACACTTAACTGACTGCTTAAGCAGTTGAAAATTCGTAAGCTAAAACTGTTTGTGCCGTTATCAATCTTTTCAGATGTATCTACAGGATACACATACTTGCTGAGATGAGCATATTGTCACCATTTTATAAATTTTATTTCATGAGTGCACGTGTTTTCTTATGTTGACGACTGAAAAGCATAGTAAAGTCAGTTGGGCACCGTCAGTTAAATAAAAATTAAATACAAAGTCGCACATCCCATCGACATTAATTTAGAAAACGCATTCTGTACTGCTAGACAATCTCGTCGGATGTTCCTATACAAATATATTAATTTGATTGTGTGTTAATCTGAAGAGTTGGATGAGCTTAATGGTGATTACAATTGCACGGTATCGTAGAAAACACATTTTGATGGTTTTGATAACTAAAGAACTCCTAAATTTGTTGATGTTTATGTACTGCTAGACAATCAGTTTGGATGTTCCTATAGAAACATATTAATTTGATTGTGTGTTAATCTGAAGAGTTGGATGAGCTTAATGGGGATTAAAATGGTTCGGTGTCTTTGAAAACACATTCTGGTCGTTTTCTTAACTAAAGAACTGCTAAATTTGTTGATGTTGATGTGCTGCTAGACAATCGGGTCGGATGTTACTATACAAACATTTTAATTTGATTGTGTGTTAATCTGAAGAGTTGGATGAGCTTAATGGTGATTACAATGGTACAGTATCTTAGAAAACACATTCTGATCGTTTTGATAACTAAAGAAATCCTAAATTTGTTGATAAGTGCTTCGCACTCAACACAGAAGAAGACATCATTTCGAAAGTAGTGTTTCCCTGGGTCAAGAGGGTGGCTGCGGAATCACCCTATATCTGGTAACATGATTCTGCACGATGTCACATATGCAGATGAACCGGGTCATGTCTGTCAGAAAATTCTTCAAACATATAATCACAAGCCTCTAGCCATCTGATTACCTAGTCTGCAGACCTCATGATTATTATGTGTAGACCGTGGTTGAAGTATATTAAACAAATTTACTCATTAGGACTTCAAAATATTTTATGTAATTTAATAAAAAGCTAACCAGAGTACTGAGAGACAGTAAAATTCCATTGGAAACAATAAAAAGAGTGCTGGAGTGCTATATGATATCTGTCCTTCTCTATGGCAGCGAATGTTGGAAGATCTTTTCAAGAATGAAGGAGAGTCTGGTGGTTCTGTTGTCTAATTCTAAGGATACCACGGAACGAGCACATGCGCAACGATGGCGTGTTGGAGAGAATCTTCGCTCGTTTTGGTTTGTGCAAACAAAAAAGTAAAAAAGGCAACTTGTCCGTCAATATGTATCATCAATTTCACTTAACTATCCTCTCCAATTCTGGACTGTGATAATATTTCTTTCTCTCCTCTTTTTAAGACCCTGTCCTTTCATTGGTGTCCAGCCAAATCTAGAGTTAAATTTCATTTTTGTTAAAATTCTTTAAATATATAAGGTTTTAATGTGTTTTCTTTTCAATCTATTTTTCCCGTTTTGAATTCTTAAATAAATGTGCGCTATCACGTGGATTTTCTAACTTGTTATAAAAAGTCTTTTGCATAAGTGACTTTTATTCATATATTTTTTCTGTTTTGATAAGTATCTCCCATTACCTTTACTGGCTGAATGATATCAACTCCAACCACTGGTTTTTCAGCCAGTGTGACATATATCGGTAACTTAGAATTACATTGAATCACTCTACTAGATTTAGTTTTGTCGAAACTGTGAACAGGTCTGTCGAAATGGATCATCATTTGCACCTAACTGGCTTCTCCAGTTCTGAGCTGTGATATATTTTATTTCTCATTTCTTTCTAAAACTCTATCATTTCGTTGTTGTTCAGCTTCTCCAATTGAAAAAAAGCAGCACGTCACATTTGATTCCAGTTGACAACTGAGCCACTGAAATCTCCTTCTGAGTGAAAGCCGGCATCGATGATTTCATCCAAGTCAAAAAGTTACGTCCTAGACCTTATTCGCCTCCTTGGTTATCTTATGACTGCTCTGTCATCATTTCACACAGAAATCCCTTCTTCCGTCTAAATCGGAGCCACGTGTCTGACCATAATAGGCGCTTAGTTGCCTCTGCTCTTAAGGAGTGGAAAAGAATCTTAAATGACGTAAAGCTGTTGTTTGCTGATAGAATAAAGCAGCATAGTGCAGACCGCATGTCCGATTCAAAGACTACTGGCGTCTCTGCAAATGTGTGCTGAACAACAGTAAATCCTCGTTGTGTCTCTTATCAATCAAGATGAGAAGAAAAGCTCGAAAAAATTCCAAGATTATTGAAAATTACACAGCAATAAATAAAAATTACTCAGAAATAAATAAAAATTATGGTAGATAGCACGAAACCACTAACATACTCCAGTTGTCAAAATTCACTTGACACTGAATATAAAAGATTCCAAAAATACACGACTAAAATCCTTCGAGACGATGGCTTATTGGATATAGTAGTTGGTTATACATGTGTTATTATTATCTAGTGGTCATGAGTTCGATACTTAGACTTGGTAGGAAGAGTACCAAAAATTCAACATAAAAAAACAATAATTGATTTCACGATTTCGAAACAGTCAAGGAGATAATCAGCCAATCTATGGACACCTGATGGTGACCCAAGGATACTTGGCCGTAACGCTGTGTCTGTTATAACAGCCATATCAACCAAGATGAGAACAAAAGTCTGAAACAATTCCAACATTAGTAAATGCTCCGTCCCTCCATTAATCAAAAAATTTTACGTCCTTACAGCCACTGCTGAAAAGTGCGTATACATTCCTCGCAGAATTTCCTCTATCTCCACATTTGACTCGTAACCGTACCCAACTTCTCTCATAAAAGTGAAGCTCAACTGAGAGATGCATAGATAACCCTCTCTCTTGTATTTAACATATTTTCAAGATTGACCCACATAAGGCGTACAGAAACAACAGTCATTGTCTTGAAGAAATGTACGCCCTTAACGATCCTCTGTTCGCTCTAAACTCTATATTTACTGCCTCTATGATTTATTATCTTCTGACTTCTGGAAGTAGTCCTGTGTGGTTCCTGTATTTAAGAACCTAAGAGAACCCTCGGACTCTTGTATATATCGCCCTATCCTTCTCCTACTAATTTTCGGTAAATTGTTCAAGGATATTATTCTCACCGCCCCTAAACTATTCTCAGACACACTTTGTTAGGTCTAAGGATTATCTTCCGCTTTGTTAGGTCTAAGGATTATCTTCCGCTTTTTTAGGTCTAAGGATTATCTTCCGCTTTGTTAGGTCTAAGGATTATCTTCCGTTTTGTTAGGTCTAAGGATTATCTTCCGTTTTGTTAGGTCTAAGGATTATCTTCCGCTTTGTTAGGTCTAAGGATTATCTTCCGTTTTGTTAGGTCTAAGGATCATCTTCCGCTTTGTTAGGTCTAAGGATTATCTTCCGTTTTGTTAGGTCTAAGGATTATCTTCCGCTTTGTTAGGTCTAAGGATTATCTTCCGTTTTGTTAGGTCTAAGGATTATCTTCCGCTTTGTTAGGTCTAAGGATTATTTGCTAAATACCAGCACAGTATATATATATATATATATATATATATATATATATATATATATATATATATATACCAGGCCCTCCAGAAGAACGCTGAACCTCGAGCTATTACCCTGAATATATCCAAAGCATTTGATATGTTCTGGCACGTCGAAATTCTGCCATGATTGCTTACGTCCTTTTTAAAATTATGCTAGAGTAGAGATCTGACCAAATTGATAAGTGAAAGATTCATCAAATTTACCTCGAACTATGGATTAAATGGCTGAGTAGACTTAAGTTGTATTAAAGTATGTGCAAATGTTAGTCGGAATTTCGAAAGGAAGCAACCGTGAACATTTCTAATGAATTTCCCAAGTCATAATAATTAAAAGAATTATAAATCTATCTTAGTGGAACATTGCATAAAATGTCATATAAATAGTCACAACTATCTTATTACTATTTCGCATTTTATTTGTCAGTTCTTATGTTTCTATCTTTTATTTTCATTTCTTTCGCTGATTTATATTTCGTCATCTTGTGTTTATTTATAAATGATTTAAAATATATTTTTCTCTTAACCTCATCGTTTTCTATTTTGCCATATATTTTAACGTTCGCATCGTTATTTTTATTTCTCGTCCTTGTATATTCCTTTTCATTTTGACCTGAAGTGGAACGAATATATCCGCTGTATAGCAGCATATACTTTTAGGAGGGTTGGTTTTCCGTGCTTGACTGGAAAGTATTTCCGATCAAAATTCATCTTGCACATGTATAAATCTACCTTCCGTCTTTCCATTGAATACCGTTGCAGTGTAATCAGTTCTGACTTGGCATCTAGATTTCCTTCATTTTCTAAACAACATGACCGGGCTTCCCTCTGTCTTTTTTATAAATATTTTCATGGCAAATGATATGACGATTTTTTCATGGTGCCTCGTCCACATTGATTTACACATGCTATATGAGTGGCATATATGTTACTCACTTTTACCGTTGAAGTATTTATATGCAACCACACTTCTACTCGAACAGTTTCTTTTCTTGCATTTTCTGCCTGTGTAACTCCCTTCACTTTACTTGCTTCACTGCTAGGTAGAATTTCCAAAATTTTAAATGCATCTCAATTGATATATACTATCTTCTTGACCGCAAATCATTTTTTATCTTTCTTTAATACCTGCTATACCTGGTCTTTTTTCTCACTGCGTGATTGTGGCAGGCCCGCATTGCTTGGGGTGAAATGATTCAATAAATTTATTTTCCTTCTGCGTGAAATCTGTTTACTTTTAAATCTATCATTGTTTCATTCAGTGTTACTTACTTGCATGTCACTCTGCCCATTTTTCTTTCTTCAAGTCCATTATTTACCCCTCTGTATATTTTTATTATCCTGTTGTTTTAAATGTGTAATTATTTCATAGTCGGATTTTTGTTTTACATTACTATTTCATTATCGATTTTCCAAAGTCTGATCTATTTTAACGCTTTCAACTCCTTGTATCTTAAATCTTTAATTACTTTTCTCTCTCTTCTTAGTTTTAAATGTAAATGCAGATGCAAATTTGAAACTGTCTGCACCCTATTCTTTGTTCACCCTTTTTAAAAAAGTTTCTACGAACGGCTCCTGCTGTCTTCCCAATTTTAATTTCAACACATTTCTTTCAAATTGCTCAATACAAAAAACAAGTGTAATTTTTACTCCAACAATTTGCTATATGAATTTCAGAGCTGGAGTTAACGAGCTAAGATTACATGTATAATTAGAAAACAATTTGTATGTATCTAAACTTGAAGATATTAAGATTATTGCAACCGGGGAATCATTTTATTGGGCGTCGGTTCCCACACACAGTATCAGTTCTTTAAAATAACTCTCTGATTTGAACTTTCTCTTTATTAGTAGAATACGAATTGAATGATGATCTTTTGTCCCGTTGTACACCGCTTGACTAGTCAGCTGCGAAGTTCGAACAAATGGATGTAGCTGATCATAACCTCTGCAATGAAAATAAGGATAGAGAAGCGTGAAGCTAGCGAAGTTTTGACTGCGGCAGAGATAATTGTTTGCTCAGAATGCTTTGTAGATGATTTGAATTTTATCAAAGTGAGGACTGAAAAGTTTAAGGTATGTCAGCAGTACGCCGTATTTTGGCCAGATAAAGTTCTTAGAAGTATACAATATGTCAGAACGTCACGTTCTTTCTGTAGAGGAAAAAGCATCAGTGTATATCATGCCAAAATCTTTAGACATGGACAGGATATATAAGAACAGCTTGGAGTCAAGCGTGAACGTGAAATCAGATGTTTAATAGTTTAAATGATCACAGACATGAACCGTTTTCTCGATGCCGATTTTTGACCTTAGATTTTATTTGAATTTTCATTTTATATAATACCTAATATGGGATTTGTTCATTAGACTTTAAACAGAAAATACAAAAACCGTTCTTATTTAATCGCGTTGAAAATGTTCTTTTATGTCTTAGACTAGGAAATAAAATTATTTTCTTTGCTGTATTACGTGCTCTGCTTTAATATTTTCCTTTCAGATATTGTTATAATTGTTATTATTATTATTATTATTATTATTATTATTATTATTCACAGTTTATAAAATATGTGTAATTTAAAATGTAATTGTCTTGAAATATATCAGATTTGTATCCCTACTCAAAATAACGTGTTACCCTTTATCCATGACCGGTGTGTTTTTAAAGCGTAGATGAACATAAATGATCCAAAGAAAAACAGAATATCAGTCTTTGAGAAGCACGAAGTATTCAAAGAAAATTTAATTCTGTTCACTGGTGATATCACTTTACTGCTTTGAAAATGTTCCTTTATGTCTTAGCCTGGGGGAAAAACTCCTTTCTTTGCTGTATTCCGTGCTCCGTTTGAATATTTTCTTTTCAGATCTAGTGAGTTGTTATCTCTTAGCATATTTCAAAAAATAGTAATAATAATATAAAACATATATAAACCACTCCGGCGGAGGGAAATTTATCTTCCTCTGCAGCATTAGTAAATTGTACATACTTAATTTTTAATTTTCTTTTAAGCGGGACGTTATCAAACCTGTACGTTAAAAGAAAGAATTGAACCTACAAAGGGCGGAAGAACTCTTCAGGAGTCAACGGCCAGCTAACTAGAGGTGGTGTCTCAATAAATCACCGTCGGAAAGGCAACGGGATACAACTCCACTATCTAATCCCCCGGTCAATCATTGTTATTCACGAAAAATATATGAAAACCAACAGTTGCTTCCGAACGAAACAACTCCTCACTCGGTAAGGCTCGGCATGAGCAATAGGTGCCACCTGACCGTCATCCGGCGACTGTTAGCATCAACGGAGTAAAGGGGACATTTTACTTCAAAATTTGTCCCCCGCCCGGGAAAAAACGACATGAGCAACTGGTGTCTCTGGACCGTTACCCTGCGACTGTGAGCAAAAAAGAAAGAATTACTTTTGGTACATGGAACGTCAGGACACTAAAAAAATGTTGACAACTACAGAATTTCAAGCAAGAGATGGACAGACTGAAGATCAATCTAGTCGACATATACGAAATCAGATGGCCTAAAAATGGAGACCTCAGTAGTGACACACACAAGATAATTTATGCAGGAGGCAAAAACAACGAAGAAGGGATCGGCTTAATACTAGACAAAGAAGTGAAGAAATGCGTTCTTGGATACTGACAGCTTTCAGAGAGAGAGTCCGCTTGGTTAAACTGCGGGGAAGGTCATTCAACATAGTTATTATAGTAGTTTATGCGCCGACAACTCAAAGCACTGTGAACGAAATAGAATCATTCTATTCCACACTAGACAGTGCGAAGGCTCAGTTGAAAAGCCAAAAAATTAGGATCAGAATGGGTGACATGAATGCCAAGGTAGGTAAAGAGAGGGAAGGGGACATGAGGAGAAAAATTGGTCCTATGGTGCTCAGCATATGACCAGGTAATTACTAACACCTGGTTTCAAGAACACCCACGATGACTATGGACATTGAGAAGCCCAGGAGGCGACACGAAGAACCAAATAGATTACTTAACTATAAACAAGAAATTCAGGAATGCAGTGGTTTAATACAAAACATATCCAGGTGCCGTGGACGGAAAGGACTATGTCCCAGTCATCTGCAAACTAAGGATAAAACTCCGGAAAATGAAGAAGCCCAGCGCATCACCAAGCCTGCAATAAAACACGCTCGTGAATGACCCCACCCTGCAGAAAGAATACACTAACAGCGTGAGAAAGAAATATGAAGAACAAATTGGAAAAGAACACTCAAAATGTTACTCACTAAAGGAAGCGATGGTGAACTCAGCGAACAACATTGCCTGAAGGAAATCAGACGCAGAAGAAAAAAAGAGCGGAAGAATGAAGAGATTCTCCACATGATGAAAAGAGACAAACATAACGCCAACACATGGAAGAGAGTACAGGAAACTACACAGAGAGATAAGGAACAAATGCAGACAGGATAAAGAGGAATGGCTCAACAACAAATGCGCAGAAGTAGAGAGACTGAGCAGGACCTATAAAGCAGAGATGCTCAAAAGAATGCATAAAATCAAAGGATGGGACAATCATTTTGAAGAAAGAAGAAATACTCCAGCGATGGGAAGTATATATAAAGGATCTTTTTTGCGACAGGAGAGAACTGAGAATACACAAGGAGGAGGATGGGCCGGAAATGTTCAAATCCTAAGTGGAAGCTGGAATGTCCAAACTGAACAGAAACAAAACAGCTGGTCCAGACGACGTCGTAAAAGAGCTGCTGATAGCCCTGGAAGAATATTGCATAGAAAAATTACCGACATAATAAACGAAATTTATAATAGTGGAATAATAACAGACGACTTATGCAAGTCTATATTTATAGCACAGCCGAAGAAACCAAGTGCAAACGTGTGCAAACTTCACAGAAATATCAGCTTAATGAGTCACATTACAAAACTGATTGTCAGAATCCTGATGAATAGTGCGAGAAGTAGAATCAGGCCAGAGATAGGACAGGAACATTGCGGGTTCGTCAAGGACACTGGAACAAGGAACGATAAATTTATGATTAGGATGCACTCCGAAAGTGCAATACACAAGATGAAAGACTAAATTTTTTTCTGTATTTTTTAAGAACTTCCATTATTCTTCTACATCTTTTGTAATATTTCTTTTTTCCTTCTATTTTTAAGCCACTTCTTCTTTCTTGTTCTTTTTTTTTAAATTCCTTCTTTTCGTTTCTTCTTTTAAAAGAACTCTTTTCATTCTTCTTTTATAATCCTTTCTTTTTATTTTTCAAAATTTGTATATATTTATTACTTCTTCTTTTAACGATCTTTCTTTCTTTGTCTTCTACTTCTTTTAAAATCTTTCTTCTTTTTCTTTCAAAATATTTCTTTCTTTCTTCTTCTTTATGCTAAAAATGATAATGTATGCGCATTTTTTCTTTATCTCTTCTTTCCTTCTATGATGCTTCAAAAGTTTCTAGCGATAAAATCTCTCTCTCTCTCTCTCTCTCTCTCTCTCATTATCATTATCATTTAACACAGTTGTTTGCCATTTCTTCCTTCGGTTGATTCTTTCACAACCATATAAAAATCAGATTTTCCTTCTCTTTTTTTCTTCATTATTTTTCTCCTTTATTTAACGTAATTCCTACATACACTTTTTGCATCTTCCTCTTAGTTCTTGTTTCAAAATAACAACAATATTTTCTTTAAACACTTCTACTTTTAAAAAATAACATTGAAAATATGGCTTCTTATTCTTATTCTTTTTCCTTCCATAATTACTCAATTTTAATTCTAATTATCAGATTTCACTCTTTCTCTCACAGATTTGCTATCGTTTCAATTTCTATTCAACCCAAACAACTTGGCTCTGGTTCAAACACAAGAATAACTTAGAAAATAAAGCAAAAATATATTGACAGGTCTGTCACCCAGGCCTTTCCTTTTTGGCACTCATTTCCAAAGCAAGATAATATCTCCACTGAACAAATGAATTCACGTCAAAAAAGAGGGAACTAAATTCAAAGTTTAAGTGATATTGACTGACCGGGCCAACGAAGATTAAATGATGTCATGGCTCACATGAATCTGGCAAAAAATCATCGAATAAAATATAGGTAATAAAAAATAACAACACTTTGAAAGTAGGGAGATAATGTATATGATTTTAGTGTAAATACTATATCGCATCACGATTTTAAACACACGCATATAGGAACACATATTTCATATATATATATATATATATATATATATATATATATATATTGCTTCTCTGATTCCCTGATAGCTACAATCTCCAAAAATTTAAATGCATCGCAAATTGCCATCTTCTATTGTCTTGATTACTATTCATCTTCATCCTTTTTTAAATACCCCTGTCAACGGAATATTCAGTAACTGTACCTCCCTGCACACAAGTAAACTGTCACTCCTAGATTGGGATAAAATGATTGAATACACACACACACACACACACACACACACACACACACACACACACACACACGCGCGCGCACTCTCTCTCTCTCTCTCTCTCTCTCTCTCATACACACAAATATATATATATATATATATATAATCGTATGTTTGGTCGTACTGCTGAGCAGTCTGGAAAAATTGTAGATTTAAAAAGAATAGCTACTAATCATTATTTACGCATCGTTCTTCAGCAACGAATTGAACACTCTGGGCTTATGCCGTTTGTTTACATTATATATATAACACGCTAAAATATGCATTCTTCTACCGTGAGCCGATTGATTAGCGGTAGAATCTCCGACTGATATCGCAAGCAATCAAAGGTCTAGCTGAACGGATGTGCTGTGATAAAATGAAACGTAACTGTCTATATATAGTGAGAGAATAAATTGTTATATAGCAGACTTAAATTAAATTAGATCAGTGATCAGTTGTATTAGAAAGTGCTAAGTACATGTTTGACCGATGGACGAAATTCAAAATATAGAGATTTTAGTTATTTAGTTAGGAAATATCTGCCAGTTACGCTACCATGGTATTGACCTTTTCGGTTTCCTCAGTTATCAAAGCTAAAAGACGACAATTCTACTCTATCAGCGTCTTCTCTCGCACTTCCCGCCTATGGAACTCGCTTCCATATTCTTGCTTTCCTGACGGCTACAACCTCCAGGAATTTAAATGCAATGTCAATACCCATCTATTAACCACTTGACTCTAATTCTTTCACCCCCCCCATATCCTTTCCTTTCACTAAACCTTTGCAACTGTCATCACACCTGAATTGCCATCATTCTCTTGCTCCTTTCAACTGGTTCGCCTTCCTCTACACTCTCTTCTACTTAATCTTTTTACTCTTCTGTAGCCCCCTGCATATCAGTGGCATTACCGCCTTGCTCAGGGTGATACCTCCTTGTACCAGATTTTTCAAGACTTCCTTCGTCATCAGGTCTCAATAACTTCAGCTCTCATTTCCTGTTACTGAGTATTAATTTAATTTTCGTTTCTATCCTTTCCAAACCATATAATTGCTCACACGCTCGATCCAGGTTATCCGAAGCAACCTTGTGTAGAACCACATTTCAGTTGTCTCAATTTTTTTTTCATCTTTGATGATATAAACCAGCATTCTTTTTAATATTGAACAACAAACATCACAAACGAATCCAGCACCATCTTATTTGTTTTCAGCGAAATTTTCCTATCACAAATCATCTACACAGCTGTAGGAATGCGTCATTCACGATGCCAATTCACCTTCAGATCTCAGTGTTACACTTTCCGTCTTCTTTTAGAGCATTCCCAACTATTTAAATTCAGTTCTATTTTTCTAATCAATGCTCATCTTAAATTTCATGTCAGAGAAACCCATATCATTTTTAAATTTATAGTGCTAACTTTATTTCCGTAAAGTAGCAATGCATTAAAACATTAATCAACATAAATTCTTATTAATTTGAACACTATGTTTTCGATTATATATCCTATTTGTTTTACACAATTTCAATTATATTTACCAGCTTGTATGTTTGAAAATTTTAATAAAGATGAAAAACCCTCTAATCAATATAAGAACATTTTAATAATGTCAAGGAAATGTGATGAGTGAATTTTCAATTTTTTCCTTAAAAACTTATTTCCATGCATGAATTTTTCTGGTAATAATAGAATAATTAAGAAACGCTCAATCAAATCTCATAGGGTTTTTAAATAAATCACAAAAATAAATTACATATACATCTTAATTATTCTATTTTTGAAAAATAAAAATTTCAGTTGCATCTCAAGAAATTATTTTGGTAAACACACACAAATATATATATATATATATATATATAGTATTGTAACAAAGTTATAGAACTCATAGGCTTTTTTACCTACTGTTCATGCATTTAGTTTTGTAAAGAGTGCTCGATACAACGTAGAGAATTATAATGTAATGGCCGTTACAATGGTTTAAAATTTCATAGTGTCACTACAAAATATTTTCGCGTTTCGAAGCTGCTATGCGCGCTTCTCATCGGGTGAAAAGTTGAAATGAAAATTAAATGGTGAAAACTGTTTATTTATGGTGATATGATGTTTTATTGAATGTGTGGTGGGAGCTTATTCTGATTTAGTCGGCCTTAGAGATATGGGTTAGTAGAGGTAGCTTAATTTAAGACAGCTCCTTATTTATTTTGTCTGGGTAGTTCTTATTTTGGTATTTATGTTTTTTTTAAGTGTAGACATTTTTTGTTTATTTTACTGCTATCTAAGTGTGACGGAAATGGCGCCGCTGTTAATATGAACGATGAAAGTAAATGTGGAGTGGAAGTCTAGAATGATCTCGACGTCCGTTTGTGGTTCTAGAGATGCCGCCTTAGGTGAGAAGGGTGTGGGTTAGCTTAGTTTTGGACATGTCACTTTTTCGTTTAGTTTAGGTAAATTTTATATTCGGTTATATGGATTTTTAAGGCAGTGTCGATAGTTTTTATTTTACTACTATTTATAGGTGGATGGAATTGCTGTTAGTGTTGTGTGGGATTTATTTTCTTGTATTTATACGTTATTTGTCCTTTTTATTTAGAGGATTGATTATGTGTATTTATTGCATTTTGTGAGGGATTGTTTCGTGTGGATGAGGTATTTTTTAGTTATTTAGATTTTAACGAGAAATATTTGCGATTATTACATAATACTGCTTAAAAATAGCAGTATTATGTAAACATCGCAAATATTTCTCGTTTCTCGTTTTCTTGTTAAAATTTATATAACCAAAAACTACCTCATCCACACGAAACAAACCCCCCCGAATTCAATAAATACACATTTAATGTGTTAATAACATAGTGTCAATATCATTCATGCTTATTACAGGAAAATATTTCTCTGATTTAAGTAAAGATATATTTATTACTTTTTAATTATTATGACATGGCAAATAAATTAGATATGTTTCACAGTTGCCTCCCTTCAAAACTCTGACTAACTTTATTACGACTTAACTATACTCAGCCATTTAATCCATAATCCGAGGTAAATATGATGAATTTCGCACTTCCCAAGTTAGTCAGATCTCTACTCTAGCCTAATTTTAAAAAGGACGTGGGCAATCAGAGCAGAATTTCTGCGTGCCAGACCATATCAAATGCTTTGTATAAATCCAGGGCAATAGATCGAGCTTCACCGTTCTTCTTGATGGCCTGGTGTATATATATATATATATATATATATATATAGTCGGTGCTGGTCGTTATCAGGTAAGCAGTAGACCTGGCAAAGCGGAAGACATACAGTGTGTCTGAGAACAGTTGATGGGCGGTGAAATTTAAAGGAATTCAGCATCTGTAATAACCTTGAACAATTTACTGAAAACGTGTAGAAGGGTGATACTTATCTGGTTTAAGTAAATGAATTAAATTTGTTTATTCGATTATTTTTTGATAACGTTAAAATATACAAATTATTTTGCCCCATTTAATCAGTGAGCGGAAGTTCTCTTCAAGAGCAGTTTTCGGTTTTGTTCTCTCTGATCTGACGCACTTGCAATATAGACAGAAATAAATATTTGTGTCATCTGCATAAATACGTATTTGAGAAATGAGGACATCGAAAATGTCGTGGATCAAGGTGATAAACAAGGTAGCTCTAAAGATAGAGACCTGAATAATCCCCGCATTAGTACAGAATATTCAAAGAAGCGTTTCAGTTAAATATGACCTTCATTATGACATTTGCTACGAACGGTAGAATTAAACCAGTCATTCATCCTGTAACAACGTAGTTCTTTAGCTCGTAAAAATGGTTTGTATGGAAAACCCTGTAAAACGTTTATCACATATCTAGAGACAAAAACCGAACTTCCTTATTACTATCTTAAGTTATATATTAAATTATTCTCTTAAGTTATATATAACGGTGATGGCCGTTAACTTCTCAGAGGTTGACCTGGCGAAACGGAAACTATATCTTTTATCTGTTAGGAGGCCGTGTAATGTAAGACAATAACTGATTCACTATTGATTTACTATACACTTATGCTTACTTTACTGGGGTAGATAAGTTTGACCCTCTCACTATATTCATCCCTCCCTGGTGTTTGAAACAGGAATAATGATTATCCTTTGTTTGCTATGTAGGATTAGATTTCCGGTTAATTCTAAATTTTCTCATTCGCTCACATTAGCTCCCATATGGCATAGTAGCATTATCACTTTTGATGGGTTTAATAGATTAAAAAAAAACGGATATATGTTAGTAGAAGCAGTGTTTCATCAAGTCACTTGATATGAATCAGTTTTACACAAGTATTTCGGAAAATATTAATTTTCTTAAATTTTCTTAATTTTGCAAAGCTACGCTATCAATTTGTAGGAAACAATAGCTGACTATGGTAATTTTGTAGTGGATACGAAATGAACTCAAATCTACCTTCTTCTTTACTTTTACAAATATTTACAGTGACGTGTTAAATGCTGGTTTTCCAAAATAGAAAAAGGAATGACCATGTGCTTAAAGAAAAATTAGAACCCAGAATTCGCAAGTAGGTGCTAAAATTATTTTTGTCCAATGAGAGCGACTTAGAAGACTTGAGGACTTCGCAAGAAAATGCGAGCAAATGCGAAAATCTAAATACTTTGGAAGGCCTCGGTCAGCGTCAAGAGAGTCAGTCACAGATGAGAGCAGCGAGACGAAACATATAAAATGTAACTTCAACTTCAAGCCACTCGGACACTTTCCTCTTTCTTTTTTCCTTCTTCAGATCTCTTTTACTTCTCAATCCAAAGACATTCCTACCAAACCAACACATACATACGTACGTACGCATATACTCTTTCAACAATTATTACAACGATCATTTTCTATGAACGCTTGATACCTTTAACTTTCTCAATGAACACGAATCCTAGCCTTAATTACTTAATAATGTTTCTAATTGAACATTAACTACTACAACTTGTGTTAATCTTTCCTTTTAATATATTTCTATTTTACAATGCAAAATATATTTTATTCTTACACAATTCCACACACTCCAACCTGCCGACAACCAACCTTCTGATAACGATCAAAACCTTCTGATAATCCTGATGATTATAACTCTGCATAAAATTTGTAAGCTGGAGGGAGTTCGGTTGAATATGACACAAGGCCGAAACAAAGAAACATTTACCAATCTCTCCACGAGGTGGGCGTCTGAATGGAGATAAAATGGGAGAATCTTTGCAAGTACAACTATATGCACTGTTTTCGCTGACTTCCTTGGTGAATATCTCACAGATTTATCTTGGAGCCTTACTAAACTGCGCCGAGAAAATAATGTTATTAGAGATGGATAAGTGCTGCTCATATATTAGAATATTAGCAGTCTATGTACATAGCGTTAACGCATTGATGAAGTTTATGCTTTGGATAAGACCTTTATAAGCGATAAGCGAAATGAAATCTTACCTATAGATATGTATGGAAGTTAGCTCATATTTGTCCAGGTATTACACAAAAGTTCATGGTATGTAAGGTAGACATTCTGGCTACCATTTTTGATCCAGATATATTTAAAGCCTGTGTTTGATTTTCCCAAGAGTACTACCTCAAGGTATATAGTGAGAAATTTTAGTTAAATTACATATTCATAATAAAATATGATATGATTTTGAATCTTCTATTATGTACCGAGCTTGTTCAAGATGTAGACAGTTATAGCCCATCACATCTTTCTGACACTTTAAGCTGTTAAGTGACCTTGTATTTTTTCTAATTTCTCTCCAAAACTGGTCTATCATACATTTACTCTAAGGCAACACGTATATTTTTCCCTCAAACTGTCTTGTTAGTGTCATGTATTCCAAGCTCTTCTTCCTCAGTAATTTCAATTTTCTCTTCCTGATTTTAGGTATAAGTTATGATTTTCTTTCCAATTTCTTTAAAATCTCACACTTTTTCACTTTCCAAATCATAGTCTCGCTCGCGTCTTTCTGTAGAACTACATATCTGCTGGCTCTATTCTCTGCGTCATTTTTGACGAGATTGTCCAGTATTCATTTCCATATAGCAACACACAAATCGTGTAAGAGTTAAATACTTTTTTTCTAACGAAATAGCGTTTCGTCTACTGATTACTCCAGAATTCATTATTTTTTGTTTTAGAATTTACTTCTAAATGATTCTGGATTACGTGACCGGTAAATGGAAGCAGCATTGCCACGTCAAATAACGTTTGTAAACCGTAAACACTGCTCAATTTATTGAAATTGTACAGAAATATAAAAACAAAAATTCATAGTCACAACGAAATAATGTGCACAACATAAATTAAACTGTATATTCTTCTTCTTGTTCTTCTTTTCGTGCCGTGTCTTTTCAGGACGAAATCGATCATGGATTTCGACATCACTAGTCGCACTAAATAATGTTCTTCTTGGTTTGTCACCCGGACCTCACGTAATAATTATCTCGCAGTATGTTGCCATTGCTTTCTGCACTAGACGGGTTTCCAGCCCAGGCTAAGGAACCAAATCTGTTCTACTATTTAACCTATAACTGGAGGAACGAGACGGATTAATACTTTTCCCATGGGTATTTGAAGAGTAAGTGAATGCAAGAATTTAACTAGAATTCGAACTCGGCTCCCCGATTTGTCGTTTTAACTCAATAACTACTGCATCAAAACGCACATCCACATTATCTGTCCTAAAACCCGGAGTTTTCTTTTCCTGATGCCAATTATCAGTGTCTTATTCATTTGCATTGTTTTCATTGTTTTCGTCGTTGCTCACATGTTCTCTCCATGGAATCCTCAGCATCCTTCTGTAGAATCATATTTTCTTCGTGTCTCTCTTTTCTCCTTAAAGAGATCTTCAAGCATTCGCTGCCACATAAGAGAGCATACATCAAATAACAGTCCAGTAATTTTTCTTTGTCTCCAACGAAATCTCTCTCTCTCTCTCTCTCTCTCTCTCTCTCTCTCTCTCTCTCTCTCCCTCTCAATACTCTGCTTAGCTTTTGAAATCCATTTTGGCCAGTCCGATTTCGGATCTCAGTGTTACACTTTCTATCTACTATTAACATGCTACTAAATTAATTTAAATTACAGAATCAGCACTACTCCTTTCCCTAAATAAATCAAAAGCAAGCTTACAAATTTTCCAACATCCCGAAATTATGAAAGAAAAACAAGACAATCTTACTCGCGAATTAAATTTCAAGTTAGCATCGTCTGTTGAAGCAAGACGAATTTTTAAATAATATTATGTATAAAGACACATTCATTAAACAATTCGTGGGGAATTTGACATTATATTTTTATGCATAAATATATTTATTAATTTATTTGTTTGAACATTATTTTTAATAACTACGAATTATTTCATAGACTAAACGAAGCCTAATCAAACATTATTCATTATTGCTCTGAAATATCCCAATAAATGCATACTCAACTGTTTCGGACTTATATTTACAGTTATTTAAAGTGTTCTTACATTTAATTATATTAGTGTTTCTATGAAGCACTCTTAAAATTAGGAGGGGACAAAAATGAGATAATATTCAATGAGAAGAAAAACAATGATTCAGATGAATAACAGAAAATGAATATCGTCTTAAACTTTAACGCTGCGGTTAAATTCAGTTTGGTGCAAATCTTTCTTTTTTGTAATTATTTGTTGAATGTGCCTGAAATGCACAGGATTAATATTAAGTCACTTGGTTTTCTTCTTCTTCTTCTTCTTCTTCTTCTTCTTCTTCTTCTTCTTCTTCTTCTTCTTCTTCTTCTTCTTCTGTGTGCCAAGCACTTTCAAGACGTAGGCAATTATGGCCTTCACGTCTTCCTATACCTGGTCGTTCTTAGTATGCTATTTCCTGTTATGACACAAAAAACTTGCTCTGGCCCGTCAAATATGTTATCCACTGCTTTTCCCTGTATCTGTTTCCCTTTATGTCACCCCAAAGCCTTCGTTTCCCATCACATGTCCAAGGAACTTTTCAAGAATCGCTGCCATATTGAAGAACAGACATCACATAGCAATTCAGTACTTCTTTCTTTGTTTCTATCGAAATTATGCTGTCTTTTAATACTCTTCTCAGCCTCTGGAATGCGTCCTTCGTGATGCCAATTCTCCTTCGGATCTCAGTGTAGCGCTTCCCTTTTTCTCATAGAACTCTTCCCATGTATTTTAATTTTTGTATCTACTTAATTTTAGTATCTACAAACTGTTATTGGAATTTTGGGATTCTCTGTTTGCTCATGACCATACATTTGGTTTTTTGTAGTTTAATTGTATTCTGTTAGTTCGATTTTCATCTACTTTTTGAGGAAGTCTTGTAGTTTTCTTTAAGTGTCGGCTATCAGCACTGTATCATCTGAGTATCTTATGTTCTTTAGATTGTGAAAGCCGATGACGAATCCTGCCATAACTTCTAGGGTCCTCAGATAGTCACGTAGCTGAACAAATCCAATGAAAAGACACATCCTTATTTTACGCCTCTTTTTATTATTTAATATCTGCTGAATTCTTGTCCTGTCCGTATGCAGGCGGTTTGCTGCCAGTAGAATTTCTTGATTTTTCTCATGCCTTTCCCAAATATGACAATTTTGCTGAACATATCTAACAATTATTTGTGGCGTAATTTGATAAACGCCTTAGCATCGTCTACAGAACATAAGTAAACATCTATTTCCATTTTTATCACTCCTTTTTATAGCATCCTAAGCATAAATATCATATTTCTTGTTTCAGAATCCTTGACGAAACCTCACTGTTCTTCTTCTGTCTCCGGCTTTATTCTGCTTTGCGCTCTGTTCATCAGGATTCGGACAATGATTTTTGTTATCCGCCTCATCAAACTGATTGTACGGTGGAGTTCGCATTCGTATGCATCTGGCTTTTTAAGTAGAGATATGAAAATGATCTGATTAGTTCATCTGGTATTACACTACTCTTATTAAATTTATTATTTCCATCATTTTCAATATGTCCAATTCTTCTAAGGCTGTCAGCCAACTTGTCCTGCTGCTTTGTTCTTATTCCGTTTTGCCTTTGCATCTCTGACATTGGATTTTAGTATTTCTGATCCGTCAGCATATTTGTTTACTATCAGTTGCACTCTCTTGTCGCGGAAGAGATCTTTTATATATATTCTTCCCATCTTTGGAATATTTCCTCTTTCTCTAATAAGATCGCTCTATCATTGGATTTTATGCATCCTACTAAGGAGCATGTTTATTGTCCTGTCAGTTCCCTTAATTCTTTATACCTTCTCATTTATTAGTCTTGCTCAGTTTCTCTAATTTGGCACATTTTTTTCTTTTTTAGCCATTCCTCTTTCCCTGTCTGCGCTTGGTCCTTATTTTCTTTTCTAGTTTGTTGTATTCAGTTCTCTGTCTTGGCATATTTTTTGTTTCCTTTGCATAATGTCAAGAACCATTCAGTCTTCTAATCGTTTTTTCTACTGCGTCTTATATAAGACAATGTTGTAAGTTGTGTTCACTCAGTCAGTCAGTTAAGTACCATACGTGAAACAAGATTGGGCGATCATGTATCGAAAGGGACATGGCTGACTAGGCAGAAGATTATAATTCGAAATTAGCTACCCGATTTCTCGTTCTGAGCCGATATCAACTGCTCCACAAATGCCTCCCATTTCGGATTTCCATTTCAAATTAGTTCCTCGTATTTGATTCTCATATTCTCAGTGTATTTTTTCTGCAGGTTGAGGTCATTCATGAGTGTGTTGTATTGCAGTCTGCGTGCTGCACTAAGCTTCTTCATTTACCGGAGTTTCACCTTTAGTTTGCAGATGACTGGCAGGTTGTCGCCTCCACAGTCGGCACTTCACTTTAGTATTCCTAAATTTGATAGATTAATGAAGAGCAATAAATTAAATATATGGGATAACAACAATGTCTTGAAAATTAAATTTAGTGAAGTATGTCTTGTCGATGTCTGACTTGTTACCGAATATTTGGGTACCCATTGACATTTTCTCGTTTTTGAAAAACGTTTGCAGCCACTGAATTATCAGTTAGGTGAATTCAGTAGATGAGAAGCTATGGACTTTCATTGGGATCTCTTCAACTCTTTTCTTTGTCTCCTTATGCCTTCGAAGGATTTTGTTTTTTACTTGACTGATCTTCTCCAATGCTTTCTTTAGACGTGCGTAGAAGAAAAGCATTTAAGTACTAATGTATTGGCTGCGAATTGTTTGACGTCATTCATGATTCATTATTACATGTCAACTACACATCAGTTGACAACATTCACTGTAGGAAAAGCTTGCACTTTACTGCCGACTTGTTCTTGTACGTGGAATGTTGCTCTGGTCGCCTCCACAATGGGCGTCGGATTGTGTTTAGCACGCCCTCTTTCTTTACATCCGTGCGTAATATTACGGAGCTGCGTTCAGTTTCCTCGTGATCAACAAGCTTTTTCGTTTTGACAATCTATAGACACAGTATATAGATTAAGTTTTTTGAAATTTCAAAAGATTAACGAATTACAAGACTACATGCAAGAAACATAGATTAGTGTCTGTTTAATGTTAACTTCCAATTAATCAGTGAAATTTACACAGTCACATGCAATGATACCTCCCATTCAAGTTCAGCACAATAATTTGATTACCACAAAACATCTAGTGAAAATTTTAAATATAAAAAACAGCACGTATGTATGAGACGATAGTCGTAATATTTCTATATAAATATTATGGGAAATTATGTAAAAATGACACTAGTTCTAGAAAATAAATATAAATATATTACAATTAAAATATATTTATTTGAAATGAATGATTGACATCTTTTAATAGCACGATGACATGCTAGATGGGAACAGAGAAATAATGGCGTAAAGCAAATATTCGTGAAAGCATATTCAGCAAGGCTTCGATAGCAAATAAAATAGAAATCCGTGCATACATAAATTTTTTACAGTTCGTATATAAATCAAAATAATAGCGTGTAAATTTACAAAAATTGTTTAGCAAAGGTGCCATGCAAATAACGTAAATATTAAAACTGCCTCGAAAAATCATGTCGCGATTGGGACTGGATTCAGTGTTCACTATATATATATATATATATATATATATATATATATATATATACTGTGAGTGTGTGATATGTGCGTGTGTGTATGTGTGATTATACAAAATGAAAACGTGTTTCGTCCTTTGACAGAGTTTTTACAAAGAGGAATGCTAAAATAAATCTACTTGTTTCTGTATCCATATTGTTTTTTTACAGATATATTTTAGTTATATACGATACACACTGTCTTTCACACACACATACGAGTTTGTGTATGTATGTATATACAAATAACATTCTAATGCTTTAAATTTAGATATTTGTAAAGTAACATTATTTGTAAGTGTCCTATTACCTCAAAATAGATATAGGCTTTCTTAATCTTTTTTTAGTCTGAAGTACATAAGTTAGAAATTGGTTCAACTTAAAATATAAAAGATGAAAGTTAAAATATTTAAAAAAAAATCATTGTCAAAATAAAAAGGACTTTATTTCCAGACTCTAATAAATACTTATTTTCGGAAAACAATGAATGTTTTATAAAAACTTAAATTAGTTTGCCCAACCGAAAAAAATTGTAAAATCTAATATTGCTAATATATAAAAGGAAGATTGCAGTGAAATCTTTAGACAATGTGGTTAAATCAGAAAACTAATAAAACTAATACCATTAAGAAAATAAAGAATATAAGTAACACAAAAATATTAAGCTTGTATAAGTGGACATTGATTCAACACTCAGAGTGTAAACACAATCATCAGTTCATGTGTGCTGTGTTTCTGCTTGACATTTGATAGAGAGCTACGTGTTGAGCCTGAGGCCATGGAGGCATAACGTTGCCATCATTATTGATCCCTCGAAAACAAACACCATGATTTTTGAATGAATATATCCTAATGTTATTTTTTTTTAAATTATATTTCAGCTGCTATATATGTATTTAGAATTATAAATAACAAAATTTTTCCAGGTCATTTCCCGATAGACAAGAACATCTTGTCAATATGACAGGTGAAATTTCTCCTATTGGTTTCATAGTCACATATTTGTAAGTTTTTTTTTTCGAAATTTGATATGAAATGTGTAAATGTCAACGTCAGCAAACAAAATGTCCGCTGGCCGAATATTTAAAGTATATATGCATATGAGAGAGAGAGAGAGAGAGAGAGAGAGAGAGAGAGAGAGAGAGAGAGAATGTTGTACGTGGTTGGTTATCAAGGGACACTTTCGGTATATATCTCGCAGAAAGATATGAAGATATTAGCGAGATTAAAACACCCTTGTCTTTCCATGATGTAGCTGTTATATTTCGGAATTATATGTGGGATGTATTTCTACTCCATCCTGTACATGTTTATGAAATATGCATTATCATTATATCACAACTAAAAGAAAATCTATTCACATAAATTCAAAGCCACACTCAGAAAAAAGTGTCATAGCTGAACTTTTTTGTTGTGGCAACACAGTATCAATTGTTAAAAGAATTATGAAACCTAATTACAGTTTATAAACCATACACTCATACAAATGTGAGAGATGTGCCACAAGTCTAAAAATGAACGAAACATATGCCTAGGTATTCTTAAAACTCCCGCAAATGTCTCGCAATATAATCTTAATTTTAAAAACAATAATAGAAATTTAATTATTCTATGGTTACATGTGGATAAAATTTAATGTTTAAATTTAAACTTTCAAATTAAATTAGAATTAGAATTAAATTTAAAAATAATAGATCGCATAAATCAAAGGCCGTAAATCACGAGTCTTAAATATTAAATATTCACATATTGCATGCAGGTAAACAATATTAAAATTTAAAATAAAAATAAAAATAAGATAAATATGATAAAATAAAAATCAAAAGAACAATTAATTAGTAAAATTAAAAATCTAAAGGGGCAAAACTGAAAGTAGTTTAATTCATAATTTCTAAAAGAAATATTTTGGAGGAAAGAAAAAGAAAGAAAGAAAGAAAGAAAGAAAGAAAGAAAGAAAGAAAAAAAGAAAGAGATAAAAAGATTTGAAAACTAATTACAAATCATACAATATAAATCCATCTAAATGTAAGAGATGTGCCACAAATCTAAAAATGAACGTAACCGGTGACCAGGTATTCATAAACCTTCTGCAAAAGACGCAAATAAAACTTTATTTACATGAACACCCCGCTTTTTATGCAACGCTGAAGACGTGGACTCCGGAATTAAGGTAGAGCAGAGGCATGACAGAAGTTTACCCTCGGTCATGTTATCAAAAACTTCAGCAATTGATGAACAAGTTGATGCCATTGACCGTAGAATTTACGATGATACACGACTTACTCTCCAGCAGATAGCTAAGTCCATAGGTATTAATTCTGTTTTGATCTATGCTGTTTTAAATAAGATCTGGAGGATGAGCAAATGTGCTGTATGAATGCGGACAACAGAGTTGAAGCTCAAATGTCCTAACTCTTCCAGACAAATTCAGACACGCTTCCAGTATAAACCTGAGATATTCCACCGCAAATAAGTAACTCAAGAAGAAAATAATTGATTTAATGTTTACAACTTGATTAAAATCTGCAAAGCTAACAGCGGAACATTTTGGTTCTCCACCCACAATGATGTTCAAGGAAGCAGCGTTTGTTGGCAAGGTGGTGGCTCATATTTATTCAAAAGATGAAGGCGTAATCATGATAAACTCTCTGGAAAAGTTTAAATCTATTAACAGGCGCTACAATACATCAGGATGTGCCTTGTGGTGCACTGTTTAACGACTAGGAACGACAAATCGGGGAGTCGATTTCGAATTCCAGTTGAATTCCTTGCATTCTCTTACGCAAAAATACCCTTTGGCAAGGTATTAATCCGTCTCTTTCCTCTAGTTATGTGTTAAATAATAAGACAAATTGGGTTCTATAGCCTTGGCTGGAAACCAATGTACCACAGAATGCAAGGGCAAGCTACTGCGGGATAATCTTCTGCCCATTCGGTCAAGTCTCTTTCATATGACACTTAACTGACTATGCATCAGAAATAAGAGAACGGAATGAAGCAATCAAGTCAAAAAGCAGAGAAAAACAGAAAAGTATGCTTTTGTTCTAGTACAACGCGCCCGTTGTCACTGCTTTTATTTCAGCAGCTGATGTAACCAATAGTGGCTATGAACAAAGACAATATAAATAGTGTAAATATTGACTTCTTACTTAATTTACTGGCGAACAAACTACGTAATCATAGGTTATTTTCTTCAAAGTATTCATTGCCTAATCTTTTTCTCCCATAATTAATTTGGTAAATCAGCAAGAAATCATTTTTCTGGTGTGACAGTTTCACAGATTAAACATTTTAATGTTTGCCATTAGGGACCAGTGAATTGAATTCGACGTAAATTGTATTCGAACTCGGCTAGTTAATCCGATAAACATTTATAATTACAGAATTGTATGCACATCTACGTTTTGGTTCATACAAAGCTATGTTTTATTTTCGGCACAATTATATCTGTTTACATATACATAAGATTTTATTGTTTCAGTGTTATGTTTAGTGGATATGCTTATTGGAATAGTCGCTCCGTTTTTTATATTACAACGCATGCATTTCATCTACCCTCCTGCACTCTCAGAAAATTTTATATACCATCCTGCACTCACAGTAAGGAATCAGATTTTTGAGTGTGCATGCCGGTAAACGAAATAAACGGAGGATTTAGGAGCTCGGTCTCCGTTTCGAGATGGTACTCTTGTTGTAAGATTTGATATGGGAAAGATTGTGGTGTCTTTTCCCTTTTTCCACAGTAATCTTATTGAGCCAATCTCTCCAAACAATAAAATCATGTTGAAATTTTTAAATGAAAATGTAATCAAACAGAAAACTTTACCATAAAATAACTTGTTTAATTAAAATTAGAAAAGAATAATTTAAATAACTGAGAATAATGCTGCATACATTGCTTAAAGCTCCAAATGATAGGAATTTGTTGAGAGCGATTAACGAACCTGTCTAAAAGGTACACTAGATATTATAAAGTGACTATATATAATCTATTTCTCTGTGCCGTGTACCTACAGGACATAGGCGATCATCTCTTTCCACAACTCCCTATTCCTAGTGTCTCATAGAACGCAAACTCCTGTAACCCCACATATATCCCTCTCTGTCATCCACTTGCTAAAGCCCGTCAAGTATGTTAGGCGCTGTTTTTCCTATCTCTCTTTCTCCCTGTGGCTGACCTGTGAGTATTAGATTATCAAAGCACCCTTCTTCATTATATTTTATAGGGTTATTTTCTGTCTGTTCCTGACGTTCATTATTAGTTTCCTTGCCGTTTACATCCTCTTGTAAACTCCACGTAAACTCCTTCACTGCTGACATGTTTCGTCAGTTGTTTTTTTTTTTTTTTTTTTTATAAGCGTTTCACCCCGAGCAAGGCATGTCACTGCCACTACTGTGCAGGGGGCTACGTAGAGTGGAGAAAGGCTGATTAAATATAGGAAATAACAGAGGGTGGGTGATAGGCGGGTGAGGATACCGAGAATGAGGGTTGGGTAGATGAGAGTGTTGTGAGAATAGTTGGGAGTTAGTGTGATAGGAGGTGTCTATTGACCCTACATTTAGACACCTGGAGATTGTAACTGTCGGGAAAGCAGACTTGTGGAAGGGAGTTCCACAGGCGGGAAGCGCGAGAAAAGAAGCTGTTGGAGTAGAATTTACGGTTACATCTTATTTGTTTAACTGTAAAAGGGTGGGACCTAGTTGCTAATCTAGTATCTCGTGTAAATTCGTGCTTAGGCGGCACCAGTGATCTAAGCTCATCGGAGCAGAAGCCATGAAAGCACTTGTAGAAGAGGCACAGGGAAGCTACATCACGCCGGTGTGAGAGCGGCTGCAGCCGGTCTGCCAAGTCAGTATCAACCACGTTACAGATCTTCCTTTGTATTTTGTCAAGAAGCCCAAGGAGAGCAGCAGGGGCACCCGACCAGATATGGCAGCAATATTCAATACACGGGCGGATGGTAGATTTGTATATGTGCAGAATAGTTACAGGTGGAAAAAATTTCCGTGCCCTGCACAGGGAGCCGACTTTCATAGCAGCAGATTTGGCAATGGATTCAATATAGTCATCCCATTTGAGGTCCGCCGAGAGTGTAAGGCCAAGGAGGCGTAGTATTTTACTCTCTGGGAGGCTAGCCTGTCCCATGCTAATGGGAGGTAGATGCGATTGTCTATGGTGGTTAGTTGATAACAGCTTTCAGCATCCTTCTTTAGAACCATATTTCTGTTGCTTCTCTCATACATCTCTGATGAGATTGCCCAGCATTCACTGTCATATTGAGGAATAGATATCGCATAGCAATTCAGTACACTCATCTTTGTTTCTAGTGAAATTATCTGGCCTCTTATTACGCCACTAAGCTTCTGGAATGCATAAAGAGAAATCAAAGTTGATATCAGTTTAAAAATAAATATAAAGCATTATTCAATTTCCCAGACAAGATATTATTTTGAGTAGTACACGTCAGCCAAGATGTTGTAATATATATATATATATATATATATATATTGTGTGCCATGAATATATATATATATATTCATGGCACACAATATTAGTTTCCTTGCCGTTTACATCCTCTTGTAAACTCCTTGTATACTCCTTCAATGCTGACATGTTTCGTCAGTTGTTTTATCAGCATCCTTCTGTAGAACTATATTTCTGTTGCTTCTCTAATACATCTCTGATGAGATTGCCCAGCCTTCACTGTCATATATATATATATATATATATATATATATATATATATATATATATATATGGCACACAATACCTCTTTAGATACTCAAAATTTGATTATTGCTCACCTTGCCAAGAATATTTCAAAGACACACGAGTAATGGAATTAAAGTCAGACTCTTCATATTAATTTAATAGAAAAAATGCGGCCCATCATAAAAAGATATATATATATATATATATATATATATGAAAATATAAATCAATATTCAAACAATGATGACTGGGAAGCAATAAAAAGCATCGAAAGAGATATTGAATTTTCAATAGTAGAATAGTTAAATAAATCAATAGGGGAAAGACGTATAAAGGATCTATAATACTAAATTGACCATATTAATACCCTATACAACAAAATAGCAGTTTATGTGGATATAAAATTTATTGCGTTAATTATATATATATATATATATATATATATATATATATATATAATATGTATTGTATGTATTGTGTGTGTGTCTATATAAGTGTGTCTGTGCGTAACTTTTAGATATATAGCTTTTATTTTCAATTAAATACCTGTACAGGCCTTTGGTTGCATAATAAAATCTCACGCTGACAAAACGTTCTTAAAAATACGTAGGAAGACGTTGTTGCGAACAACAAACCAGTCTAAACGGTCACATTTAATCTTCCATATGTAACTGAACGTTCTTTCATATGTAATTGAACATTGTTCAATTTCCACAGAGATGAATATCAGCCAAGCGTTAAATGAATTTTTTAAATATTTTGACCTGAGGTTTGCCCTATAGAAAGTCCTTGGGTTACTGATGGTATACTGTTGCAGTAATAGACATTTTATGATGACTGGACAAAAAGACATCGGTTAACCGCCCCAAAAAAAATGTTATGCGGAGGATTATAAATTTAGCCAGAAGAGCTCATTATTTAATGCTCATTAGATATGTATGAATCTGACAAGACAAAAAGAGGAGTTTTTTTGTTATTTATGCTAGTTTTTAATAATGAATGTGAAAAATTTAGAATAAGCGAACTGATTCCAGATATGTATAAAACGTTAATATTGATTCACGGAGTTAGCGACGAAAAGAGACGCAGAAACACGGGTGAGAATTATGACGAAACTAAAACAGAACAATAAATTTCCGTTAAAGGAAATGTCAGATAACCCTAAATCTGAGACACGATGTCGAAGGAATTAAGGAGAAACAATGTTCATAGATACAATCGAAAGAATGTGTGCAAAAAATTTAATCTATGTTTCAATGTTACATCTCGGAGACGACAGTCCGTTTCAGAATTCGAAATGTTACCAGTGTGAAAATATACATAGAAACTCACACTATAATAGTAAATCAAGAAAAGTTATGACTGAAAAAGATATGCACATAGAGTTGCGACGGAATAAATCTCACAGAAAAACAAAGAAATATTTGGGATGCGAATATAAACTAGAAACTGGTAGTAGTAGCACAATAATCAATGAAGCCACATGGAATAAAATTAGAAAGTTTATATTAAAAGGAAATTCAAAATTTGCAAATAGGGTTCCAGCAGACACTCTTTGTAGGCAAAATATTGTGTAATATATCATTCTGTAACAAGTGTAATAATCTAAGTCTTACGTATAACAGAAATACTATAAAAATATTCGGTAAAGACTGTATGAAATTATTTGAAATATGAGATTTACTCATATATGTTTATTGCAAAAATATAAGTAAACCCCGAAAGAGTTCTAAAAAATATCCATATATATAATGAAAATTTAAAGGAAGAATTGACAAATACTCTCCCAGATGTTCTTCGGTTGAGTTGTTTTGGTGTTCTAAATTTAAAGTGGAATAGCTATTGAAAAGAGTGTCGACGTGTTGTATGATTCTCAACATTGGAGGAAGTCCATGAAGAATAAGTCAGACTTAAAATATAGTTGTAATTGAAAAGAATAGTCGTTGTAAAAGAGTAACACCAGCAGTGTATGTAAAAAAAAAATTGTTCGTGCTGATTTATCAAATGTGTTAAGCAAATGCTTAGAACCAGAAAAATATTTCTAAAAGAAAATATTTAAAAAATAATTGAATATATATTTTTCGAATATAGATCTATCGAAGCGTATTTACAAATACTAGTTTGAAGAGGATTGTTCGGAACTAACAAATATAAAATCACAAAGGATTATATAAGTCACACTGGTTTCTTTTTGTGATAGAAAATGACCCCACCGATTATATTTCAATATTCTTTTGGATACCATACTTGCCGATTGTGATTTCGCAGTTGATATATTTATTAAATTGGGTATTTTAAACGGGAAAAAATTTGGTATACTAGTTCAATCTTAGTGAGGAAAAAAGCAAATAGTTTTTATGCCTTAAATTAATTTACCTTGGATAATTCACTGACAAAAATGGCAGTCGAACAATTACATTGAGGGCAATTGCAATTATGAATATAAAAAAAGTTACTATGATCCAGAAGTCTCTGGATCTAGCAAATTATTATCAAATCTCTTTTCTTAATATGTAAAATTTGAGAGCTCAACTGTAGATATTGCTTAAAAAATGAGAAGTGTAAATAGACTGCTAATTATCAGAAGTCAATTGAATTGCATAAAGCAACATAGTAACCTCAGACTAATCATTAATGAATTACGAGTTTCAGATACTAGTAATTTTGTTATAGAAGTAATTCTATACAAATACGATGACGGCAATATCTTCACGTCACTAATACCAGCAGATTTTAAAAAAAAAACACAGCCAGATCGAAAAATAGGCGTAAGGCATAATGTTTGCAGTGAAGAAATTTTACAAATTTATGCACGGTAAAAATTTTTGGTTGAAAACAAAACCTCAATTAACATTTTTTCGTTCGTAAAAATGAACTTCCAGGAATATAGCCAATTGTTTTTAACACTAGCGTGCTATTCATTAACTTTGTATTTTACAATGGAATACCAATCGGCCCAAAACTCTATCAAAATTTATAACAAAAAAGATAGAACCTTTTGGAGGGACTTATTACAGCATGAAAAAGAAAAAATGAAAATTTATAATATTTTATTTAATGTAGGACATTAACTTCCATAAACCCTTGAAGAAATAACAGTAAAACAAAAAAGATTTGGAAGTAAATATTGACAAAAATAATGTAAAACTTTTTTTGGAATGAAATTCAGATTTGAATCTTTATTCTCTATATGACTGAATACTGATGGTTGCACAAAGATTAATAATAAAATCTATATTCCACAATTTTATTTTAAATGTACTTCATAGTGGACATCTAGGAAAATTCATTGATGAAATCTAACATGAGAAGCCAAGTATACTAGACCAAAATATATTATGATGTTGAAAAGTAATATAATCCTGCAGACTTTGTGCTTGACAACAAAACAACCTAAACGGAAATTATAACCTTGGGCAAAGACATGTACGATGTGGTCAATACACAAAGATTCCGCAGGTCCATTAAACGGATCACATTACTTTGTGATAGTGGATAGTGTTACAAACGGGTCAGACTTTTGTAAGTGCATAAAATCATCTACTACGGTTCCAGTGAATTTTTATACGAACAGTTTACAAGATTTGGGTATCCTGGATGCTTATAAATGTGGTAATGTTTGTAAAATGTTCTCTACTTAATTACCCCGCTCTTTCACCAAAGGTCAAACAGAGAAGATGAATGATCAGCTGGTACATTTATGAAGTTTTTGAAAAAAAGCATTTAAGAAAATGTGAGCGATGAAGTAGAACAAAATTACTGAGATGATGCCAGATAACGTCAAATACAATAACACCGTTAGGCATATAATCGACAGAATTGATGTTCGCAAGAATAATGTAATGGCTTTTCAACAACTTCTTACCAATTCAAAACCGTATAATTACAGATAGCAAAAAGACATGACATTTTTCAAACTTGTAAAAAAGAGTTATTCCGAATATATATAAAATGGATATAATATGAGAAGACTGCATACTGATGTTATGAATTGAAAATGAAATGATAGATATGGCAAAAAATGGTAGCAAAAATGACATTAAAATCAGAAAAAGAAAAGATTTACTGAATAAAGGCCAGCAAGAATGGAAGAACTTATGCAAGCACTCTATGATATGTTTGATGTAGTAACATCCAAAGAATTCGTTGAATGTGCAAGTACGATTGCAAGTAAAAAGAAACGTACTGACAACTTGGAAGTTGGTTCGAAACTTCCAGTACTTTAGCGTAATCGCTAGAAAGAGGAGGATGATGATGACTAATAAAAAAAAAAAACATTTATTAATAAAATGCAATCTCAGAAATGGAAACACTGTGGAGTAAATAATATACACCAGTGACAAAAATGAATTAGAATAGATGATATGAAAAAAGAACTGCAAAGGAGATTTAATGATCTTAGAATTCTTTAGATTCTGACAAAACTCTGAATTTGTCGGACTCTGTCTTCTAGCAGAAATGAATCCAAAGAAAGCTATGCTAAAGAGCAGAATTTCACCTGGGGTAAATAGACAGTTGTCCAACCACGCGTATGCGGGATCTACGAAAAACTTTTGCCGGAACGTACGTGCTCGGATTTCTCCGCGAAAAACCGGCCTTGTGCCACATTGTGCCTTGGTAGTGAGGCTAGAGGCAAAAGTATTTCTAAGAGACTTCACGCAAGTATCCTAAGCATGACTTAATATTATAATCTCTAGAAAGATTCAAGAGTGTTCAAATAATACATTACCCACAATATCACATTATTTTTTTTTTAATCAAGAAAATGAAGATCGGGCAGCTCCGCCTTAGTTTGATCTAAATCTGGGAACGATAGCGCATTTCAAGAAGTGTCAGTTACTTTTGCCGCGTTACGCTGTAGATACATTGTATAAAATTCATTTTTTTCCTCATAGATGTCGAATGTCAGAATGAAATAAATATTTTAACAATTAGATTGATTCATTATTTTGCAAAGCCCGGTCTTTTTGCCAGTATAGATCTCCAACTATTAGTTGCGTCCCAGTCCTCAATCAGAGTGCGGCTTCCTTGTATCTCTTTTCGAGGACATATGAGCATCTGTGAAAAATTATACTGAGAGTTGTTCGGGAAACAGTGTCCCGAGGCGGAGCCACTCCAATATACAAAAGGGGTAGATCGGTGGGCGACATCGAGGCCTGCGCATCCAACAGTTGCGTGGACTGTAATTTTTGGCCCTTGCACGTGTGCACGAGATCAGGCTCCCCACATTAAAGAACTTACCTTGTGTGGCATTTTGCTTTAATAGGAAAATTGCTTAATAGAATTACTTTGCAAAGCCTAGTTATTTATTAAAAAACTGAAAAAAATATTGCTTTTTATTATAAATTATTAACTTCATATTTTGTAATTAATCCCCTCATGTCAAAGCTTTTATATTAATGTCATGATTAGCGCAAAACTATTAAAGACATATGTAAACATCAGATACATACAAGTGATTTCTGAAAAACCTGTCTTATTTTTAAAGGTTAATCTCTTATTAGAAATGTATTTAAAGGCGGAAAATAGATTTAGAATAGAAAAAGTACGTTTTGCATTATATTAGTTAACTGATAATTGTCATACTAATTAACATATAATTAGAGAAGAGTTACATTCATAACTTTTACAAGAATATTTGTTTGTGAGGGTTTATAATTGTTGTGGAGTAGTTTTCGCACTGCAGGATATAATCGTGCTATGTCGGTTGCTAATCGACTTAGCGTACCCAAAATGTTAGAAACTTGTTAATCTTTCACTGAATGCTGACCCCATAGTATTCGGCTAACTGCCGACTAATATCACTGCCTAGTAATTTTACTGAACTCCAACAGAAGTCTGACGAACCCCTACTAACTTCCCAAGTACTTCTTGTTAACTCTTATTTATTTAGGAGGAAGATTTCATTAACTCAGAAATAGGTGTGTTTCCTCATAACAATAATGATCCCGATTTTAATTGAAAACCAAATCTACTTTCAATTTCCAATTTTCAATCATTATCCATTGCGCCACCCACACACATAAGCATACAGAACGTGGTAATTAAAATCAGCGAACCATATATTGATGGGCCTATTAAGTGAAAGTTATAAATCCAGGTAATCTCTCCGCAGATCTGGGGTGAATATCTGGGTGTTGGAGCCCTTCCTGGTGGATTCAACGCGACTCGTCTTAGTGGGGGACTGGAATGCAATCATGGACCCCAAGTTGGACAGAGGGTGGGGAGCTAGAGGGAAGGCACGTGATCGTAGCTTGGTCGATCTGATCGAGGACTTCGCGCTAGTCGATAGATACCGGGTCGATCACAAGGGTGGGAGAATGTGGACGTGGGCTAATAGTTGGCCTTCTACCAAGGTGGCTAGCTACCTTGATAGAATGTTAGTTCGGGAAGCTGATATAGATTTTTAGATTGTTCCACGTTCCACTGGTTAGGTTACTCGCACCACAAACTCGTTTGTGCCCGAGTAAATGTAGAAAATAGGGTTAGAATGGTTGGTTACTGGCAGTTCAACGTGTCCTTAATGGACAAGCGGGATTTCCGGGGCCAGCTAATTAACTTAGTGCAGCGGGCATTAACTGGGGGAGTCATCGGGAATAAGTGGTGGGAGAACCTTAAGAATAGTATTCGGTCTTTCACCACCAAGTTCAGCAAACTACTCAAACTAGATAAGGCTGACAAGGTGAAGACACTTAGAGCTAATTACTCCCGTGCGGTAGCTGGTGGGGATCCCCTAGAGATAGCCATAGCTAAGGCGGCCGTGGAACAGTCGATTACCGATCGTTACATGGGCCAGGTAGTTAGACATAAGTTAAGCAAGATGTCTTCCGAAGCTGTGAATATGGGCGCAGAACTGCGCACGGAAGAGATTCGTCGAGGAGACGACCGGTAATTTCGAGAGGTTTGCAACCTGGATAGACACACTCTTCGGTCGACTGACATGTGCGAAGCGTTTCGGCGGCATTTCGAGATCCTGTTTAACAAGGAGCCTGGTCTCCTTGATGAGGAGTTTCGTAGCTATTTGTCTGACTTCCCCCGGCATTTGCCGGCTGATGCAGCTAGCTGCAAAGGAGAGATTACGGAGGGCGAAGTCTACGCGGCTTCGAAGAAGGTCGGCAGAAGTAAATAGCCGGGTCTCGATGGTTTGCCCTATGAATTGTACTTGAGGCTGTCGCACATCTTTATCTCGATTTGACTGTCGTGTTCAACAACTGGTTCCGGCAGGGGTCCATCCCCAACCGGTACACCAGGGGTGTGATCACGCTGTTGAGAAAAGGCAAGGATGTGGGAGGGAAGCTAGAGGGATTACCGGCCCATAACTCTGCTAAACACAGAGGTGAAGATTTTGGCCAAGATCTTGCAAAATCGTTTGCAATTAGTTGCCGAGTCTCAGTTGGGACCTGAGCAGACTTGTGCTGTGAAGGGCCGAATAATTCAGAGCAACCTGCATCTGATACGCACGATCATTGAGGGGATAAAAGACGACGAACAAGCCGCGCTTATCCATTTAGATCAGTCTACTTTATGCTTTGGCGTTGGGGCCCCTCCTTCGTCGGCTAAGGGACAGGGCATGCAGTCCGGCACTACGTGTAATCGCTGTCCCTGATGGTGCTCGAGCCAGGGTTTCCGCGTACGCCGATGACGTCGCTACTTTCGTGTCCTCCCGGAGTGACAGCGAGGTGGTACAGAAGGCGCTTGAACGTTACGAACAGGTGACAGGGGCCAAGATTAACCGCAAAAAGTCGTCCGGCTTGCGGTTAGGTTTCTGGAAGGGTTTTACCCTCCCGGAATTTGTCCTTAAAGGGTATGGCTGAGGTGTGTGCTACATACGTTTTTCGCATTATCCTTTACCAATTGTCAGTACTTCCACTTTGTAAACGGCGTAGGAAAGCGTTTTAGCGTTTGCTATTCTCCATTCTGTGGAGAGGACGGAAACACTACGTCGACAAACGTGTCTGTTACCAACGTCCGTGTCATGGGGCTCTGGGAATGCCATACCTGATGGGCCATATTTTGCGTCAAGGTTGGTGTTTCTCAGGCGATCGATTTTGTAAGACTCATTGCTTAAGGGGATAGTGAGGGACATGTTCCCTAGCCTTACTATCACTCGCCCCATCTCGAGGCGGTGCCGTAAGCCTAGAGGGCGATCCAGTTTTCTCCTCGAATGTCTGGCGGCCCTGCGGGGCATTCCACAGTCCAGTAACCTTTCACGGCCTAGGAGAGTCTTCTATCGTGAGTTAGTGAAGGGCGTCGCCAATTATCTATTACGTGATGTGCTGCGCCTGTCGGAGGATGAGTTTTGCTCGTTCTGGTTTTGGGTGCCAGGTAGTGATTATCTAGCTCGGAATCGCTTGCCTCTCAATGACAAGGCCTTCATATGGGGCCTGGTGGATTTGCCAGATTGTGAACGCTGCAACCATGGCTTGGAATAAACGGCTTCGCACGTCTTCTACCATTGTTCGCGGGTTCGCCCTCTATGCGACCGGGCCTGCGAGTTGACTGCTCGTATCGCACCGCGAGAGCTTGTGCTCATTGATCGTGCATTCGCCTGCGACAATGTGTCGCCCCCGTTTTCTGGGATGAAGCGTATGGAGTTTCTGTCGCTGCTAGCCACGGCTCAAATGGTGATTTGGACGACGCGAACGGAGGAAGTCTTGCGTGGTCAGCGTCTTTCACATCAGGATCTGATCCGCTACTTTGAGCATCAGCTCAAAATAAGGATTAGAACTGATTGGAAACGTTTGACTTCGACAGACTTCAGCGAAAGGTGGGTAAATGTAGCAAGTCTGGTTCGCTTGAACGGGACTAGTCTTGATTTTCTCTTTTAGATCTGCTGGTTACATCGGGGAGGATTCCTCTGGAACGCTCCCCTGGTTAAGGTAGCTGTTTTTGTGTACCTAGTTAAAGTGAATGAATGCTTCCTAGCCTGTACTTGGCTTTCTCTTTTGTTATGATCTATGTCAAGATTCCCAACCTCCCCAGATTGTTTTGGTCACATTTTATCTCGGCTGGTTCAGCCATTTATTGTCCCATTTCATTAACTTTTTACCCCCTCCCAATCCCTTAGCGAGTGTGTTTCTTGATTTCGCCGTTTGGCGGAATACAGCGGCCACTCTTTTTTTTCTGTGATTGACGGTTCTTACTAACATTGATTATTATTTTAGTTCAAAAATTTGTTGTATTTTTAGTTTATTTTTGGGTTCATTCCCCTCCAATCATTTCATTTTTCATTAAATGTTTTATTGTATATTATTTGTACATATTATTGTACATATTATATTTTACATTATTTTATATTGAATATAAATGCATTTTTATTGTCATGCGTTATTTTCCCAAATTTTTTAGGTGCCCCTTGTAAGTTTCTGGCATTGTGATGCATGAAGGATTGAGTATTGATGGATGGGATCTTGTGGTGATTGGGCAAATTGTAAAGAGTGAATGGGTCGTGATAGTGTTTAGCTAGGTATAGGATAGTTCAGTGAGTACCAACCTCTCCCCCTCCCCTTTTCGGCCTTGTGCCAAAATTCTGTATTTTTTACAGAATAAATAGTGTGAATATCTGGGTTGCCAACCCACCTAAGGCAGAAGAAAACAGCATCATATTGCGATAGATTTCTGAGTAGTCATTCAGGAAACGAAAGAGACATCATCTCTTAATCATATATTACGTATGGTACTTAACGGAGTGACTGTCTGTGGCTTAATCCATTCATCTATTTTTCAAATCAGTTTCTATGTTAAAACATGAAATATATGATATACGAGATGAATAGAATTTTCATTTTTGTAGCAAGCCTTATATTTCTAACTGACAGTCTCACTGGCTGTTTTCACTTGTTTCTCGTCTGTTTTTTCCTTAATATTAGTCAGTTGTTGCTCTGAATACCAAATTCGGAAATGAGAATATTACAAGAATAACATGGGAATAATATTGGAGAAACGATTAATGATCGTACTAACAAACGTGAGAACAACTGCTGAGTTTCTATTCAACATTTTTCCAAGAAAAGCCTGTTGTGGAATTCACGATATAGCATGTTGTAATATGTTACATACTACCAGTAGCACACTTAGAAAGCGAACCACAAAACTGATAAGAACTTTATGGTCTTAACTGATTTTAGATTTTCTTTAGGTTTTAATGCCTGCCCCGACAGAATGTCAATAACAATATTTATTAAGATTGAATCACTCTCTTGAAAATACACAACTAATGAAGAAAAACCATCAGGAATTTTATTGCGCAAGTCGATAAAATTTTTATTTCATATTTTATTTGAGAAACAATCTCCGAAACCCTGACTTTTAAATCAGATAGGAATAACATACTGTAATTGAAGGAGAAACTAAGCGATCTTCTGAAGCTATAATTTGGATTCAATATCAAATCATTTTCTATTTACCATGCCGTCTCCTGAAAAAACTGCTTATTAAACATTTCCAGAATTGGAAAGGTCGTTTATGAAATATTTTTTCAACAAATAAATTTTGATTCAAGTAATCATTATTTCTGACAATTGACCCGTATTTCTTTGCCTTGCCTTGATTTCTATATTTGCCGAGAATAATTTTCTTTTTGTTAATAACTCTTTGTATGTGAAAGTAAATCTATTATTTCCGATAATAGTTTTCTTTTTTTTTTTGTGTGTGTGTGTGTGTGTTTTAATTTCAAGATTTTAGATATTTTTGTCAGCAACAGTAGGCTTTATATTTATTAAAGTTTGAGAACATGCTATATAAACATTCATATTCGCCCGCTCATTCACTGATCAAACTTTCTGATTTTTCCTAAATTAATGGTTCATTCAGCATCATTATTGTTTTCATTATATTTCCTCTTTTTTTTTAGATGATACTTTCTTTCAACAAAAGAATATGACCATCGATTTTTAATAATGAAATAATTCCAAGATGCTTGTAGTGGATTGGTAAACAGATTAGTAAAATTAGAAGAGAATTAAAATCTATAATAATGAAAAAGACGGAAGTTGATTACGGATCACGGCTAGTAGAACAACAAAGTACGACACAACACACTACAAAAATATGGCGTCTACGATAAGATATTATTGTTGCATGGATGAACAAGAATTTTTCAAGATTTGAATCAAGCGTTTTGCTGCCAGTAGTGGGGCTAAAAGAAAAACCTGGAAGAAAAAATCAATAGGTGGAAAAATAAAACAAATGACCTCTTTATGACTTAGGCAATTTGTGAAGCTATAAATCTTGCCACTTAAATTACTTCTATGACTTAACACCAAAAATTGCATAATTTGACTTTCGGTGAAATTTCAGAAATTATAAAATTAATTATTTTAATACATTACCTTGACCGGCAAAAATATGATTGACCAAAATATGGTCCGGTCGTGGAGGGTAGCGACGTGGAAAATATCGAAAACAAAAAGACAGGTATAAGACAGAAAACACAGACGACAACAAAGGCTTGAAAAGTGAAAACCGACAAAAATATGATTGGCATCAAAGGCAGAAAGTACAGGCGATTATCGACTTGAAAGACAGTTGCTGGCAAAAATGATTGACATATACATCTGGCCATAGATGACATCAATTAAGCAACAACTCCAAAAAGTAAAATTTGGTTACATTATAATAATCCAAAATTCTGACAAATTTTTACTTTTCGGGTTGTTGCTTAATTGATGCTTAGTAGACTGAGATTTATGGCCAAAGACAGAAGATGGAGAAAAAGAGAACACACACGCCGCACAGAGAGCGAGAGAGAGAGAGAGAGAGAGACAGAGAGAGAGTGAGAGTGAGAGAGAATAGAAAAATCCCCAACAACACTTCCTAGTGCGGGATTTTCTCTGGTTACCCTTCTACTTCATACAACCGTCATCAATGAAGAATAAAAATATAAGTTTATATTTTAAAATATAGTTGTTTGTCATTGCCTGTCAAGACGATCGTCGTTTGTCGAGATCAAGGATCAGGTGTAATATAAAAATTATTAAATAGTATAAAAGTCAGGTGTACATATCAACCTCCAATTATTTTATATAGCTTCGAGCAAATGAAACCTGAAGAATTTAGCGAGGAGCCTCTTTCATTTAACCTCGAATTAATAACAAAGAAGCAGAAAACAGCAATTCAGGCCTTTCTCCTGCACAAACAACTAAAGTGGACAGCACATATATTTCGGAAATAAGCAAATAATATAATATCTTAACATCACACAATAATTTAACGAATAGTTTAGGTAGGAATTCATTATCAATTATGGAAATAATGATAGAATTTAGAGTGTCTATTTTGCTGAAGAATTAATATAATAGAAAACTTTTTATAAATAATAACTGACAGTATCTTCGCAATTTCTTTAATGAATGCCAAATGTTACCTTGCAAGAAAGTCATTATAACTATTAGTATCATTTTGCTTACTAAATATTTAGTTATCCTTGGTAGATATTCTCAAACATATGACTTTCCTGACAACCATCACATTCAGAAATGTCCTAAATATCAACTATTTACAAATATTTTCTTATTACACGCTCAACACTAGGTTCGACAATCACTCAATGTATAATGTTAGCGTGTGGTGTTGTACTGACGTAAAAACGTCAAGAAGAGACGTGCATGGTGTTATGGAGGAAATATTATGGTTACTCCTAGAGTTGAAGACGTCGAGATTGTAATGATTATGAAAACAACCTTACAGGAGTCTGTTCTTAAAAAGAAGGTTACTGGTTTTAACTCAATCTGCACTAAGGGAATAGGAATGGTGAATCACAGTTTCAAAAATCATGGGTCGTGGGAGTAAGGAATGTATTTCATAAGAACAAATGTCATTAAAATATTTGGAGATCAGTGAGAGTATCACTAGCATATTTCTGTGTGGAAAATATTTTAGGATGGAAAATATTTAATGACACAAATGGCAGCGTTGACGCTATTTCTAATTCTATCAAGTCATGAATATAAGGACTTCGTAGTTTTTGCCCATATAACAGCAATAATGTAATTTTTCTTCAGATATTTAGCGGCACAATGCACCAACCATATTCCCAGGTAACTTAGTAATACGTCGTGTATGTGTTCTACTTTAGGTCTGAGAATTTGTATCTTTATTTGGAGTTAATAAGAAAAACACGGTAACATATACAAATTAGACATGACGCCTTAAATAAAGAAAACAAAGACAGTGTTCGTTCGAGAAACACGGAAGTCAGTTAATACATAATATATTATAACCGTTAGTAACGAGTTAGAACAGTGGCGACGAGGAGTCAAAACTCATACAGAGTCGAGAAAAATACATTTTTTTGCTTCGGCGCACACAAAACGAGTAACAGCGTGAAAATAAAAGAAGGCTAGTTTAATTTTTCTTTTTACTGTTCGTGAAAGAAAAGATATAGTTAAATATGGAATAAACACCAAAAGTAAAGATATAACAGCAGCAGCAACTACAGTTACTTAAAAGAAGCAGCAACACAAGTTAACTATAAAGAAAACGAAAATACTCTAATTTCTTTCACTCCCAACGCGATGATAAAAATCTTTGGTGAATCCGCATAGAATTCAGCTCAAAGAATTACATTTTCTGCATATTCTAGAAAACACGATCAGGTTAACTAAGAGGACAGTAGTGACTGCGAATAAGAGAAATATCAATACTCTGTTCAGAAAGTTAGCAATAATGTAACATGAACAACACTGTAAATTTATACTAATGAGAAAAAACAGGAGAAATTTGCTTTGAAGAAACATTAAATAATCTTAAGATTTTAGCGAGAAAGAATCATTATCCAATAAATTTTGAGGTGTATAAAAATGACGAAAAAATAAGACGAAGATTTTATCACGTATGAGTGAATCTTTAACAAGAAGTGTAAATGATGCAAATTAAACGAACTGATTCCGATTATATTTAAAATGTTAATACGTTCAGGTTTCATTGGCCGACAAAAATGTAGAAATACGAGCTAAAATTATCAAAAAACTGGAATAGAGTCAAAAAATAAAGGACAAATAATAAGGAATACTTTATCTGAGACACAATACGGAGGAAAGTGAAATAAAAAATATTGAACTATATAAAATGAAAGAAAAATGTCGAAAATAAAAAATATATATTTTACAGATGTGAAAGATTACATTACGACATTCCCTTTAAGAATTTAAAGTAATAGAAGTATGGATGAGTAAAACTTAACACCTCACACAATAAAAATAATGCAAAGGAAAATTCTTACGAAAAAAAATTCGTGCATATATTAACGGCGGGAAAATAATAGCAAAAATTAAATAGAATGTAAATTCTCGTGTTCTTCACGTTGAAAGAGATAATGAAATGTATCCAATTACAAAGTTGAAGTGGAATTAAGATTCTTGACCCGTTTGTACGCGCTCGGGTACCGTAAGTTAAAATACACAATGAAAAGCGACCAATCACGCGGTTGCTATGGAAGAGTGAATCAAAACACTACGCGAGTTTTTACACCCTTGTGTTCTTCATGTTAAAATAGACAATGAAAAGTGACCAATCACGCGGTTGCTAGGGAAGAGTGAATCAAGACACTACGCGAGTGTGTACACCCTTGTGTTCTTCACGTTAAAATAGACAATGAAAAGTGACCAATCACGCGGTTGCTAGGGAAGAGTGAATCAAGACACTACGCGAGTGTTTACACCCTTGTGTTCTTCACGTTAAAATAGACAATGAAAAGTGACCAATCACGCGGTTGCTAGGGAAGAGTGAATCAAAACACTACGCGAGTGTTTACACCCTTGTTCTTCATGTTAAAATAGACAATGAAAAATGACTAATCACGCGGTTGCTAGGGAAGAGTTAATCAAGACACTACGCGAGTGTGTATATTCTTGTGTTCATCACGTTAAAATAGACAATGAAAAGTGACCAATCACGCGGTTGCTAGGGAAGAGTGAATCAAGACACTACGCGAGTGTGTACACCCTTGTGTTCTTCACGTTAAAATAGACAATGAAAAGTGACCAATCACGCGGTTGCTAGGGAAGAGTTAATCAAGACACTACGCGAGTGCGTACACCCTTGTGTTCTTCACGTTAAAATAGACAATGAAAAGTGACTAATCACGCGGTTGCTAGGGAAGAGTGAATCAAGATACTACGCGAGTGTGTAAAACCTTGTGTTCTTCACGTTAAAATAGACAATGAAAAGTGACCAATCACGCGGGTGCTAGGGAAAAGTGAATCAAGACACTACGCGAGTGTGTACACCCTTGTGTTCTTCATGTTAAAACAGACAATGAAAAATATCTTCTCATGTGGTTGTTTTGGTAGAGTGAATTAAGACCATTGGCTATTGTGTACGCGATGAGGTTTCTCACGCTAAAATAGGCAATGAAAAGTGTTCTCTAACGTGGTTGTGAGGGAAGAGAGAATAAAGACTTCTGGCTAGTCTGTACGCGCTACTAACGTTAAAATTGACAGTGAAAAGTGTCCGTTACGATGTTTGTGTTGTGAAGTGCATTAAGACCCTTGTCCCGAGTGTATAGGCTCGGGTACCTTAAGGTAAAACACACAACAAAAAATGTCCAATCATGATGTTGCTGAGATCGAGTGAATTAAAAAAGTTGTCTCGGGTGTACGCGCTACGTTACATCAATTTGAAATAGACTCTGAAAAGTGTCCAATCACGCAGTGATCGGGTAGAGTGAATTAAGCCATTGGCACGAGTGTATGCCCTCGGGTTCTTCAAGTTAAAAGAAACAATGAAAATTGTCCAATGACTCGATTATGTGGTATAATGAATTTAAACCCTTGGCTCGGTTTTTAACACGATAAAATAGAAAATGAAAAGTGTCTAATCACGCGGCTGTTAAGGTAGAGAGAATTAAGACGATTATTTTCATTAGGTCAAGGTAACTATAATTTAAAGCGCAGATACATTTTTCTCAATACTAGGTAATAGATGAATCTATTAAAACTAAACTGGTAGCATTGCACATACACCAACACGAACCTGGAATTTCACCTTTCATAATTGGTTGGTCTTCTCTCAATGTGAAACCTTATGTTGAACGTCTTATGTTGACATGATAACACGGAAACGGTTATAATAACAATTATAATATTGTCTCTACTTTCTGTACTTCTAACAGAAGTCGAACGGGTACGCTAAGACAACACCTACAGAATTTAGGATAGTTACCCAAATATTTACATAGTGATGTGCGTTGTGGTTATTGACTCGGGACAACAAATCGGGAAGCCGAGTTCGAATACCATTATAATTACTTGCATTGATTTACGCACAAATACCCTTGGGAAAGGTATTAATCCATCTCTTCCCTCAAGTTATACGTTAAAAAACAGAACGGACTGGGTTCTATAGCATTGGCTGGCAACTAGTCTACTGCAACATGCAATGGCAAACTACCGCGGCAACCTAATGATGGAAACGGAATATTTTTTTTAAAATTCTTTTCTAAGTTAATTATGAGTTACAATTCCCAATAACGAGTTATGAATCATTAAACTTGCTCTATCATCTTGTTGTACAGTAGCTAGCACTTCTTCGGCAGTCTACTCGACTGGCTTATAACCTTAAAGAGTCTACGATTATGCATTTAAAATGTCGCTTTTAATAGGTTGCTCAAGCAGATTTATATTCGATTTGATTTACTTCGTCGGTTATTCACCATTTAATTCGCCTCTTTTTTTGCTCGTAAGTTTTAACTTGTCAATTGATTGTAAATTATCGTTCTGTATTTTTTTTATATATCCGTTAGCATTGGATATTGTGCCGAATAAATATATTAATCACTGTTCTTCTCTGTGTATCATTCACCTAAAATTCGTAAGGTTCGTTATTTTCTTTTTCCCTTGTTTCTCTTGTCTTCAAAAATTGATTAATTGTTAAATTCTGTAGGCTTTCTTTCCTGATTACTTATTCCATTCATTTCGACTGGCTCTATTTCCATATCTAGATAACGTATAGAGGTAGTATTAAACAGTGAAAAAATCAGTTTGTATGAATTGATGACAGAGTCGGTACAATGAATGATGGCTAAGAGCCAAACACCGCTTAGATCAACAAAGGAAGTTGTAGATAGTTACATTTTGCAAGTTATAAACGGATACGAAACATAAAAAATCCAGATCAGTTAGCATCCACCATGAAACAGAATACAAAGTAACAAGAGACCTACAAATAAATTACCACTTAGCATAGGTGCAGGTTAAAAAAGATGTAAAAGAGTACGAAAATGCTATAAGTTTTTGATTCTAGGTAAAAGCCTCTATTGAAATCTGGATGGAAATAAATCGTCATAAATGTAACAGTAAAAAAAATCTGCAATAAAGAAGACTGAACCAGTAAGTGTCTAAGAAAAATGTCAAAGAAACTGTTTCGGCATTCAAGGAATGTGCTTACAGTGGACAACAGTCATGGTCCCCGACAGAGATATATTGACAATGTGGACACATTTCATATAATGTAAAGGCGTCGGTAATGAAGACAAATCTTTGATATTACTTGGATGCCATTGGGAATAAGAAAAGCCATTCAGTCAGTAGACAGCTAGCACTGACCTCTCTTTCTTTCGGAATCGATTGTTCTGGCCGCAGAAAGAGAAGAATAACACAGTCTTTATTCAATTCATACAGCTCAGCCACTAGTCTTTATTAAAGAAGATTACGTACGGCTTGAGGCCTGTGGTAATAATACCAGAATTATGACAGCTGGGTTTTGGCGATCTCAGCGAAAGTTATCACATTTTTTTTTCACATAAATGCCTCTTTCGGTTTTGCTTTAAAGAGAATTTCAAATTCTTCGGTCTTTTCACAAGTAAGTTTCCGTCAATTGTACAATTTCTCCACTTTTTTTTCGTATCACCCCGAGCAAGGCGGTAACACCACCGATGCTCAGGGGGCTACGTAATAATGAAAAGATTGGAAAAGAGAAAGCCGGAAACCACATCCTAAACAGGGAACAAGGGATGAGCCTCTTAACCTGTTCAATAGAGGTGGGTGGAGTGTGAACCGGGCGATAGATAGATCTATCTACTCCAATTGAAAAAAAAAAGGCTCATGCCTTCTTCCCTGTATAGGATGTGGTTTCCGGCTTTCACTTTTCCAATCATCTCAGTTTGTTTGTTTTTTTCAATTAGAGTAGATAGATCTATATATCGCCCGGTTCACACTCCATCGACGTCTATTGAACAGGTTAAGAGGCTCATCCCTTGTTCCCTGTTTAGGATGTGGTTTCTGGCTTTCTCTTTTGCAATCTTCTCACTTTGTTTTTCTTTTCAATTGGAGTAGACTTTGACCGCATAATTTTATTTACTTCTATCTGGCTATAATACATAGATACATATACCTAAACTCAAACGTACAACAAAAATTGATGAACATATATATATATATATATATATATATATATATATATATATATATATATATATATAGTGTTAAATGCATATATAGAATTCCCCCTATATATTAATTTACTCGAGCCTCAAGATTATTAACTAGGTCCCACCTTTTTACTGTGAAAGCAATAAAATGTAATCGCAAATTCTACTCCAACAGCTTCTTTTCTCGCACTCCCCACCTGTGGAATTGTCTTCTATTTTCTTGCTTCCCCGACAGTTACAATCTCCAATAATTTAAATCAATAGTCTTCTGCTATCTCACTAACCTGCATCCTCTCACTCATGCTCTTTTCTCTGTCCATTCCACTCTCATCAGTATTATTTTACTTCTCTTACCCAATTCCTGACACTCCTATAACCTGGTAAACTTTCTCATAACTTTCCTCCTACAAAGCAGTGCCAATAAAATGCTGTGTTTGGGGCGCCTTGATCACACACACACACACACACACACACACACACATATATATATATATATATATATATATATATATATTGTGTGTATTTTGGCAGCATTTTTTTTATTAATGCAGGTTTCATTGAATAATATAGACAAGTTTTGTCTATTAATTTTGTGTAGGATCCGTTCATACCGTCTGATATACTTGATGGTGATGTCGTTGAAAGACAACAAAAAATCACAGTATTTGTTGAATTTTTTATCGGGTCTAAGCTTTCGGCTCACATATGCCATTATCAAAGAGTAAAAATATTAACACACAGTAAACATAGAACATTTAAGCTATTAACAATAAAGGGAATTGAATTGAAAATATAAGTCCATCAATACCGTGGCGGATGCCGAAGACAGTGACAAAATATATATATATATATATATATATATATATTGAAATTTGTATATTTAGGCAGCAAATTTGCTATTATTCATGTCAGATTAAATAAATTGCAAACGTTGTGTCAGCTCATTTTTAATAAAATCCGTTCATACTCACGGATAATCATTCGCGTATTATAACAAAAAATGTCAAAAATGACCTGTAACGTTGACAGATGTTATTTTCATTAATTTCTCAGGGTACCCAAGCACTTTCAATCTCTTTCCGAGATCATATCCAGGGGTCTGAGTTATGGTAACATAAAATAACCAGATAATGTGTTGTTAAAAATTACTGCAATTTTTTTCTGCTTCAAATATAAAGGTTGACAAACTGCTAGCTTTCATTAGAACGTGCAAATTATCCAAGATGGAATTTTCTTTATATGTTGTAATGTCATGGTCATGAAACGAGATAAAACATCAAAAAAATGTTCTTTTCACAAACATTTTAAAACATCACTACAGTCTATTAATTGACGGCTTAAATAATTTAATGACTATTGCCTCGGGAATCTGTAGTTTGCTTTTGTTGTTTTCTTTGTTTAAGGTAGTTGTGTTATCGATCTCTAATTTCTTATTCTTGTCTACACACACAAAATAATGAACGCTACCAATTTGTCACCTTTTTTTCAAGCAGAAAAAGTTTTACAGTAATTTTTAACAACACAGTTTTCCGGTTATTTTTGTTATCATAATTCGCACCCCTGATGATGCTATCGAAAAGAAATTGAAAATACTTTTGTACTTTGAAAAACGAATGATAATATTATTTGTCGACGTTATAGCTAAATCCTGGCATATTTTGTTTATAATACGCAAAAGATTATCTAGGAGTTTACGAACGGAGTTTATTAAAAATAGCAAATTTATTTAATCTGAAATAAATGTACATATACATATGTATGTTTGTGTATATATATATATATATATATATATATATATATATATATATATATGAGGAATATTCATTTAATAATACTATAAATCATTTATTCATTTGTCAAAATGTTGTTTTTGAAGTGGGTACTAACATTTGATTAAATGATCAATTTTATTTCAGAGTGTGTTTATATATTTCCGTCTACAGACCTGGATACTTTTCTAAATAGAGTTACTCGAAATATTCAGGCCGGTAGATAAAAATAAATAAATATGCATTTTAATAAATAAATAAATAAAGCATCTTCTCATATGTGAATATTTCATTAATACGTTTAACGATTAAACTAATATATTAGAAACCTCTTACTCTTTCTCTCTCTCTCTGTCTCTCTCTGTCTTTCTCTCTCTCTCTCTATGTATATATATTGATTAATTGATAACTTCGGTGCAAAGATTTGTCCTTTTAACTGAGCAGATTGTTTTCGACTTCGAATTTTGCTAAGGAAAATATTGTGATATCTTCACTCGTTGGGCAGGTTTCTGCTGTTGTGTCCCGGGTTCTTGTTCCATTTATGAGAAACTATGCAATTTGATATTTCCTGGGAGCGGTCTAGCTTCCGATTGGCTGATTTTCTTTTTCTTTTTCTATAATTGTTATCATATTATGCAGCTATTTTTAATCATTTAACCCCAAGCAAGGCATTCCACTGCCACTATAGCGCAGGGGGTTACATAGGGGAAGGTGCTGAGAGAGCGATTGGTTATAGGAAATGTCAGAAGGAGGGTGATAGACGAGTAAGTACGTACATAGGAATATTGTTTGAGAGAATGGGTGCGAGTTAGTGTGTTAAGAGGTGTCTATTGACCTTACATTTAATCTCCTGGCGATTGTAACTGTCGGGGAAGCAAATATGCGGAAGGGAATTCCACGGGCGGAAAGTGCGAGACAAGAAGCTGTTGGAGTAGAAATTGCTGTTACATTTTATCGGTTTCACTGTAAAATCGTGGAACCTAGTTGCTAATCTAGTTCTTGTGCAAATTCGTACCTAGGAGGCACATGTTGTCTAAGTTCATCGGAGTAGAAGCTGTGAAAGTATTTATAGAAGAGTCACAGGGAAACCACGTCACGCCGGTGAGAGAGAGACTGCAGCCGGTCAGCCAAGTCGGTATCGATCACATTACATATTCTCTGTTCTATTTTGTCAAGAACCCCGAGGAGAATAGCAAGGGCACCCGACCAGATATGGCACCAGTATTCAATACACGGGCGGATGGTAGATTTATATATGTGCAGCATATATTCAGACGGAAAGAACTTCCGGGCCCTGCACAGAGAACTGACTTGCATAGCAGCGGATTTAGCAATGGATTCGATATAGTCATTTCACTTGAGGTCCACTGAGAGTATGAGGCCAAGCAGGCGTAGTGTTTTACACTCTGGGATGCAAGCCTGTTTGTTCCATGTTAATGGGAGGTAGGTGCGGTTGTCTATGGTGGTTAATTGATCGCAGCATCGTTTTGAAAAACGTGATTTAAGTTTCCAAGTTTTCTAAGTCAACTTCATTGTCGGTACAGACAACTGATGTCGACATGTCTAAAAATTAGGTTGAACGAGATCGCATCGAAAAAAGAATGTGTAACTATATAGCTGGAAAGGAGAAATGAATGACGAACACTTTATTCAAAGCGACATTTTATCTATGATATACATTAATTATGCATTTATACAATGTCCACACGTGGAGAAATACACATCCTATTTATCTACCACAAAGCAACGTATAAGAAGGAAGAAAGGGAAATATTATTTCTGATCTGGGAAATCCGTTTTTATGATTCCTGATTTAAAAAGCCTATATTCATCTACGTTCCAGCGGGAATTCATTTATGTCACAACGGGACGGCTCCATGACTTGTAAGCAGGTTGTTCTACCGGGACGAGGCATTATTAATATATGTCCCTGCAGGCCGCTGGGTCAGAGTGATTTAGACTTAGCATATTAGAAAGGAAACAACATTCTCGTTTGATGGCTGTTTGCGAACAGTCTAATGACTAGTGATTGGGTAACTATCTGGAATGACGTCATGAATCGGCTGCCAGGTGACCAACGTGACATACCTCGACCAAAAAGATATAAGATCCTTTTGTATCCTAAATATCATTATTTTACGTATTATTATTGTCTACGTATAATGTTTATTTTATACATATGACAAGATATCGTCGGCTGTGATGAATTTTTGACAATTCTTTCAAAAGCCGTTATGATTTATAAACAATTTTTCTGTAGATGAGATATTGATAACATTTATGTCTGTTTATTTATAAATGTATAGAAACATAGAAGACAGTTATGGATTGATATGTTATGTTTTTCCTTCAATATGAAAATGAATGCTGGACAATATCTTCAAAGAAAAAGGTGAATCAACTAAAATGCTGCGTATATAATGGATCGAACCTGTGTGCAATGATGAGGGTTTGAATTTTCTTTTAATCGTCTCACCCCGAGCAAGGCAGTACCGCCCTGATGTGCAGGCGGCTACATAAGAGTAAAATATTAATTAGAAGAGAGTGAAGAGAAAGACGAACCAGTTAGAAGGAAGCAAGAAAAGGATAGGGATACAGGTGTGATGACAGTTGCAAAGGTGGAGAGAAAGGAAAGAATATGCAGGGTGGTGTAGAAAGAACTAAAATCTAGTTGTTAAGAGATTAGTATCGACATTGCATTTAAATTCCAGGATGTTGTAGCCGTCAGGAAAGCAAGAATATGGAAGCGAGTTCCACAGGCGGGAAGTGCGAGAAGAAGCTACAGGAGTAGAATTGTCGTCTGCATTTGGTTAATCTAACTTTGAATGAGTGGGACCCAGTTACCAATCTGTTTGCACAAGTAAACACCTGTTGAGGAGGCACCAGTGACTTAAGTTCGTTGGAGCAGAAGCCATGAAAGTTCCCTTTCAAGGTCAGCAGCGAGACTACGTTTGTACGCCAAGACGGGTTTGTTACTGATGCGGGAGTAAATTGTGGTTTCATATGCGTATATGCCCACTTGGCACTTGATCTCGTCTGGGAGGTCATTTATGAAAATAAGGAAGAGCGTCGGGCCCAAGATAGAGCCCTGAGGGACACCAGCGTTTGTGCTGTGGAAGGTAGAGGCATACCCATTCAAAACAACCTTCATTTTACGGTTATTTAAAAAAGATTGGATTAAATCAAGCAAGCGTCTGGCAATAAGGTAACCCCGTAGCTTCCATAGAAGGCCAGAATGCCACACTTTGTCAAAAGACTTGAAGATGTCCAGAGCAACAGCACGAGCCTCGACGGACTCCTCAAGGGCCTGGAACATGTACTCCGTAACGCTCGTTAGCATGTCGGCCGTTGACCTGGAAAACCGGAAGCCATACAGTCTGTCAGAGAAGAGTTTATGGGCAGTAAGATGTTGAACTATTTCAGCATTAATTATGGCCTCGAACACTGTCCCGAAAATTGGTAGAAGGCTGATACGGCGATAGTTGGATGGGTCCGAGGATTCACCACAGTTCTTAAATACAGGAAAGACAGAAGAGAATTTCCAGCATGCAGGGAAACAGGAAGCGGAAATGCAGTAGTTATACAGTTTAGAGAGGACAGGGGAGAGTTCAGGAAGCACATTTCTTAAGGACAATCACCGGGATTCCATCGTCACCACTCGCCTTGTGGGGGTCAAGTTTTGATATTACGCGGGAGACTACTGTCGGGGTAATATATACATCGTACAGTTTATCCTAAGTTCTAATAGGGTATTCGGGTGAAGTTACTCCAGATGAGTCAAATGTGGAGTTGGATGAGAATCTGCAAACTTGCGGTCAGCTATGCTCTGTTTCATTCTCTCGGCAAAGAACCACTTGGCGTCATTCAGGATTTCCTTGCACACGTTACGAGCAGACGTGAATAGGCACCTATTGTGATCAGATGACTGTCTCCGTAACAGTTGGAAGCAGTGCTTCCTGTGGGAAATGGTGGCCGAACAGGCAGGAAAGAACCAAGGGGAGGAATGAGGTTTAAGACAATAATTCCTGGTAGGTATAAAGGCATCAATACCAGCTTTCACCCAGAACGAAATCTTAGAGGCACAGTCATCAATCGTGAGATCAAAAACCTTTCCCCAGGGGACGTCGCACATGAAACCGCGAAATGCGTCCTAGTCAGCTTTTTGGTAGCAGTAGGAGGTCCTATATGTAGGAGGTTCCTGGGAGGAGTGAGTGTGGAAAGAAATACTGAGAGAGACAACAGCATTATCAACGCCGAGGTGATTTAGCATCTCACGGCCCACAGGCTTCTCTCTGACAAACAGTAAAGGTTTCGCTTCAACAGGTCTACTGCTGATATGCTAACGACCATTACCGAGTACATATACCGGGCACTTGAGAAGAATGGCGAAGCCAGAACCGTTGCCTTCGATATCTTCAAACTGCGGAGCTACGGGATAAATGGACACCTGTTTAACTTCATCCAGTCATTCCTCTCTAACCGCATATTGAAGGTAGTATTAAATGGGCATGCCTCCCAAAACTACCATACGAACGTGGGCGTCCATCAAGGTTCTCTGCTAGGTCCCACGCTCTTTCTGATGTACATTAATGATATCCTCTACGCTATTAGATCCAAAGTAGGCATGTACGCCGATGGCACAACAATCTACTCTCGCCTTGATCAAAAACCAGGTGTAGGCGACAAAGCGAACCTCGATGCCGAGCTTGAAAAGGAACTCCGATCCGTAGTGGCCTGGGCTAGTAAATTTCAATGCTTTTAAAACGAAGCTGTTATCAACTAACCATCATAGACAATCACATCTACCTCCCATTAGCATGGGACAGGCTTGCCTCCCAGAGAGTAAAACACTACGCCTCCTTGGCCTTCTACTTTCGGCGGACGTCAAATGGAATGACTATATCGAATCCATTACCAAATCTGCCGCTATGAAAATGGGCTCTCTGTGCAGGTTCCGGAAGTTTTATCCACCTGAATCTATCCTGCACATATACAAATCTACCATCCGCCCATGTATTGAATACTGCTGACATATCTGGTCGGGTGCCCCTGCTACTCTCCTTGGGCTTCTTGAGGAGGATATGTAACGTGGTTGATACTGACTTGACAGACCGGCTGCAACCACTCGCTCACTGGCGTGATGTGGTTTCCCTGTGCCTCTTCTACAAGTACTTTAATGGCTTCTGCTCCGATGAACTTAGATCACTGGCGCCGCCTAAGCACGAATTTACACGAGATATTAGATTAGCAACTAGGTCCCACACTTTTACAGTTAAACAGATAAGATGTAACCGTAAATTCTACTCCAACAGCTTCTTTTCTCGCGCTTCCCGCCAGCGGAATTCCCTTCCTCAAGACTGCTTTCCCGACAGCTACAACATCCAGATGATTAAATGTAGGCTCAATAGACACCTCTTATCACACTAACTCACAATTATTCTAAGAAAACTCTCATGTACCCAACCCTCATTCTCGGTATCCTTACACACCTATCACCCACCCTCTGACATTTCCTATATTTAACCATCCTTTCTCCACTCTATATAGCCCCCTGCGCAGTAGTGGCAGTGACATGCCTTACTCGGGGTGAACCGCTTATATATATATATATATATATATATATATATATATATATATATATATATATCATCAGTTCAATGCAAACCGAAAAATCAGTTCTACTTTCTAATATATATGTTTTGCAGCTTAATATTGGTGAAATATTTCTCTCATTTAGATGGCATACGTATGGGTGATATACGCTTAGGCGATTATATCACTTTCATGAACGACTCAAGCTATATGTTCCCAATAGTTTCTGTGAAAGACTAGTCGCCAAACAACACTAAATAGCCTAGTCTGTCCTGCCATTCCATAGCTGGAGGGAGAAAAGAAGGATTAATACATTTTTCAACTATATTTGTGTGCAAGTAAAAGCAAAAAAATTAAGGTGGAATATATATATATATATATATATATATATATATATATATATATATATATATATATATATAAAACTTAATTGGTGACACCCACTGAAGAATGGTCACAAAGGCTCGGCTTTCAATCTCTGGAATTTTGTTTTGTGAACGTAGTATAAACCAGCTAATTGACAAATTTTATTTCAATTAATTCTCTCTCTTTTTATTTATTTATCTATCTATCTATCTATCTATCTATCTATCTATGTGACGCTCTCTCTCTCTCTATTTCTATCTCTCTCTCTCTCTATATATATATATTACAATAGTATCAGAATCTCTTACGATAACGAAATACTTTGAAATTATTACATCATGAATTTCTCAGTAAGTTTTGATATTATTGTTTTAAGATTATTATTAGAATTCAGCTCTCTCGACGGGGAAATAAATTTACTAGTATCTGAAATAGTGACTATCAATAAATATAATGCGCGTTTTGGCAAGTTTCACACGTGCCTTGAACTTGTATACTTTTTTAACGTATGATGTTGCGTGTTTTAGACGACTCATCCGCTGAGTGTTTCACAGTACAGCAATGTTAAACTAAACTTTTAAGAAATGCAAGTTAGTCTTGAAAATCCCTTTTGACCAGAATATGAACATTCCTTAAATTTAGTTCTTCATTCGAAATGTAATCAATGATAGAGTGATGATAGCAGACACAGAAAGCAAACCACAAAACATGTTGCTGAAGAAAGTAACAAGAAAGGACTAGAAAGAAACTGCAAGAAAACCGAATGCATGGTCATCAGTAAGAAGGGCAACCCAATATGCCAAAGAAAGGTCGGGGATACTAGAATCAAGCAGGTACAAAATACTTAAATACCTGAGAAGTGTTATAACAGAAGACAGAAACTGCGACACAGAGATCCGAAGGCGAATTGGCATGGCGAAGGAAGCATTTCAAAAGTTGAGTAAGGTATTAAGAAACAGGACAATTTCGATAGAAACAAAGATGAGAGTACTGGATTGCTACGTGCTGTCCGCCCTTCAATACGGCAGTGAATGCTGGAAAATATCATCAAAGATGAAGGAAAGATTTGAAGCAACTGAAATGTCGTTTTGCAGAAGGATGCTGCGAATATCATGGATAGAGCATGTGAGCGATGATAAGGTCTTGGCAATGATGAAAACAAAAGGAAAATTAATACTGAGCATCAGGAAGAGACAGCTGAAGTTCCTGGGACATGAAAGGAGGAAAGAAATCTTAGAGAACCTGATACTAACAGGCCAGATAGAGGGAAAAAGAGACAGGGGAAAGCAACGGATAACATATTTGAAGGACATAATTAGGTGGATGACGGAACGATGGTTGCATGGTTTAACAGGAGAAGGCGTGCTCAGAGCCACCAGGGATAGGAAAACCTAGAAAACCATGATCGCGCACATCCCAAAATTACAGGGTATATAGAAAAATGAATTCATATATATAATCTGAAAGTATTTCTTATTATTTAAACTTTATATTTTATCGTTTTTGAGTCTGTACGTGATTGTCTTTAAGTCCTCTAATAAAACCATTTAGTAAGCGTAGTTCACATATCGTATTTCACATGGCGCAGTTCACACAGCCGAAGGCATTTGGAACTCAGTGAGCATCAAATTCACTATTCAGTCACAACTGATCTAGCAAAACCACCTTGTTAATTACATATGTTGATTTTGCCAAAGTATTTCCATAAGTCTCTTCGCATACACGTCGAATATTATAAATTTAGGTTAAAATAACAACAGCTGATTTGCTGATAAATTTCTAACTTAGTGTGATGCATAAGTTACCTATTTCAGGTTAGCTTATTTGATGGGTTTGCAGGCTATAATTTGATTGCCATTTGAATTGTCATTTTTTAAATTTTTCATATTTATAATCATTTCATTAAAAGCAAAGCGAGACCAACACCAGTGTGTAGGTGGGTGACAGTAAAAACACAATCTTACAAAAGAAAAAGTTACAGAGATTGTTAAAGAAATGATAAGAGAAGGATGGGAATGAAGTAGAAAAAAGATTAGATGTTGCAGTTATAATTAGGAGATTGCAGCTTTCATGGAAGCACGCAAATGGAAAAGAGTTCTATAAGGGGATGTGCTAGAAAAGTTACTGTTGGAGTAGAAGTAGTGAAAAAAGATGTGTGACTATTAGCATACCTTTCTTTATTTCTTATTTTCTTTCTTTCTTTCTTTTTTCTTTCTTTCTCTCTTGATCTTTGGCTCTGTCTGTGGTTGTCTCACTCTTTCTCGCGATTATAGTTGCAAGTAACACTAAATGCACATTCCTTTTATTTTATCTAATATTAGTCAGGCTCTTCTTCATTTCATTCTCTCACCCCGCATTAACTCCTTGCAATAATGACTTTTTACCTATTTTATAAGTTATTTAATCAGACTACAAGAAATTGAGATAATATATTCCGATTTATCAGTTGCTTATAAACATATGTATATTTTACGTTACGTTATTCATGATATACACCGCAGCAAGTAAAGAAAAATATCAAAATGTCGTGAAGTAAGAACATATGAATTAAAGAATTCTTTAATTCTGTTTAGAAATGTTATGAATGTATTGTTTCAGGCAATTATTACTGAAAAAATATAATTGCTGTCTAATTACTGGACATCGTTCTTTATTAATTTCCCGACATATAATCAAATATGGCCCCACAACACACAGCGTTATTCAAAATGTTATTTTTTTCATTAGTTTTCGGTTGGTTTTGAAAAAACGTATCATTCTCAGAATGCTAAACAATAAGTCTGATATTAAACAATGAAAAAACAGTTAATACATTGAAAGAAGAAAAACGATATTTTATTTATTCTTTGTCTTTGCTACTGCAGATTTATTTTCCATCGTGCTGCAATAAATTTCAACTACGTTATTAAAAATGACTTATAATTATTCCAATACAATGTCTCATGATTTGAATTTGTACAGCATATTATGAGAGATGACAAATTTGATGTCTTCTGTCTGAGATATACGCGACAGACAGATTAATTTAAAATATTTTATGTTTATATTTGTAGATATAGCAGCATTAACGTAAAATTGCATATTGTAATACAATGCAGAAAGAAAGCAGAATATTTTGCTAAATTAATTAATATTTGTCAGTTAAGTGCCATACGTGATACACTCTTGGAGGATCATGTCTCATAAGAGACATGATTGACTGGGCAGAAGATTATCACGCAGTAGGTTGCCATTGCTTTCTGCGGTAGATTGGTTCCAGCCAAGGATACAGAACCAAACTTTCCTATAATTTAACCCATAACTGGAGGGAAGTGACCGATTTATACCTTTACCAAGGGTATTTGTGCGTAGGTAAATGCAAGGAATTCAACTGGAATTCAAATCTGGTCCCCCGATTTGTCGTTCCGAGTCGATATTCACCACAATGAAAATCGTCTGATACCGCGACGGGCCCAAATACACTTGCAAGCTTTTCTGCGCGCACCTCTAACGGTGGGGCGCCTATAGATTATAGGCTACCTCTCGCAGACAGCCCGACGTGAAGAAGCCGGCTTGCCAAGTATCACCAATAGCATTTTCTGGCGAGACAGAAGACGCCTCGCCGAAGACGGGCGACAGAGAGTTTACACTGTGCATTTCCCCTAAAAAGACCGCGTGTGGACCCTTTTCCCAGGGAACGGCTGGTGACGATGGACCGGAGGATAAGCGCATCCGGTGCTGGCCGTGCGGATAATTGTATCTCGTTCGCGTCATTTCGATGCGGAACGAAGACAGGTGCGTGTGATCGCGGGAAGGGAAAGAAGAGAGACGAAGACAGTGACGACAACAACCACGGCTGTCACGTTCGTGGCAACAGCGACTTAAATGCCTTCACAGCAGCAGTAGCTACAGCGGACACAGCCGCACTCAAATTGTTCAATGCGGTCTGCTCTCCTCCGTCGTCCGTCCGAAAAGCAGAATCCGGATGGTGACGATACCGGAACAGAGAGCGACTCAGCCGAGATCGCACCGCGAATACCCTTATCGTGAACTCCAACAGGGACTCCCTAGGACGTCATCCAAGTTTGCCTGTGGTGATCGCCGCTGCTCGAAGACATCAGCCAAATCGTGTTTGGGCTAAGTTTGGTAGCACCTGTTTGACTACTCCCGCGATCGTAATGAGCGATCCTACTCGTTTACCCCTGGACGCTCTCTCTCTATCTCTCTCTCTCTCTCTCTCTCTCTCTCTCTCTCTCTCGTTTATTGCGACGGGTTTGTATTTTTTCCATCGTTTAGCAATATGCTTAAGTCTAGTGGGTCGTCAGGTACGAGCGGTGGCCGCCGGTTTTGTTGTTATATTAGAAAGAATCTATAAAATAATCAGAAGCTGTTTATCGTGCGACTTTTTCTCTTCATCCGTAAACGTTTTTACAAAAGATATATAGAAAAACTTTAAGAAAATTTATGTACACGATTAACCTAAATGGAATATTTCACGAAACGACATATTCAATAAATTATTTGCTAACATTAATGCGTCTAATAATATGATTCTTCTGAAAATTTTACTTCAATTAAAAAAATTTAAAAAAGTTAGCAATTAAACTGAAAATTTTAAATGTTCTTTTATCGCTATATTGGCAACAGTAAATTACATTCATATTTTTTTACTACATTTCACTTTTCTCGGTAATTCTATCATTATAAACAATGTTATATTTAATTAAACAATTGGTAAAAATCATAATTAAAAAAGAAAATTATTTAAATGAAATTGGCTATACTATATACTCAAACACATGAATTTATATTTTTATAATCAATGTTGTTCATATGTATGCAATATCGTCTGTTTAAACATCAATATATACATATATATATACTAGAAATTGGGCATTGAAAAAATTTACCAATATTCATATAAATAAATATAAAAAAAACGGGACACGATTACAGACCGAAAACATAGACCTGATGAGTGAGGAAATCATAATAGTGCCCTTAGAAAATTTGAGGATGCCATGAATCTGCTCAGTTAAATGTCAACCGTCTCTGTATTATTTCTTTTAACACTGTTTCTACCCCTATATCGAGCACTTTAAAATAAAGAAAAGCTACCGGCCAGAATACCTTTCATCAGTAAAACTACTGAAAAATAACAATCTTGGCGCTGAACATTATCACGACAGAGAAATACATATATATATATATATATATATATATATATATATATATATATAAAAGGAAGCAGCCTGATGTTAGATTTTAGGGGATTCTTGTATCTATTTTGATTGCTGTCACCACTATTTGACAGTGTTCCCTTTCGTCTGGTAATCTAACACACTTTTACCTTCCTTTCTCTCCTTTTTCTTTTCAGACTTCTTCGTTCTTCCCTTTCGTTTTCTTTTTGTTATCTTTACTTCTGTTGTCTTTACCCATATTCTTCTTCTATGTGCCCTGTCCCTTCAGGTCGTAGGTGATCATGGCTCTCTACGTCTCCCTATCCCTTGTGGCTCTTAGTATGTATGTTCCTGTTGCTCCTGGCAACTCCCGATCAGTCATCCACCTGATCAGGCCCTGCAAATATGTTATCCGCTGCCTTCCTCTGTCTCTCCTTCCTTCTATCTGACTAGTCAGTATCAGGTTCTCCAGGCTGTCCTTCCTCATTGCATGTCCCAGGAACTTCAGTTGTCTCTTCCTGATGCTCAGCATCAATTTCCTTTTTGTTGGCATTTCTTTCTAACACCTCGTCGTTGCTTGTATGCTCAGTCCACGATATGCGTAGCATCCTTCTGTAGAACCACATTTCGGCCGCTTCCAGTTTTGTCCACATTACACAATCAAAAAAGAATTTGATTTTATCATATTAATAGTTAGGTTAATACGAGGATTAGATTAATACAAGGTTAATATATATATATATATATATATATATATATATATATACATACATACATATATATATATATGTGTGTGTGTGTGTGTGTGTGTGTGTGTGTGTGTGGTGGATCCGGTTAAGAGTTCAGCAAGAAATTATACAAACACCAAAATAGGAAATAATGATATATATTAAACAAACGTAAATACAAATACTTGGAACTCTGTTAGTAGAAGGGTAAATACATGTTAGGAAGTACTACTAGCAATGGGACTCGCAATGTTCGTACGGTAGCAGTCTTGACTATCTCTGCCTATCGCTCAATGTTGATCTGCTGATCACTATCTTTGCTCTGTCCTCCTTTTTGAGGGGAAGTATACGTATTTGTAGGAGGAGTTCAGTCCGTTGAATATGTGATGTCACCATGACGATATGTAAAACCACATACATCCGTGTTTGGTTGTGTGTTTTACTCACTGACTAATTCTGTTAGTTTCGTCCGTAAGTTTCTCCAAAATTAATTTTAATTGGTAATTACTTTGATATAATAAATATGGCTAGAATTTTTCCTTCGCCTGAGAATAATGTTTTTTTCTAATATTATATCTTTCTTTTAAGCATCCATTTATAAAACTACTCTAATTATGGCATAATATTTTTCATACCATCATTATTAATACTATTATTGTTGTTGTTAGTAACAGTAGTTATAGTAGTAGTAAATCTTGTAAAAGTTCTTGTATTAACTTTATTATTTTATGTCATTTTCTATTGATTTTTGAAATCAGTAATTGTATTTTATTTATTGATTCAGTTTCTTTTCTTTATTTTTTTAAATTGAAGTTTTTTTTTATTATTTGGATTTAGGCAATTAATTTATGTTTTGTGTGAAATAAACATTCATCCTGAACAATTCTCTGCCAAAATATATTTTACATGAGAAAAAACGAAAAATCTACAAAATATAGTGTGTATCTCTTTATAAACAAAACGGTAATCAGGATCACTTTATGCTTAAGGCGTGTAATATTGATCTTAATGCATGAAATTAATATCCCTGATATTATTTAATTAATATGGAAATGGCGCTAGATTATGTTATAGAATGTCATATATGATTACTATCTTATTTAATTGCCCTTCCAAAGTTAATAATTTATTTGCTTAACAATTATTCCTTGATAATACTTTTTTACATTTGTCAATTATGTAAGTGTAGGGAGGCTACTAGGATACTTAACAAATCCTAGTCAGAGACGACTGTTCAATGACATTTTGTGTCTTTTAAACACTCACAGACTTAATCTGTGATTTACACCGCAGCTGTGATGATCGAACCTTAGTTACATTTTTCATCTTAAAATGCAGCTTTTGGAAGGATTGGGAGTTGAGCCAGTATAATACACTCGGCTCGTCGGTAAAAATAAATTGTGACATCCTTCTATCCACAAATATCCGAATAATTTCGTGAACTTGATTTCCCTCAAAAGACTTGGCTACTCTTAATAAGTTTGTCAGGCTGTTCTAAATGGATCAGTCACTGATTTTATCTCCTTGGCTTAACATTATAAAAAGAAGAAAAATTGGTATTGGTGAGATGCGTACATGGAACTAACAGTTCGCACCAGTTCAACATTTTGTAATATTTTTGTAATAAAAAGCTTCATGTTTTTATTCAATAATTTCACTCTAATTAAGGCAATATAGGTACTAAGAAGCAAGAGGTTTACTGTGTGCTAAAGAATATAATAATAATAATAATAATAATAATAAGAAGAAGAAGAAGAAGAAGAAGAAGAAGAAGAAGAAATTTTACAGGGAAATAGGTAAAAAAAAACAAAATTGAAGTGACAGTCCTCCTCAAAATGGAAGAAGTTATACAGTTCTGGGAAAAAATATGGGCTTGCCCGATAGAAAATAACAAAGAAGCAGACTAGATTGAGCAAGAGATAGAACGAATGAAAAATAAACCAGAACAGACATGGGCTGGAATCAGAGAAGAGGATGTTAAATGTACACTGACAAAATCACACAATAGAACATTTCCAGGAATAGATAACATTCCTAACTTTTGGCTATATTATTTAAATACAGCACATAAAAAGCTAGCCAAACTAGCTATAAGAGCACACGACGGCCTGCCTTATGTCTTTCTGTTGACATGGTAGGTAGTGCGACCATAGCAGAAATAGAAATATGATGAAAAATGAGAACATAATAATAATAATAATAATAATAATAATAATAATTACAGAAATAGAAGATGTAACCATTCTATGGGATTACACCATCTACACAGACAGAAAAATTGAAGCAAACAGGCCAGACATTATTGTTAAAAACCAGAAGGAGAAAACTTGTCTATTAATTGATATGGCTTGTCCAGCGGATTGTAACATAGCAATCAAGGAACTTGAAAAACTGTCAAAATATAAAGACCTGGAAATTGAAATAGAAATATGTGGAAATTGAAAACAAGAGTTGTGCCAGTGATAGTAGGTGCACTTGGAATGATAAAAAATGGAACGAAACAACATATTGAAAGAATCCCTGGAAACCCCAGCTTAAGAGATATACAAAAAAATGTCTTATTAAGTACAGCCCACACACTAAGGAAAACTTTATCTATGTAATGCTGGGGATGATAGGGAAGATAGAAAAACATGAAATGGAGCCAAAACAACACGCCACTACCTGCCTTAGGTCTCCCCGCAGACTTGGTTGGTAGTGAGACCAATGCAGAAATTGAAATATGATGAAAAATGACATAATAATAAATAAGAGCAACAGAACAAGAAATAAGAAGATAGATTTTAACCATTGACATTGCATCTAATCATTTGAAGATTAGATTTAACTGGGAATATTTGATCCAGATGAGAGTCTTATCAGTGAGAAGTGCGACTGAAAACGAAGTAACTGCTAGCATAGAATTTCCGGTTACATGTAATTATTTCAGCTGTAAATGATGAGAAATTGCCGCATATTTTTCTTTTTCTTTATGTGACATGTCCCATCAGGACGTGGGCAGTCATGGCTCTTCACATCTCTGTAACCTGTAGCTCTTGACAAACCTTCTACTCTTATATCGCTGAAACTTCACTCTGCCATCCATCTGCGCTAGTCTATCAAGTCTGTCACGCGTTGCTTTCCATTGCCTTTCTTTCACGCTATCCATCGCACGGGCATCAGATACTCCAAACCGTCTTTTTTCATAACATGGCCCAGAAACATGTCCCAGATATTTCAACTGTCTTTTTCTGATGTTAAAACCTCGTCGTTGGTCACATGTTCTGCCCATGGTATACTCAGTATCCTTGTGTAAAACCACATTTCGGTTGGTTCAAGTCTTTCCTTAATCTTTGTGGAGATTGTCAAGCATTCACTGCCATATTGAAGAACAAAATCGCATAACAGTCCCCCATTATTTTATTTGTTTCCAGAGAAATATTTATATCTCTCAATACTAGTTCCCGCTTCTGGAATGCACCCACAGCCATACCAATACACCTTCGTATCTCAGTGTCGCACTTTCCATCATTTGTTAGAACACGTCCAAGGTTTTTTACGCAGATGATACTAGCTGATAACAAAACAAGGAAAATAAATTTCAAGACCTCCTACAGAAAATGAAAGAAAGAGCTACATATAAACTATAGAAAAAGATAAATGAATGCTAATCATTAAATGAATGACGCAAATTTTCAAGTAGGAAAGAGTAAAATCAAGCAGGTACAGAAATACCCTTCTAGTACTGCGCTCACATTCATTAATTCTAAGTACCATAGAGGAAAGTTAACATCACAATCATCAGAAAAATGTCTATCGAAAATGTGCAGGCAAGGTACTTTACGGTGGTCAGAAATTGATTGAAGCCAGATCCATATTAATAGCATTGCACATTCTCCTCGTTTATTATAACAGTGTGTTATTTAGAGTAGTCATCTAAGTGCCATACGTGATACACGCTTTGAGCGATTGTGTCTCGAAAGAGACATGAGTAACTGGGCAGAAGATTTTCCTGCAGTATGTTGCCATTGCTTTCTGCAGGAGACTGGTTGTCAGCTAGGGCTATAGAACCCAATCTGTCCTGTTATTTAACACATGAGGAAAGAGAGGGATTATTACCTTTACTAAGGGTTTATGTGCGTAAGTGAATATAAGCAATTTAACTGGAATTCGAACTCGGCTTCCTGATTTGTAGTTCCGAGTCGATATCCACCGCACCACAAAGAAACATCAATAATGTTTTGTGAATTAACGAGTGCAGATGTAAGTAGATGAATGCTTTTTCAAATGGTATATTTTGGAAATACGTAAAAATATCATTGTCGGATTTGAATCCATGTCATAATAAATACGTTTCTCTTCATCTGCGTTTTTTTATCAGTTCATGCTAGTATATTCATCAAAAACTTTTATATAACCTGTAAGCCAATGAGGAAAAGTGTCTTGATATTAAGGATGAAAAGCAACACGCATATATAAACCCGAGAAATTCAAATTAATTATGTCTATAATATTCTGCGAACTGAACGCACTGACGGTCTTTTTATTTTTCTTCTTAAGCGTCAATAAAAGATAAAATTCTTCTTGTCTGGTTTCAGCAGAATCATTTATTGTAAGAGAATAAATGAAAAAAATGATTTAGATTTGATGTAATCTTATTAGATTTACAGTGTTGATTGAAATGTGAATAAAATCTTACATAAATATCAATATTTTTCCAGATAATAAATTATAGAAAAAAATCGTGTGACTGACATAAGGACAGAATCTCTGATAAAAATCATTGCTGAAAATTGAGTAAATGCAATATTATGTTTTTATTTATGTTTTTATTCTTCTTCATTAAGGTCTGTATTGAGCAGTAGTCAGCCTAAATCAAGCGCGTATCTGAGGGATTTGTCGGGAATTGATGACTTGCGGGTGTTTTATTCTTTTCTATTCTATTCTCTGAGTCCTTTCGGTGGTCTCCCGCTTTTTTGCTTTCAATGTTAATCATAATTCTGTCTGGCCAAAGATACATATTACACATCGAAACGTTTTTTTCAATTACGAAGATCTTTTAAAATCACTGTGAGAACCTATATAATGAACCTTTACAGGATTAACCCAGATTTTAATTGAAACTGATACTAAATGCATTGTTTATGAATTACATTATTTGTATTGTTTGGATATTTGTCTTCATCTTTCTTGCGATATTCACGATCTTTCAACCATAGTACACTCCAGCTTTCTTCAGCTAACAGGAATTTCGAACTCAACTCTTTATTTCCTCCACAGGTTTAGATTGTTATTTTTCACGTGGCATTCCTTTTTCAGGTGTCTCAGTGTAAGTTATTTTCCTTTTAAATCATCTCTCCAAGTCTTGATTCAACTCTGCTGTAGCCAGGCACTGAACTCACAACAAACTAAACATAGTGTAAATATTCACAATATATCAGCAATATGAGCAAATATTTATAATTATGTTGGAAGGTAATTTTGTTTCTCCCCGCTGCATGATTTAACTTAACAAGTGTTAGATTAAACCAAAGATAAAGAACAGCTACAATATCTGCGTTGAAAATGCTCAAAACTTACTTTACTCATTTGGTACAATTCAGAATATTTTACGAGCTATTGTCGGAGATGCATTATTTTCTACCGTAAAAAACATTAATTCCATAGAAAAGCAAACTTTTATACCTATCTCTATTTCCATGGCAAATGCCAAAGTTGCGTACCAATCAATCTTCAGATTTCTCCCTTTATTCCGTTTAACGAGTTTAGTCATTTCAACCTTAAACTCGCCATGTCAAAAAAATAAACAAAAATAAAAAAAAGTTTCAAACCACCTTCATTTCCTAACAGATTCAATTCTAAGAAAATAGACGCAGATTTCCTTAAAAACAGCCATTTTATGGAAAAGTGACAATCTTGTATACTTCTCTAAATATTTTAAACTTGATCTAAATTAATTAAGTGCTAAAGGATATATTTCGCCTTAACCTCACAATTTTCACGTTCTACTATATTCTGTTCTATTCATTTTTACGAATATTATTGATCATTACAATTCTGACCATTTTGCCTAATTTTCGAGCATTTTTGGATTTAATGTAGTATTCAAATATGCCAAAATCCGATTAAGATCAACTACGATAGCATTTCGAAATAGATCCTGAAAGATATTTTTATTTATAAAATGGAAACTATAATTATAGTTCTGACACTATAGTAACTTAGTAAATTAATAGTAATTGCCACTTTGTATAAACACAAAAATATTGCATTTACTCAATTGTCAGCAATGATTTTTATCAGAGATTCTGTCCTTATGTCAGTCACACGATTTTTTTCTATAATTTATTATCTGGAAAAATATTGATATTTATGTAAGATTTTATTCACATTTCAATCAACACTGTAAATCTAATAAGATTACATCAAATCTAAAACATTTTTTTCATTTATTCTCTTACAATAAATGATTCTGCTGAAACCAGACAAGAAGAATTTTATCTTTTATTGACGCTTAAGAAGAAAAATAAAAAGACCGTCAGTGCGTTTAGTTCGCAGAATATTATTGATATAATTAATTTGAATTTCTCGGGTTTTCTTTTTTACGTATAGTATTGTACTGTGCAAGCAAAACTCTTCAGATGTCCGTGTGTTCCGCAGCGAAATAATATATCAGTTAAATCATATCTGATCTGAAGATATTTACGATAGTCTAAAAAAGGGACTAAACTAATCGGTATCAAATACAATTTGAAAAGTATGCATGCCTAAAGTAGGAAAATCAATTTAGAAAAATATTTTTTATAGTAAGTTTAGCTTGCATCTATATTTCTGTATAATTCAGATTATAAAACATTTACACTGTTCTGACTGTTGTCCTCATCTTTATTGGCATGTTTAAGAAGCTTCAGACATTGTATGCTCCTGCCTGCTTCAGGTGCTAGGAATTTTGAACCGAATCCTTTATTTAAATTACTGAAGTAAATAGTTCTCATTCTATGTGCGATGTTATATCCGGGTGCCATGTAGTTATCTCCCTTCAACTCAAGTCACTAAGTTATTTTTTCACCACTGCTGTAGGCAGGTTCTGAAGTCATAACGCCTATATCCCCTCTGTTAAGTGCACTTGCGGTTCGGTTCCAAATTCCTAGCACGTAAAGAAGGCCGTAGAGCACAACGACCAAAATATCGTAACCATGTCAATAAAGATTAAGACAGCAATCAAAATGTGCAAATGATGCAACTATACACAAATTCAAATGATTTAATGTTGATGACTTCGTTACTCGCTGCCTCAAAACAGTTATAATTTTGTTTCTTCCGTAGAACAAAATCTAGAAATGAAAAATTCTACCAACTCACACACACACACACACACACACACACACACACACACACACACACACTTAAATTTCATTTATCTTCAGGTGAATTAAGATTCAATATTCCAATCACCTGAAGAAGGTCGGTGAGTACAACAGCTGAAACATTGTGAATATGGCAACAAAGATGAGATCAACTATCCAAACAATGTAAATAGTGTGAATAATTAAAATAATTCATCTCTGAAAGATAGACATATATGACATTTTCATGTACTATCCAGAATTTACAGAATTCAAAACTGATTATACAGCCTTGTGTGTGATGACTTATTTCCACCCCTCCAACTATTTTTCCTCAGTGGATACGTTGTCCGACATTGTTTAATTTATTGATATTACGATGGCAAATATGAAAATGAATCCGTCCGACCATTTCTTGCCCACCATTTAGCGCATGCTGTTACATTATCCTAATTCCATTCGTTTTTCTTTTGTAAGGTGCAAATTCCCCTCAGAAAACATCGTCTTTTGAACAGTGGAACAGATTCCCGAGAACCTGGTTCTCTGATCATTACATTTTTAACATTTTCAAATTGAGTGTCAACCGATATCAACCTTCATAATATGCATCTCACCTTCCATCTCCAGTTTATCTATCATTATAACAAGCGTACTTAAACACCCATGTAGCTAGTCTTTTTGATAGGCATTGCAATTGGTGATCTAAAGTAAAAAAGCAAGTAAAATATTTAAAGAGATATAAATCATTGTTACATTTGTTCATTACATAAACGCCCGCACACACTGGTATAAGCTCATACACACGCACTCACGTACACGTATGTATGTGGGCTTGTATGTATGAATCGTTGCGAGCAGAGATAAATCAACATTCATGAACGCTAGTGCATTCACAATAATTTCCTCTGTAGTAATTTCCTTTTCAACATAAATGCTCTTATTGAATTTTCCCTATTTGAGAGAAGCATTGAAATACGAGAAACGCTGAGAAACATTTAGTGAGGAACGACTCTCCGAGGAAAAATTCTCTCGTTATATGTTCGGACATAAGCTGCATCGTTGCCGACGGGAAATTTCCAAAATTACCTGAAATAACAATCTCACACCAATCACGGTTCCGAGTTAAACCTACAAGAAGGGACAATGAACCCAATAGTCCGCCCTAGAACTACGATAATTATCTTTTGGGCAGACGCTGTAATCACTCTTGATTGTGGTTTAATGACCGGGTAAAACGTAACCGGATGCAATGACCGCGTTGCTAATTCCCACTCGTGATATCTTCGGTCTGTTCACGCAAGAGAGTTTAAAGTTGAGGAAACACTTGCATGATGTATTAAAGTAGAAAGAATTATGTTTACCTCATTTACTAATTACTCGCTCTAATTCTCTAAGAATCGCTTCACAAATAAACGTTGCTACATTACGACGTCACATGAATATAATACGATACTTGAGATAACCGTTTGAGAGGAATTTTCAGGAAATCTCTGATTACAACAAACAAGAAGGTTAAACACAAGGTAAGATTTATATCTTCAAAATACTGCATGCCTCCGCTGAACAACTTCTAAAGCACTGTCAGGCACGCATAAACACTGACACGGACGGACTATAACTCACGCATAAATACGCATCCCATATATATATATGAAATACTTATATCAGAAATGCTATCTTTATATTTTACCAGCAACATAGCTCGGCGTTGCTCGGGTGTGAAGAAAGCTTTAAAAATAATCCATGGTCCTAGAGCTCAGACCCTTTGGACGTTGGCACGAAAAACTAAAAAGCAATAGTTGCCTCCAGTTAAAGCAAAACCGTAGACTGAAAGAAAAATGAATGGATGTAAGTCAAATTTTGATTTCCTGGTATCGATATCAAATAAGATTTTTCGTTGCAAACTGAATTCTGAAGGCTAAATAAGTCCTCTGCGTAAATAGTATCAGGGCTGAGACTAAGAACTACAATTATACCTACTTAGAGCCAAACCGGAAGCAGAAACTAAAATAAAAGGGCTGAAAAAATAGAGGCATACAGTCAGAGAAACAGACACACACACACATACAAACATCTTTCCTTATATATATATATATATATATATATATATATATAAGGAAAGATGTTTGTATGTATATATATATATATATATATATATATATATATATATATTATCGATCTTCTGCACTATTGTAAGAGCTGTAACCTTGAAACTTCTAAATATCGTTTCTTTTGTCTTTTTCTATGAGTGTATCAAATTTGATTAAAATTGGACCATTCCTTCTATAACCCGATTTTTTCGATTATCGATTTTCGATATTTATTGAGGGTACCTCTGCACGAAGCCTAGTTAAGAACATTCGTAGCGCTTATAATACATCTGTGTAAACTTTCAAGAAAATCGGTTCAGTCGTTTCGGCGTCTATAGGTAACAGACAAACACACACATACACACACACATACACATACAGAAAAAGTTCCATTTATAAATAAGTTTAGATATACGGTCTATATCAGAGAGAGATCAAGTGTAATTATAGGAACTGCGAATATACAAAATAACTCAAACTGTGGACAACCTCTTCAAGATTAAAGGAGAGACTTGAAGTAACCGAAATTTGGTTATAGAGAAAGATACCATGAAACGAATATGTGAGCAACGATGATTTTTTTGAAAAGGATGGAAACGAAAAGGAAACTAATACTTAACATAAGGAAAAGACAATTGAAGTTCCTGGGACAAGTAACGAGGAAGAAGGTCTTGGAGATCAGATACTCAATGCTCAGATAGAGGGAAAGAGAGGCAAGGGAAAACAACGCGTAAAATAATTGACGTGGTTTAGCAAGTTGATGGTAGAGCTGGGTTAGGAGGGAGTAACATGAGAATTCTTGTTAAGAGCTACTACGGATAAAAGAAGAGGAGGCCTATGATCGACTACGTCATCAAAGGATACCGCATAGAGAAGATGGACATTGCTCAAAGCATATAGCGTATTGGTTGCAGTTACAGTTCTCACCGAAAACATGTTCTGTAACTTTTCTAGAATGTGCAGGCTAGTAGAGGAAATATCTGTCAGTTTAGTGCAATACTTGATACACACTTCGATCATCATGTCTCGAAAGTGACATATCTGATTAAGCAGGAGATTTTCCTGAAGTGGGTTGCTGTTGCTTTCTGATTTAGGCTGGTCTCCAACCAAGGCTATAGAACTCACTGCTATTTAACTCATAGTTGGAGAGTGAGTCGACGGATTCATATTTTTCCTAAGTATATTTGCGCGTAAGTGAATGCAACGTATTCAACTGAAGATTGAAGTCGTGTCTCCGATTTCTCGTTTCGAGCCGATATCCTCTGCCTCAAGACTCACAATATAAATAGTTAAAGAAAATGAGCGTGTACTCTAAAAGAGTAATCCACTAAATGTAGTATTTGAATTTACACACGCACCCCCACACACATAAATTCAACAATACACATACAAACACGTGTATATTAGGAAAAAAGAACAATTAGAAAATATTTATAATTTTAACATGACTCGATTATACAAAATCTTCACAAGAGAATGACATTTCAGAGAGTACTTTTGTTTTCTGGTCGGGTGCCCCTGCAATTCACTTCGGGGTCCTTGACAGAATCCATCGGAGATTCTCTAATGTGATCGATAACGACTTGGCATCTCGGGTGCAGTCACTATCACACGGGCACGACGTGGCTTCCCTGTGCCTCTTCTATTGATACTTTCTCGGCTTCTGCTCCAGTGAACTTAGATCACTGGTGCCTAATAGGTATGAATTTAAACGAGTTACTAGATCAGCGTCTAGGTCCCATTTGTTTGACAGTGAAACACATAAAATGTATCTGCAATTTCTACTCTAACAGCTTCTTTTATCACACCTCCTGCCTGTGGAATTCCCTTCCATATACTTGCTTTCTCGACAGCTACAATCACCAGGATTTAAATGTAAGGCCAATAGACATCTCCTATCACACTAACTCGCATTGATTCTCTCAAGCTGTTATTTCATTTACTCCAACCCCATCCTCGGTATTCACATCCGTCTATTACCCTCCTCCTGACATTTCGCATGACTAACCCCTCAATCTCATCACTTTCCCCTATGTAAACCCCTGCGCAACAGTGGCAGTAGAATGCCTTATTGGAGTGAGTTGATTAAAATAAAAAAAGAAAAAAGGAAAGAGGTCTTATATGCATACGTAGATTTCACGTTTATTTGAGTATTCAAGCAACGTTCGTGTGTATAACTTCTGTTTCATCATTCTACTATGCGGTATTCTGATGTGCGAGTATATGTGTAATTTTGTGTGTGTGGGGGGGGGGTGCGTATGTGTTCGTGTCTATTCACCATTATTTATGCTTAGTTTTCACACACACTGATTTGAGGACATTCTTGCGCAAATCTGGTCGTAGTAGTCAAATATACGTTAAAGAGTCTAAGAATAGATTTAATAAATGTTGGTATGTAACTATAGTGTTTCTGACGTTTGTTAACAGCTTGTCAAATCTTTACCAAAACTCTATGGAATTATGGTCTGATGACAGAATTATTTTCTTTTTCTAAATAGGATTGTATCTGTAAAACAAATTTAAATGAATATTAGCTTTATAAACATTTCTCTTTTGTGTTAACCTATCATTCTGTCGGATTCCGATCAATATTTATTCTGTATATGTATATTTAGATATACATTTCTGTGTTATTTTTGCTGAACGCGGCTTTATCTGGGCAGGGTATTTTGTTTCAATTAACCCATAGTGTACGTCTCTAATGCCTTGAAAATGTTAGTGGAAACCAGCTTTATTATTAAATTCCATGACAAGCTAGATTGATGTATTCATTAAAACTCATCATTAAAATATGTGAAAGCACTATATATTTATTCTTATTAGCATAATTTTTGTATTCAATAATTTAATAATTCTATTTGACGGAAACTGGAACGAAAATTATGAATAAATATCCAACACAAAAAGATAATTCTCTTAGATTCGAACATTTCTATTCATCATAATGCTAATATATTTTGTAACCCTAGAAAACAACGAAATTTCTAATTAACGTCGAACTAGTTTTTCTGATAATTTTTAAAATTTTTATATACTAAATGTGCATGCTATTATTTTCCAAATTCCTATATGCTAAGACGCATCGGATTTATGAAAGATATCTACCAGAAATTAAGGAAATTACAAGGAATAAAAAATGTCATTTAAACAGAAGAAAGAAATAGTTACATTATCTCATTTACTTCCTCGTTTACGACAATGAAAGGTGGAACATTTTCTCACAGTAGAATAAATGACTAATATCTGGGCCTGGAGAAGAATGCTGAAAATGGATATTCATAAGATGTAGGAGTTTTAAATGTAAGAGCATACGTAAAACAAGGGTCAATTGCAATTTGTGCAATGCATTATGAGAAAGGATTGTTATATATATATATATATATATATATATATATATATATATATGTGTGTGTGTGTGTGTATGTGTGTGTGTGTGTATATATATGTAGATATACACACACAAACACACACACACATACACACACACACACATATATATATATATATATATATATATATATATATATATATATATATATATAGTGAAAGAACAGATAGATTTTCCATGCATTTACTGTTTAAAACATCTTAAGATTAAACATAATATTGTAATTTTGACATTACAATGGTTTATAAAAACATTATATATACACAAAAAAAATCATGTTTCATAACAATATTGGACTTGCTCATGTGAAATCTTAAAAACAAATGGAATATAAGATGAATCTATGTTTTTTCAGAAAGTTAAGTAGGAGTTGATAGAGGAAGTTAAACAATATGTTTGTGGGTGTGTCAGTATTATTCACTCAAATGTGTGAATTAGGTTGAACTTTTGTGCTAAATATTTGGGGCGCGTGAATGACATAGTTACTTAATGTTAAAATATGACACATTGTTAAGCAACTGTGATGTTCAGTGATCCAGATGTTCATATTTCAACCTAATTCTCATTTTGATAGTTTAATATTGACAAACTAAAAATCATATTGCTTAACTATCTACAACTAACTCAATTTAATTTTCTGAATAACCACAATTCATCTCATATTTTCTAAAAAATTCATTAGTATGATTTATATTTAAAATGTCAACTTAACAAGTACAATATATTTCTGAAACATGAAATTTTGTGGATGGAAATACTGCATTAAAAAATCATTCTAATAAAAAACAATATTTTCTCATTCATATATATATATATATATATATATATATATATATATATACACACACACATTTTGCTGTTATGATGTGTAGTGTCAGGTTCCTCCAAATCGTCGAAGAAGGGGCCCAAACCAGAGGATACAAAAAGATTGGCAGAAACTTCTTCATTGCAATTAAAGGAATGTGGTTGAAAATATTTATGCGAGCCTGAGAACGGTCGCAGAAGTTTGCAGCTATTATCTATGGCCCATATTCGTAGGCATATGTAGAGGAACTACACATAAGAAACACAGAACATGAGTTTTGTCATATATATATATATATATATATATATATATATATATATATATATATGGAGATATGTATATGCGCGCATGGTAGTAGTAATATTAGCATTTACTTGACTTTCTGACTATGGTAGGATGCTCGGTTTCGGGGAACAGTCTCCCGCAGCAACTATACCCAATTGCAGCATAGGGGTGGACCGAGTGCTCGTCACCGGGGCCATGTCAACCGGCGATTGAAGGGACTGCGTAATTGTTGTCCCTCTGCCCGTCCGTACGCGGTCGGGTCCCCAACTTAAAAAAGACCTTGTGTCGCATCTCGCTCCAGTGGTAGAGTAGGGCAAATTTCACATTACACACACACACACACACACACACACACACACACACACACACACACACACACACATATATATATATATATATATATATATATATATATATATATAATTATCAGCTTGAGTGTATCCTTAGAAGTGGCAAAAAATTAAAATAACTTAATGAGAAACCGTTCTTAACTTACCTTTTTGTGGTTGTCATGCAGAAACACAGCAAAATCACAAGAACACGCCAAGGAAATGGATCCCAGAATGTAAACAAACAGGTTTATGGACAAAGAAAACTTGAATTATAAATAGTATGTGCTTAAGTGGCGCAGTTTGCTCAACCTAACACTGGTCTCCCGAAATATGCCCTCCTTCATCGCCAGACAGCCATCTTCTTGTACAGAAAAGGAAAGAGCTGGCCCAAAATTATCGAGATGTCACTAAAGGCAGCCATCAGGGACAGGATGGATACGGATAGAGACGCCGTGACAGGGGTTGATCTACCATTTGTTTCCGCCTGGAGAAAGCTGTGGTTAATGATTCTTGGTGTCATCTATTGATTTATGTTCCTTCTATATGTGCCAAACTGTGTATAAATTTTCATTGAAATATATTAATTTGTTATATCAAAAAGAACTTTTCTTTATCTACTAAATTTGCGTCAATATATATATATAGTCATCCGCAGATATGTATATATATATATATATATATATATATATATATATATATATATATATATATTATAAATGTGTGTTATTTCAATGAAATGATAATAATTAATGACGGTAAAAATTGTAAAACATACAATATATATATATATATATATATATATATATATATATACAAATCTATTTTATGCATATCTGATATTTCGATATATATATATATTTGAGCAATATTTAATTTTCTAGATGAATTGTGTAAATAAATTTTTAGAACTGAACAATCTTCACTATCTCTTTGCAAATAAAATATAGATTAACTGAAATCATATTTTTAAATAGAATTTTATATGCTCTGTTACGAGGAACATATAAAAAGTAAAATATTAGCGAAAATATAATTGAATCATATTTCTCAACAAGAATCCTGTCTACAATGTTATCTTTAAAGGAGGCGATAATATTTTTTTGCGGAATCGAATATGAACTTATATACATCGAATTTGAATGGTTTCAAAATCTATACCAAATAGAAAAATTCATAAACCGGGGAAAAAACAATATGTATAATGTCTAAAACTCGTGGAATATTTTCGACTGATTTTGTCAGATTGAATGCCATAAGTAAAGAGTAATAAGATTTTGTAAGGATTATCATTTCCCATCTATTCATTTATTTCATGCATATTTGTAATATAGTAAAAACTAAGCTATAAATTTTAAGATATTGAAACTAATATCATCTCAATTCGTTGTCGTCAGCATCGATTTTTATAACAGAATGTTACTTGTTAAAAATGAATTATTTACTGAACTATCGTTAATATGGAAGAAAGAAACCGTCTTAAGTAGTCTGTGTAGCTAAATATTTAGCTTTCTTTTCGATTTTGCTGTGTCGGCGAATTCAAAAATCAGAATTCGAAGCAATTGAATACGTTTATTTACGTTTCTCGGACTATAGACCTCATCTTTTTTGTCGTATTCACTAGCATCTAGCTGTTGTACACTCCAACCTTCTTGAGGTGACTGAAACATTGAATCGAACAATTTAGTTTGATCACTGGGAAAGATTGTTCACGTTGCATGAATCATGCTTCTTTTCAGGGCGTACCACCGCCAAAATGTCCTGAATATGACAACATCTGAAAAATGTAAAGAAATCAATACCTCATCTCAGAATATGAGTTAAATCAATTTGAGGACCACGCAGCCACGTGAATTTATAGCTCACAAGGTATTTTTCAGCTCCATAATTCACTCACTTTGAGTACACACACACGACTTCGTACCTCGAACGAAGGCTAAAATGAGTGATATATATATAACGCCGTCTCTTGTCTCGAACATAATTTCTCAGACTTCCATAAGGCATATAGTGGTGACGGTATGTGTGTCATTGTCTAAATGATATAGGCTCATCAACCCTCTCCTGCCCTCTCCAAACTTTACAGCAACTGTCTCGCTACTTTCTGTTTCCTTGATTGTTGGAAGCCCCCCTCTATAGTTCCTGTTCATAAAAATTCTGGGCAGCAGTTTGAACCCTCTATTTATCAGCCTTTTACCACTTTTTGTTGAAATGTTTGAGGCTATTACTCTATGGAAATTATTCATGATCTCACAACCCTGAGCTAAACTTTGACAAGCATTATGGCTTCAGGTCTAATGCTGATTTGCTAACGGATATCACTGAAAATATATACCAGGCTCTTGATAAAAACTGTGAAACTTGAGCAGTTTCCCTGAATTTATCTGAATTATTTCACATGTTATGGAATATTGGACTTCTGCGCAATCTCTAGTGTCACTGTATTTCTGAACGACTATTCGATTTAATCCAGTATTTCCTATCTATTCAGGAAATGAAGTTCGATTTGAACGGCCATGCTTCCGGATCCATTTATACAAAAGGCTCAATCCTTGTTTTTTTTTTTCATTTTCATCAAAGATCTTCCTAATGTTTCTTTCCAGGTAGGTGTCTCTACACATGACAACACCATTTCACTTATCTCAGTCTGCCAATTCTAACAATATTAACCAGGCTGCTTCTATTGGAAATGATTATTTTCTGTGTAGGTTTGTGTTAAATGGCTCGTAAGTTTTAATGTTTCCATAACGAAACTACTCTACATTAACCACCACAAAGGGACCCTCATGTCTTCAATCAGTATGAAAGATGATAGTCTCTCGTAAAGCAACACACTGCGCCTCATTAAGCGACATGAGTGAAACGACTACATCGAATAAACAGCTAAATCTACCTCTAAGAATGGCGGGTTCACTGAGCCGGGCCAGTAATTTTTTCTCTTCAGAATCTATCTAGCCCATTTATGTATCTACCATTCGTCCGTGCATTGAATACTATTTCCATATATTTGCGGGAGCTCCCACTATTCTGCTATGGAACCTACCCGTTGTACCATAATTAACTCTTCTCATGACTATAAATATCGGAAGGTTGTCTCAAGTTGACGTTCGGCAATTGACGATTGACAGAAGAATTGAATTTGTCTCCACTTGGCATTCAGCTTGACGTGTCATACTTTTACTTGTTTTTCGTAAATATATCTTTGTTTCTCTAATACCCGAGTGGTGTTTTCTTTCAGACCTATTCTGGTTCACCACATATTCCTTTCGGGTTTTTCTATATAATCCATAGGAGGATCTGAAACGTTATCGATCTTGATATAACAGCTCAATATTCAGTCAATTTCTCACCATAAGGATGTAATTTTCATCTTTATTTGTCCAACAATGTTTACGGTTTCTTTCCTGACGAGCTTCTTTCTCTGTTCTCCCTACCATATAAATGTACTTATGCTACTAGATTGACAATTGGGTATCACCCTTCTACCGCTAAAACAGTCAAATATAATCGACACTTCTACTATAATAACTTCTTTTATCGCACTTCCGGGATGTGGAAGTTCTTTCCGTATACTTGCTTCCCTGATAGATACAATCACTGAAAGTTTAAATGCAACGTCAAAATACCATCTTCTATCCAACTGATTCTCATGTTTCTTCTATCCCTTTTCGATTTCCTCTGTACCTAGTTTTTCAGTTTACTTTTTCTATTATCTTACTGTACCTCACTGGTGAATCGATTTGCTTTGGGAGAAACGATTATAAAAATGTCGTTGTCGAAGACGGATATATAGAATCAGGTTTAAGCAATTCAGTATATAGAATTAAGCAATTGTTATAATGTGTCTCTTAATATGTCTGTCAGCAGAAAGGATACTTCTTTACCATAATGTGTTATCACATGAACAAAACGAAGGGAAAAAACACACCCACACACACGCGCACATACACACATTTGTGAATATTTTAATTATAATTTTGTAATAAAAAATATAGTATACTGCAAAAAATGACCTGTTGTGTTTCGGTACTATTTTATAAGAACCTCGTCAGGCAGTTAAATCATAAACTTATAATAAAAATATTACCATATATAATGCTTTACTAAGTATTGAGCACTCTTAAAATAGTAAATCACTACAAGAAACACCACTGGGCAGTAAACCTACTTGAGACATGTCACCTGTCAGGGCTGAAGTGTTTTTCAGATCATCTACTCTAGCCACATTTTGGAGATCTAGACGAGCAGTTTAGTCATCGGCTGTGATGTAACTTGAAGACGGGTGAGCTCTGTCAGTTTTAAACACCAGGGACACACCACATGATATTCGCATGTTAAAAACATTCGCAGGGACCTATTACCTAGCACACAAATGCGACAGATGATGGAGAATGGTGTACAGCTCAGCACTTATAAGCCCTAGCCACACATTCTAGTGTTAAGGGCGAAATATATAGAAGATATATACGTAAGTTTTTTAACTAGCCAAACATTAAAAGGATTGCCTACTAAAATAGTGGTTTCTACTAAGCATAAGAAATCTAACAATGTTTTTTTACTGAATAAAATTCCATTAAAGTTTCTGAAATTGGTATGTTTACGTTTATGATTTAAAAATGATCAGCTATGAAGTCTCGGAAAAATAAACCAAAACTATCTATTTACAATGCAGTATAAAATCTTCTTTAATCGAAGATGATTCTTAGTGAGCGGGTCGTTTAAAATTATGCCTGATCTAACGCGAGTTTCAATTACAAATTAATGCATATATCCGAATATCAGCAAAGTGCGCTTATTTCTGTAATAAACCTTCTCCAATAATCTGGCCAATCGACAAGCACACACACACACACACACACACACACACACACACACACACACACACACTAACATACACACAGAATTACAAGTTATTTTGTTGCATACCTTTATTTGAGTTGACGCTTCACTTATATATATATATATATATATATATATATATATATATATATATATGTGTAGTACTGTGTATACCGTATTAGGACACATATATATGTAGTACTGTGCATAATGTATTAGGACAAGAACTATTTTATCTTTTATCAGGTATATTGACAGAAAATAAACAATTTAATTAAAGTAATTTTATTTGATTTACTCAACAAATACTTTAAAAAGAAAAATACTTGTTACAAAATAATTTTAATATTTACTATAATAGCCGTTAGCTTTGAACACAGCCTTCACTCTGTCAGGCATTGACATCACAAGCTTCATCAATATATCTACGGGTATCCCCTTCCATGCAGCTTGTATTTGTTCACAAAGTGTGGTGTAAGATAAGACTTATCAATTTTTTAATCCAAAATATCCAATAGATGTTCAATAGAATAGTTTCAATATAACTTGTTTCATAAAAAATAGGAAAGGTAGTGTTAGAACAGGAGTGATTTTAAACTTTATTTTGAAACCTCATAAAAGATAAAATAGTCCTTGTTCTAATACTTTTGCACAGTACTGTATATATTTAAAAAATAAGTGAAGCGTCAACTCAAATAAAGGTATGCAACAAAATAACGTGTGTGTGTGTGTGTGTGTGTGTGTGTGTGTGTGTGTGTGTGTGTGTGTGTGTGTGTGTGTGTGTGTGTGTGTGTGTGTGTGTGTGTGATCATATTCTAATCTGTTCTATTTACGGTATTTTATTAGTCGGTACCTGCAATAGAGTTTATGTATAAACACAGAGTTTTTTTCAACGCATAAACAATATTAAATGCCAACGTATTAGTAACTAATTTCGAACACAGGATCGCCCTCAGTAACAGCATACATGAGAGTTTTCTTTAATAATGGAAATAATACCAAAAGGGGAAAAACTTGCTATGAATCAGCAGTAATCATTCACAGTCAAGGGCGTATTTCTTTAAGCGATAATTATGAAGTTAACTTATCACATCATTAGCTCATGGCGCAAATTATATTCGCGGATGTTTGATTATTACAGACATTTATCTTTCTCAGCTAAGTTTGAGAAGGTCGTATGGCTTTGACCATGTCCAGGAGGTGTTAAATTACCGAAACTCATTTTTCTCATAATGTCTCAGATGTGACAACAGTCTCTTACTAATATAAATTAAATGCGATTCCAAGCAAGGCGCGAATGTCACCAAGATGCAGGAGATTATATGGAATGAAAGAGACCGAGAAGATTTTACTGATTGAAACAGATTTAGGAAGACAAAAGGCTGACGTATCTTCACAAACAAATTTGTAGAAATCATTGTTCGTTTTAATACCCAGAAACTATAATCTATGCCCTTGAAAAGATATATATATATATATATATATATATATATACTGGTCTCCCGACTTATGGTGAGAGAACTGAACAGCAGACCCGAAAATACCACGGAAACCCTCGTGGCAACCATCAGGGACGTGACTGACATGGACAGACACACCATCGCAAAGATTGAGTATATTTTAATGCGTAAGGTGAGAATAACATGATAAAAGAATCAGGTCCTTTGAGTACCATAATTGTTAAACGCTTGGGCGATCATGTCTCGAAAAAGACATGACTGACTGGGCAAAACATTATCCTGCAGTAGGTTGCCATTAACTTTTCCGGTAGACTGGTTGCAGACGAAGGCTATAGAACGAGATCTGTTATTTAACCGAAAACTAGAGGAAAGATGTGGATTAATACCTGTCCCAAAAGTATTTGCACATAAATGAATGTAACGAATTCAACTGAAATTCGAACTCAGCTCCACGATTTCGCGTTCTAAGCCGATATCCACTGCACCACAACGTACATTTTAATAAAGGATGCGATATCACAAAGGCAGATGATTAGTAGATAAGTATAAAATCGATAGAAATTCGCCTCGCGAGAAAAACAACTATTAGAAAAGTACTAATGGTTGTTATTATATAGTTTAGTAGTTAAATGGTGAACCATTTTTGACAGTCAAATATAATGCATAAATTCATACAGTTGACGCATTACGGAATACAGCTCATCAGAATAAATGACAATAAAAATATTTATAGAAAAAAGAGAGGTGCACTAAACCACGTTGGTAGGAAAGTGACTGGATTCGAGATGCCAGGTTAGGATCGGTTAAATTGCAAACAATTTTTGAATTTTTTCAGGAATCTCAAGGTACATTAGAGAATCCTCAGACAATATATATGGCAGCTAATTTCAATTCAAGTTGTGTTGTGGATTCTTGTTGAGAAACCACACAAAATAATAAATAATAAAAACGGATAAGGAAATAACAAGTAAAAAAGGTAAGTTATTTTGAAACGAATTATACAAAATGGAACACGAGTTAGTCAATTCAGGAATACTAGGAATACTGTTAGTATCTTGCAGTGAAAATTAAATTCGGGTAATGAGTCTATATTCTTACTGGCCAACTAGCGGCGGTACAACTACTCAATTACACTCAACAGCACATCTCATACAAACACTGCTTTTCTCTATATAGGCAGGATCATTTGTACACATCAAGCGAGTCCATTCTTATGTGCAAAAAAGGGGTGCTCCCAAAACCCCCTCCCTAGCTTCTTTTTGGGAGAAACTAGCATTATTTTACGCTTGGGATCTCAAATTCTCAACAGCTTCCAAAATATTTCTTTTTTTCATCGCGTCAACATTTTTTGAGAATAACGTGCTTGACTCTTCATTCCGTCTTTGTTGGTTGAAGTGTTTCACTTGCTTGCCTGGTTTTAAATCTTTTTCCGGAAATATCGGTGTAATAAATACAGGTTGCATATTCTTCTTTTGAGCAATTTTTGTTGTGAATTTGTTACTGCATGAGAATATCTGTGTCGTCAGGTTTTATTATTATTTTTTTACTTCAAGCATTAATAGGTAAATCACATACATTAAATTTCTGCATCCAGTCCGTTACTACCAGGTTGTGTGTGTTTTTCGTAACATATTTTTTTAACTTTTTAGTTTTTCCTTTAAATTTTACTTTTACGATAATTTCGCCTTCCAATTTAATACTTTTCTTGTTATCGATTTAAAAATGTTTTGAGTGTGTAACATGATCTGCCTGTTCAAATTTTGGCATGTCTGTGAATTTATTATTGTTAAGTCCGACCGCGAATCCAATTGCAATTTGAACTTCTTATTCAATATATCCAGTTCAACGTATTTTCTCATGTTTCCCTTGTTTTCTTCCTTTATTCTAGTAGATCTTATCCTACTAGTTTGGTATTTGTTTCTGCATACATTAGATTTGTGGCCCATCTTGCCACACGTTCAGAGACTTTTGCATTTGAAAAAAGCCATCCACCACATCTGTAACATGAAGATATGGCTAGGCTTGCTTTTTATTGAATTCTTGTCTAACGTAGTTTTGTATTTCTTCTCTTTGTCATTATAAGCTTGTTTTTCTTTTGGGGGGGTGCAAAAGGTAAATTTCTCTTTACCTTTCGAATGTGCGCGACTCCTGGCTCATCGATGTCCTTGCTATCTTTCTTTATACTGAGGTATTTCTGGCAATCCTCTGACAGTTTTTGTAGTGATTGACCTGGCTCGTTTTGAAGTGTGGTCAGCATTCGTTTTCTCATTTCCCTGTATTTAGCAGCAAATATTCCTTGCAAAATATGAGACAATTGAATTTGTCTGGGGTTGCTCCAACTATTTTATATCGTCACAGTGTTTGTTGACGATAGCTGCGAATGTAGAATAGTCCACGTTTTCTTCTTTTCTGAGATTAAGGCACTTACACCTTTCATGGTAGAAGGATGTTTTGGGCTAAACAGCTCCGTGAGGCCTCTGAGTACCTCGTCGAAAGTTAAATCGTTCGTCTTTTTAGGGGGAATATAATCTACAAACTTAGTATGTTCGTCCGTACCTAATTTTATGAGTAAAAGACTTAGTTTTTCTTTTTAATTCAATGCTGGAAGTCAATATTAAAAATATCTTCATATCTCCTGTAGTATTCTCCAAGATTTTTGTCTTCCTCAATTGAGTATTTAAAATTTTAATAGCGTTCCACACAGCATCTTGCGAAAATGTCTCATCCTTTGTCGTGTTCCTCTCTAGTGCTGTACTTATTACTTTTAATAAAAGTTCATGTAATTGTGATTGTCTTTCTTCATTGGCCTTTTGTTTCTCCATTTGTTTTACATAATTTTAATTTTGTATTTCCATTTGTCTTTTTAGTGTTTTTATGTGTCTTTCTTTATTTGCTTTTTGCATTTACAATTGTCTTTCTTCTAATCAATGTTGTCTTTCTACACTTATCTTAGTGATTTACAGTATTCCTTTCTGAGATTCCTCCATGGTTTGCTATTTCGATTCTGTGAGGGGTTTGATTTTTTAGCTATTGCTTTCTCGCAATTATTTTCGACCGCTTTTTTCTATCTCTCTCTGGTAGTGTTGCCAAAATGTTTGTTGACAACTTGTTGTTCAAATCCTCGTAGCGAATTTTGTTAAAGTGACTCATGGAAATGTTCGTCACAAATTTGTGCGAATTGTGCACGAATCTACTTCGATACTTTGATGTTTTTGACTCCTTTTCTGTGTGTTTCGAGATCCTCGACACTTTGCTGTTCCTTGCGCTTATACGTATGTTCGGGCTATTTTATCACCAATGTGATCTTTGCGACTGACGTGGAAAACGTATTTTCCTCTCCGGGTGAATTTGTTCGAATCGTTCGACGCCAATTTATTATGGATTCTTGTTGAGAAACCACACAAAATAATAAATAACAAAAGCGGATATAGAGATAAAATATGTAAGTTATATTGAAACAAAATATACAAATTGGAAAACGAGTTAGTCAATTCAGGAATACTGGAAATACTTTTCGTAGGAATCAATATATACAACCTTGCAGTAAAGAATTAAGTCAGTGTAATGAGTCTGTATTCTTACTGACCAACTAGCGGCGGTACAACTACTCAACTCCACTCAAAAAATTATCTCATACACACACTGCTGCTCTCTGTGTAGGAAAGATTATTTGTACACATCAGGCGAGTCCTTTCTTATGTGCAAAAAGGTGTACTCCCCAATAAGTTGTGAGTTCTGGTGCTGTCAATATCGAATCGGAACGAGAAATCGGAAAGCTGGGCTCGAATTCTAGTTGAATTCTAGTTTCTCTTATGCGCAAAAACCATTGGCAATGTTATCAATCCGTAGTTTCTCCCACCAGCTAAGGGTTGAATGGCAGCAAAATTTGAGTTCTATAGACTTAAGTGGCAAACAGTCTACCGGAGATGGTAATAACAAATCACTGTGGGAAAATTAGATTTGTAACTTAACTTACTGATTCAATACATAGAAAAATAGACGTGAAAAATTTTCTTAAACAACAAAGTCAAGCAAACTCTCTAGCAGTAGTGCAAGAAATTGGTTCAATATAATCACTTCAAGTCAGTTGAGAGTCCAACAAGTAGTTTGTTGTTTTTAACAGTTTAAAATCAGCCATACCGATGATATTTAAAACAGGTTGCTCGTGGTAATTAAGTAAAAGTACGTTTACTTCTATTTTGGGTGAAACGTTTTTTTTTTTACTGTCTACTCTGATATATTCATCACTTTTCTATAGAATCATATATCTCTCATTTCACAAGCCTGGATCTTAAGGTAATGATATTTTCTATCATTCACTGCTATAGAGAATGAAAGATATGTCATTGCATTTCAGCACTCCTTTTTGTTTCTAATGAATTATTTTTTTTGTAACTTTCCTTACTATTTTAAAAAACATCTTATATTATTTCCACCCATATTCGAATTATGTGAACAAGTAATCATGAGCCTGTATTACACATTTTAATTCGATATTAAATAAGCAAATAACATTGCATTTGTTGTAACATAAGCCCTTACAAAGCGTGACGTTATAGTTCCAAACCAAAATGAAGCACAGATGATTGGAAAATTAGATAAGAATTTCTCAAATTTCTAATAATAATTTAATATCGAATGCACCTCTGCATTTATACATACATATATATATATATATATATATATATATATATATATATATATACGTGTGTGTGTGTGTGCGTGTGTGTGTGTGCGAGTTATGGAATTGTAATGATGCTTAGAACTTTGTTTCTTATTTATATAGAGTTTGGTGGTGTAATTTGGTAGCTTTGTGTGGGAGTGATTCTTTTTGCTTGGATGGTCTTTCTTAAGTGGTATACGATTTGTTGGTCATTAATTTCATTTTATTTTGTTGACGTCTTTTAAGCGTGATTAAGTACGTGCGTGTGTGTAAAGCAATTTAATGACAAAATGAAAATGTCTGTGTTATGCAATTCTTCTTTTAGAAATTGTAAATACTTTCAGAAAGTAATATTTTTTATTGATGAAAATACACTGAGAACTTAAAATGTCTAACATGTTAGCTGGTTCTTTTCAGTATTTCATATTAGTTTCATCAGACATAACTAAGCACACAGTCCAGTCTTTTCCAAATTCTCTGTGCAGTTATTATTTTTATCGTTGGTGTGTTTAAGTATGCAACATTGCAAAAAACAGATGTGACAAGAAAGTAGAAATGATCTAAAATCAAAATGTGTAATTACTGTCGTTATGATTTAAGTCCTATATTTAAATTGTCGTTATAAAGCCTCTTCTTGCTATTATGTATTGATTGGACGTACGGCATCTCTATTACAATTCCTCAGGTCCTGCTGCTTTGTTCTGTTCAATTTGATCAGTGCTGATTCCACATCGGTTTTCATTATTTCCATCTCTCGGCCTATTAGCATTCTAACTATGTTTGGGAAGCTAATAAACAATGTTAAATTGGTTAAGCATTTCACAGCATGAGTCTTTTTTTTTTCAGACAACCAGTATGTCGTTATTTTGGTTATGGTTTAAGTCCTGTACTTTCATCTGTCGATCATTCAGTTATAAAACCTCTTCACAATGCTGAAATCTTGACGATAATCACAGGACTGATAAAGGGAGCAATAGACACGGGAAAGCAGAGCGAGATGTACCTGTTAGGTCTAAGCAAATGGATGGCATAGCGAGGCTTAGAAGACATACCAACAGAAAAATATCGGGAGCGACAATGGACAGAGCCAAATAGAAATTCATGATCGTCAAAGTTCTGAAGAGACAGGGGACATGAAGATTAAGATACGGCAGTGGATACTGAAAATCTCGTCATAGGTATATAAAGCACTGAAATAACATAAATATTGATCTCCAGAAGGATACTGAGAATAACGTGGCCGAATAAGATTTGATTTTAGAAAAAAGAGAAACAACAGTATACTTATAATAAATATATGAAAGTGAGAGAGATCAAATTTCTAGGGCATATAATATAGAAAAAGCGCTTGCAATATTTAACAACCACAGCCAGATTGAAGGTAAGATGGGTAGAAAAAAGAAAGCATCAACTATCTAGGGAAGTTTAGAATAAGAGAAAATAAAATGTTAGAGCAGAAGAGGGGATTAAATTTAACTAATTTAACGGTAAAAGGATTGTACCTTATTACCGAACTAGTATAAATACATGCCGTCGATGACAAGCACTTGAGAGAAGTTACAATGAATTTATCTATTGAAAATCAGAAGGGAGCTACATCACGTTAGAGAGAAAGTAACTGAAGATGGGTTGCCAATTCAGGATCGATTATTTTGCAGATTTTCCTTTGGATTTTTTCGAGAACCCTCAAAATGATTAGGAAGAGCAACCTAACAGATATGACAATGATATTCATAAACGTTTCGGTTTAGGTTAAGGCTTAGCAAGACTGTTTTGCTTGATCATTATATGTCTATTTGTTACAGTCATAACTGTGTACTCTTTCGATAAGTCTTTATTAAGGATTCTTCAACAAGCGGCGGTTAAATATATTAAAATCTTCATTGGTCTATAATTGTTTTTTGGCCTGGCATCAATAACTTCAAGCAGCTGAATTCGACATAATTTGAAATGTTTAGAATCAAAAGAAACAAATCACGATGTTAAATTATTGAAAATGGAACAGAGGTCTGTCTACAAAATTATCCTCCAGAATGACGGATGTGCGTTGTGGTGCAGTGGATATCGGTTTGGAAAGAGAAATCAGTGAGCTGATTTCGAATTCCAGTCGAGTACCCTGCATTCAATTCAGCTCTGGTACCCTTGGGAAATGTATTAATCCGTCACTTCCATCCAGTTATGGGTTAAATAACAGGATGTGGCCTGGAGGCAACCCATCTAGTGTTGGTGTCACAATAAAAACACCCTTGGTAGCCCTGGCAAAGCATCAAGTATTCAGCTATTTGACAATATTAGGAATTTCGCTGAAAACTGCACCAGGGCTCCAAATGCGCAGGGAATACTGGAGGGGTGTAGTGAGTTTTATCTCGGCCAAGGCAACAAGACGACGACAATCATCTAGAATTACAGATTTTAACTACCTTTTAATCTCTATTCCTGGGAATAAGCAAATCTCTCAGCTAAAAATCGAGTCCCGTCTATTCTTTAGAGAAATAATTCTGGATATCATAATATACAGTCAATCTATTCTTAAGTTAACTTTACTTGAGTTTAAGAATGTATGGTTATTTTACCTTTTATCAGTAATGACGAAAAATGTCCATTACAAAATTTATTATTTGAAAACATCACTTATCGCTTAGAATTTGCGTTTTAATGTGCTATTTTAGAAAATGCAATATCTATATATTCATAGAAATAGATTATTTTGCTTAGAACAAATTCAATATCTTTCACTACAGTTTCCAAGAAAAGTTCGTACTTCACACAAATTTATGATGGCAATAAATCCTTTACTTATTACAAACGTTTAGAATGCAATGCAAACGTTTGCCTTTCTCGTTATTTCTTTTGCAGATATCTCCATTTAAGATTGCATGTAGAAGTAACGCCTGCTTTTATTCAATTTCTTTGAAATCCATTTTATTTTTACTCATTTTCAAAATAGTCCGCATCATTGAAATTTATATCGAGAAAATAAATTTGAGTCTAATAATATTTTCCTTAGAATAGTAAATCATATTTTATTCAGCATATTGTCGCAAATTGCCTAAAATATTTTTTTTTATTTTTCGTTACGGCAAAGTTGGCCGGTTTATATATATATATATATATATATATATATATATATATATATATAGCCAGTATCACTCACACCCTCTCATTCTATCACTATATATTTATTTATCTATCAATCTATCTATTTCTCATATATATATTTACTACCGCTGTATATGTATATATACTTGCATACATGCAACCATATATATATATATATATATATATATATATATATATATATACGTTCAGATTCTGCTTCTATATTTTTATTTAAGATGATAAGATAAGAGATGTAACTATATGTATTTTTATTTACACATTTGCAATTAATGCGGACGTAAATGTTATTCAGCACTATGTATAGTATCAAAATATTTTCCTTTTTTTCAATTTTCCATAAATCTCAACTTTAAACATGTTATTCTAACGATTATTCTAATGTCGGTTCAAAATTGTACTTTACGTCTGAATATTTATTCGCATCATGATCAGCAGTAAATTCGATATACCAAAAGATACTTTACTGGAATGCTTGCCTCCGTGTTCCTTCCAACGTATTTCTGATGACATATAGAAAAGTCTATTGTATAAGTTAAACGCATAAAAATATTTTGTTTTAATATTTGCTTAAGTCAAATTAAAAATAGTATTTTAAAACGGCACTGTAAGATACTTCTCAAATTTTAAATTAATAAAATTATGCACCAATTATTGGGCCAAAAAATGAATTTCGGAATTAATTGCGATCTCGTTTTAAAAGCTACAAAATTACAATAAATAATTTGAAATTAAAAGTCGAAATTTGATATATTTTTACAAGTATAATTTAGTCACTACACTTAACAAAAGATCGTGGTCGAAATTATCAATTAGTAGGTAATTTCCAATGTAAATTATAAAGGATTATCCAAGATCAGAGAGTAAATGCAAATATTGTGCAAGAAAATAATAGACTGTTGATATTGAATATAGATTGTTATTCTCATTACATGGTGATTACATATATATGAATATGATTATATAGCATGTATAAATTTCATAGGTACTAGACTACAAAAGCAAAAACATATTAGAAAACTAAGGCAAAAAACACAAAAAATCTAGATCCTATAAAGACATATCGAATAATCCAGAAACAGTGCTGAATGAAAACAACCTGAAACGTGATTGAGATTGAATTCCATAAACGTAAGTAAATAGAAAGTGTTGTGAAACAAGGGTTGGTCTTCTCAAAGGATTATTCAATCTATACACTGACGAAATTGTAGGATGATTAGATGTTCAACCATAGCTCGTTATTTCACATATTCGAAACTTTGGCAGAAAATCTTGTTTTGATTTGGAGTTAGCATGGTCGAAAATGTTACGACTGTGTTACAATCGATTACGTAATTTTTTTCGTAACTCACTTTTAAGGTGACACATTCATTAATTTAGAAATTCTCGCAAAAACCAAATAATTGTCGGATTTTAATGAAAATTTCAGTACTCATTTACAAATGAGTAAAATTACTTTTGAAATTATTATTTTTTAAAATGTTGAAAATTTCTTTTGTAACTCTCTTACCCACCCTTCAGGTAAATTCATGGCATTTTAATAAATTTTAATTTTCTGCCATTTACTTTTTTATTAGTTAAACGCAGAATTCATCAGGAAATATAAATCATCTATTTTTTATTTAAAATTATCATTCACTTTTTGAAAGTCTGCTCCAAAGAGAAATATAAAATGCAACAGAACTTTGACATAATTTGATAAGCTTTAAATTGCTGGAATAAATAATAAAAATTAAGGACATTATAAACTGAAGAAAAAATTTTTTCGATTACTAATAAAATTTTAAAAGAATTGTTTTCTTTTTTTATTATAATAATTCATAAAGTTTAAAAATTTTCTTAACATTCTTTTAAAGAACAGTATGATTTTTTATTAGTTAAGAATTGATGATTATACTGCCTCTAAAAAATAGTTAATAAATATTTTTCTCACCGTATATTTTTACAAAAAAATAATTTGTGCACATATGTTCAAATGTTTAAAGTACGATGTTCAAGTTTATAAAGTAAGGTGTTTCATATGGGTCAAATTGATTTCATTAGTTAACAAGCGTTCTGGGTTATTCCTCCTTACATAGCAAAACAGAAGAACGCACTTTCATTCATACGATATTTTATTCTCTACGTTTCTAAAATTTAACAGCCTGTTTTGCAACTATTACTTTCAACATTTAAAGTAAATATTTTTTTTTCAATTTCTCAATTTTTAATTAATTGTGACCCTAGGTGCATTAAGTAATTTATAATGATTAAAAAGTTATATTTATTGCACAGTACAAGAAAATGTGAAAAATATTTATATAAGTGTTGAAATTATGTTAAACTTTTAATTTTACTATTTAGTTAAAAACTAAAAATAAAAAAAATATTTTAGCACGATTGGTCTTCATATATTGCGTTCTTGTCAACATCTTCTATCAGTCACCTGTCATCGCTTCAATGACTGACATAAAAACAGGGCTACCGTAATTATATTTTTTATTGTAAATTTCTGGCAGTAAGAAATAATTAATTGATTGAAAACAGATAAAGGTAAGTTTTAATTTTAATATTTGACTTCAATAATGCGTCAGCGATGTATATTTTATTTTTACAAGAGTTTTAAAAACAGAACTTAGCTAATGTTTATGTAATGTGTCAATCAATCACTAATGGCGGTATATTAAAAAAATTGGTAAAATTTCAAAATTTTAGATTCCAATCAATATAATTTTGGTTAAAAATACACCAGTATGTTCTGCTTACTAGAACTAATAAATTTAATCTCGTGGCTTTCAATTAAAACTAATTTTAAAGTTTGAAGATAACTTATTTATTTTTAAGATTTAAATTTAAATTTAGGTATAGAAAAATGACTGGACTCCAGTAGAGGTACCTAATAAAAAGTGTGGCAATGATTTTAGAATACACATTCGGATAGCGAAAATGATTCACTAAAGCTTAGTCAAATTTTAAGAAACAGAAAACATCACTAGAAACAAAGTAAAGAATACTTATCTATTATGTAATATCCAACCTCCAATATGACAGAAAATGCTAGATACTCTTCTCACAGATCAATGAAAGAAATAAACAGAAATGTGATTCTACAGAGGATGATGAGAGTACTATAACGACCAAAAAAGGAAAATGTAAAAAAAAGTCGTACATATAGATGCACTTAATATCAGTGAGAGTCAGTTCAAATTTCTAAGGTAAAAGCTGAGAAAAGTTGACTTGGAGTGTTAGATATTCACATGAAAGATTAAATGGAAGAAAGATAAATGATATGAAAGCATTAACAACATTCAGGACAATTTACTGACACTTGTCTATCTTTAAAAAAAATTGGATATTTGTTTGTCTCTCCGAAATCTTTTTCCGTATACATTTCCTCAGTATCTTTAATACTGAGGAAATGTATACGGAAAAAGATTTCGGAGAGACAAACAAATATCTAATTTTTTTTAAAGATAGACAAGTGTCAGTAAATTGTCCTGAAGAGACACGGCATATAGAGGAATATTATGAAATAGAAGATACATCTTTGACAAGATTGTGCAAAAAGAGGGAAATAGAAATGTCACTGATAGAAATTCAGCTCATCTCCATTAATTAATCATAGAGAAAACGTATTATGAAATTAAGAAACTTTTTAAGAAATTTTAAGTTTTTACGATTATGAAAACCAATTCAATAATAATACCTGTTGTAATTTGCCTTGGGAAGAAAACTGAAATAATGACTTGTAGGTAATATTATTTAAATAGAAACTGTGCAAACATTATGATTCCATGATACTTAAAAGCACTAATCAATTCTTTGGGTCTTTGTTATTTAAACGGATCATTCCATTCAAAATTGAAGAGCACATTAATTAAAGGAATTAAAGAGAGAGAAAACATTCAGAAAATGAATAGAACAGATGAAAGGGGGTAAATAATAATTAAGTCTGTTATAATAAAAACATTTTGCATGTATTTGCGTACATATATGTTATATATATCTATATATCCCATCTTTTCACAATCATAGAGAGAAAAAATAGCGAGATATCATCGGCTTCCGTTATTAGAAAAGTGCCGGAATTTCCTACCAGTTATTAGACTTTACTGCCAGATATTTAGGGTCTTGCCGCATGTTTATTCCTTAATGCTGTCCCATTGTTTTTTTTTTTTTGCTATGATTATCTCGACGAATATCTAAGAATATATATATATATATATATATATATATATATATATATATATATATATATAATCTCTGTTATATTAAATACCTTTGCGAATTTATATATATATATATATATATTTTCCGTCATATTTCACGGCATGTTCCACGCAAATTGAACAAAGGAAAAGTAATATCGAAACACATCAAAATGAGTAAAAACATTAAATCATAATGATTTTTGGGCCAATCATTGTTAGATCAAATGAAACTGTCAAAAATATGTTTTAAATGTCTGGAGGAAATATAAACATGTGAATAAAACAAAGCAATTTACATGGCATTCTGTTTTATGAATCTAATCGGCAATACCTGGCCAATTTTTTCTTTTACTCAGAATATTCTCTAACTTTTTTTATGTCAATAGTCAATTTTCTGTAAGTGTTGTATTTCGAACTTAAAAGAATAAAATAATATATTCATTATATTTCAGAAAATATTATATTCGCCAAAGAGTAAGAAATAGTTCCTTTTTTTAGTTTTTTAGTTTATTTTAGTCATTTCAACCTAAGCAAGTCTGGACTGCCATTAATGCACAAGAAATTACATTTGAAGAAAGACTGGGTACAAAAAGTATTTGAAGAAAGCCTAAGAAATATTGCATTTATATTTTTGGATTATAGCTATCATGGAAGCAAGGATACAGTTAATATTCCACTGCCGGGAAGATCAAGATAAGAAACTTTTTGAGTAGAAATGGCCTTTATATTTAATTAATTCAACGATAAAAATATGGAACCTAAATGCCAAAACAGTCAGTCAGTTAAGTGTCATACGTGAAACACGCTTGGGCGATCATGTCTCAAAAAAGACATGAGTAACTGGGCAGAAGATTATCCCGCAGCAGTTTGCCATTGATTTCTGCGGTAGGCTGGTTTTCAGCCAAAGCTATAGAACCCAATCTATCCTGTTATTTAACCCATAACTGGAAGGAAGAGACGGATTAATACCTTTCCCAAAGGTATTTGCGCGTAAGTGAATGCAATGAATTCAACTGGAATTCGAACTCGGCTCCCCAATTTGTCGTTCCGAGCCGATATCCACTGCACCACAACGCACAGTAACAATGTGATCGCTAACCAGGAAAAGAATGTTTGTTAGAGAATTTGACATTAAATTATTTGTAGAAAAGATAGAGAGAAGTCAACACCCATCGCTGAGAAAGTCGCTGACGTTAAGATACCAATTTAGAATAAATTACATTACAGATACTTCTTTGACATTTGCGAGAACTTTGAAATATGAATGAATAGCAAGAGCAACGGAGCAGATATGGCAACATTATTCAATACATGGACGAATGGTAGATGTATAAATGTGCAACAACGAATACGATGCGAAAAAAATTCTGGACTGTCACAATGAGACAAATTTCTTAGCAGAATATGCAGATATAGCTTCACTGTAGTAATTTCACATCAGTCCGAGGCTTACGGCCTATCACGTTGAATATACCGGTTCTCGCTCGATCACTGAAGTTAAGCAACGTTGAGCCTGGTCAGTACTTAGATGTGTGACCCCTTGAAAATAACAGATGTTGTAAGCGTATAGTGACGGATATGCATTGGGGTGCAGTGGATAACGGCTCGGAAAGTGAAATCGGTCAGCCGAGTTCGAATTCCAGTTGAATACCCTGCATTCACTTAAGCACTGGTACCCTTCAGAAAGATATTAATCCGTCCTTTTCCTCCAGTTATCGGTTAAATAACAGGGTAGGACTTGGGGACCCTGCCCTTAAAAACAAATCCCAATGAATCTTGATACTCGAAAAGAAAAATGTATTACTAGAAACAAAACTTTATATAAAAGAAAAAGTTATTACCAGTAATAAAAACAAAATTTTAGTTGGCAATTAGTGACCCGCCGAGGTTGATTTGCCATAAAAACAAACAAACTTCATTTCAGTTGAAAACTTGAAGCCATGAAGGCACAGTGTATTGCCCACCAGGAAACTAGCATCAGTCTTGGTAGGCATGACATTTTCTCTATCTATATGGTAGTTAAAAGAGGACAATTTTCTTTCGCAGTCATTAAAATTTACAAGCCATTTTATACCCCAGTTAATCATTGATTGCAGATCCTATTTAAGAGTAGCAGCCACGTTTAATTTGTCAGCCTTGATTAATATTAAACATATAATATGAGTCCAATCAAAGGATGAGTTCAATCATATTATAAATAATTAAAAATATTCTATTGCCCATGACAATATTCCCACAAATTAAACTGTAATATTGAAGGAATTTAAAGGATTAATGTATTATAGTTTTCACAGAAAAATGTAAACATTAGAAAGTAATGTATTGAATTCTGCTTATAGGAGTGATTATGGAAATTATCTATAGTTTTAATAAAAATGTTATACAAAATGGGAAACCGGGTTTCGAAAGAAAACACTGATTTGGCAATATTTCTGTCCTAGCAGAAATTCCCGGAGAACAATGAATTATTGAAGAAAAACAACATTAATCTCCAATATGCTTATCAACACCAGGATGAACGAATAATGTTAAAAATACAAAAATCAAGCATGTGCAGAAATTTAAAGAGCAAGAATTTGTTATTATGAATTTGCAGAGCGTGACAAAGCAGTGTTGGCAAGACCAAGAAGGCATTCCAGAAGTTCACTAGAGTAATGTGAGCTAAAACTATTGTTGGAAACAAAGAAAAAGTATTGTAATATTATGCGATATATGTCCGCCGATTAGACTTCGAATGATGGACAACTTCCTCAAAAATGAAGAAAAAAAAAAACAAAGCAACAAATATATAATTCTACAGAATGACGCTGAGTATAACAGACCAAACATGAGAGAAACTTTGTGATTTTGGATCGATGGAAACGAAAAGGTAATTTATGTTTTACATCAGTTAGAGATAGCTGAAGATTTTGGGACATATAAGGAAGCAGGACATTAAGATCATCATAGTCACAGGGCGGACTGAGGAAAAGAGATAAAAGGGAACAACACATGACATGTTTGAGGGGCTTAAGCAAATGGATAGCTGAACAGGGTTTAGGAGAAATAACAAGACAAATTTTATTAAGAGCTACAAAAGAAAACATGATATAAAAGTAGAAATTACTGATGCCAAAAAACTGACATTAACAATTAAAATGATGAATTGAAAGAAAATACCAGTGTGATAATTAATAATGTAAATCATTACAGCCACATTTATTCCTGCATAAAGATTTAACAATAATATCATCCTTCTTTAAATAGCAGGTTTCATTAGAAATAAAATAAGATTAAGATTATAAACTATAAAAACAAAAGCTAAAAAAAGGGGAGAGGAAACAATACTGGAAACAAATAGCTGTTTCTGGACTTGTGGAATTTATTTTTCTCAAACCATAATTTAAAAAAATATTTTTTTTTAAATCCACTAAAATTAGTACTGATTTATTGCTAAAGATAGGCCACATAATTGCTTATAAAGAAACAAATAATATTAACATTAGCATTAACATATTTTTATTAATTTTAGTAAATTCATTTTCAATAGTAAATACTTCTACTAATAATAATATTAGTACTACTACTTATAATAATCATAATAATAAAGTCAAAAATGGTATCAGAATAATATCATGACACCATTTCTGACCTTAACTCTCTGGTCGGTTCCCTGAAAGAAATGAGTATACACAGAAATCAAAATAAATCCAATAATAATAATAATAAAGAATTTTATTTGAATTATTGAAGTTGTTTATACATGTTACGCCAAGTTTTTATCGAAATGTCTCATCACAACGTGCTCATTTGGTTGTGACACTTAGTATATCTTACCAACGTTATTATTATGAAGTGTATATTGTTTTCGAATATTTTAAAGCCACATGTTTAACGAAATTCTTCATCACTCAAAAATAATAATGATAATAATAATAATAATAATAATAATAATAATAATAATAATAATAATAATTGGAATTACAACGAGAATGACGTGTTTTTCTGCGGCTCCTGAAAACGTTAACGTTTTTTTTTGTTTTTGTTTTTACTATTTTAAACGTAAACATTAATTTTTAATTTCACTATTTTAAACATAAACATTAATTTTTTCTTCGTATATAATTTAAATTGTATGTTTCTTCTTTAAATGATCCTTAAATAGATTTATTAACTAGTTTTCTAAAGCAAGACAACGGGGAAAAAATACGATGAAAAACAATAAAAACTGTTCGATACAATTTCTACGATATCCTTTCTTAGAAAGAATACGTAATAATTTATTTATATTTATTCGTTCATTTTATATATTTATTTATTTTTCGATAACCTTATTCTCGTTGGATTTAATGAAAGAATAGCAAAATTGAATACAGTGGGCGAACAAATTATTATTTGTATAATTTCTTAAAAACAAAAAACAAAACAAAACAACAAGAAAATAAATTAAATCCGATGAAAAACAATTTCTACCGGTATTATTTTATAGAAAGACTACGTATTTATTGATATATTTATTTTTATTTATTTATTGATTTAATTTACTTATTTAATTTATCTTATTCTGATAACCCTATTTTTGAACCAACGACTTTATTGAAAAAATAAATGAATATAAAGTGGACGAACAAATTATTACATTTTTTTTTAAACAACGTCTTTCTCCTTGAATTCCAATCGCGTCTATATTAGCTGTCGCTTGGAAACCCATTTAGGAGAAGGAAAACTCCGAACAACAACCCGCAACTCAAGGTGTTAATCGTGCCGAGGAGTGAATGGCTACTGCGTTATGAGGTCACAAACGATCCCCTACAGGATTTAGGACCCTGTTTGTAAAAGACCGTTACCCAACGTGCCGGGCAACTTTGGGTGTACTTTTGGACCCGTGCGTCATCCGTGGGAAAAACATGAGAAATACAAATAGAAATAAAAAGTCCAGTATGGCTCTTCCAGTGGATAAACAGGGAGCCCGTCCTTCAGGAGGGAACCTACCTGAGTTCGAAAAATCTGCCATAGGAACAAACTCCTACACAAAGAATGAATCTTCAGGTCCCCACAACCAGGATAATCCTAATGATAGTCCTAAAAATTCTCCAGCTAGATATACAACCGTATATTTAAAGAAAGAAAAAAATAAAATGGTCTCGTGAGGAGTACAAAGTCGTTATGCCTGCATTTCATGAAGCGTTACTCAAACCTCAAAAGACATGACTCGCCAAACATATGACATTTGGTGTGAAAAAGTTGGTCAAGCAAATAGAAAAAGTATATTGACGAAAATAAATTAGCCAATTGTACAAACGAATTCCAGTTGAATTCATAGCATTCACTTACGTGCAAATACCCTTGGGAAAGCTATTAATTCGTCTCTTCCTTCCAGTTATGGGTTAAATAACAGGACAGATTGGGTTCTATAGCCTTGGGTCGGCAACCAGTCTACCGCAGAAAGCAATGGCAACCTACTGCGGGATAATGTTCTGCCCAGTCAGTCATGTCTCTTTCGAGACATGATCGCCCAAGCGTGTTTCACGTATGGCACTTAACTGACTGACAATATTCGTAATAACCGATTGACAGAGGCTGAAATTAATGAAATTAAAAGAATTGTAACAAGAAGAGACGAATCAACAAAATATGAAAAGGAACCGGAACCAGAATCAGGAATAAAAAGTAATAACATCAAACAAGCCACAGGTCATAATGTAGAAACCGTGAAACACACAAATCACTGCGAAGATAATGCTGTAAGTTTAAAAGTGCTGGAAAGGTGTGATCTGAGTCAGTTAAAAGACGCAAATAAAACGAGTTCAGAACACATCGAACATAATTATTTGACGGAAAATATGAACAGTATAGAGGAAGCCAAGGTAGAAATAAAGAACCATCTATGTCAAATACAAAATATTACAATGGAGGAACGAGAACAGCTCCCAAAATTACAACCAATAAAACATAACCTCCGAACTATTAAACTCTACAATGCAGCACTGAAATTAATCTTGGATGAAGACACTCATACAAATCTCAATGAAGCAATATATGCATCAGCAATAGCAGCAACAAAAAAATTGAACATCAAAATAAAAACAAGGCAGTCTCGCAGACATGAAGATCCAACCTTGGAAAAGAAAAATAGAAAAAGAAATCGAACAACTTAGAAGTGAACTGTCAGTACTGGATGAAATGAGTAGAGGAATAAATATAAGGACTAGGAAAAGCAGAAGAGCCGAAAGAAAATACAACATTAGAAATGAAAATGAAGTCTTATCAACTAAAGAAAAAATAATGCAAACAATACAACTGAAGGCTCAAAGAATAAGGCGCTATGAGAAAAGAGCAAGATTTTACAGACAAAACAAGATTTTTCAAACCGATACAAAGAGATTTTACAGGGAAATAGGTAAAAAAAGAATTGAAGTGACAGTCCCCCCCCCCCAGAATGGAAGAAGTCACACAGTTCTGGGAAAAGATATGGGCATGTCCTAAAGAACATAGCAAGGAAATAGATTGGATTGCACAAGAGATAGAACGAATGAAAAATAAACCAGAACAGACATGGTCTGGAATTACAGAAGATGAAGTTAAATTTGCACTAAAAAAAGCACACAATTGGAAATTCCCAGGTATAGATAAAATTCCTAACTTTTGGCAATATTATTTAAATACAGCACATAAAAAAACTAGCCAAAGAACTTCAAGAAATGGTTGACGATCCCACTAAAATTCCTGCAGGGATGACCAAAGGAATTACATTTCTTCTACCCAAGAATGGTGACACAAACAACCCGAAAAACTACAGACCAATTACATGTCTTCCGACAACATATAAACTATTAACATTTATTTTAATAAAACAGACATATTTATTCTTAGAAAAAATGACATAATACCGCTTGAACAAAAAGGGTGCAAACGTGGCTGCTATGGATGTAAAGACCAATTGCTAATTAACAAAATGATCCTGGAAAACTGCTACAGTACAAAGAAAAATCTTAGTACTGCCTGGATAGATTATCGAAAGGCATTCGATAGTGTGCCACATCCCTGGATTTTAAAGACTGTAAATATATACAAGATATCGCCCGTCATCATCAATTTCATCAAACAGTGCATGTCTTTATGGAAAACAACCCTTTACCTCAATCATATAAATGGAACCTATAAGTCTGATGAAATAAACATCAAAAGAGGTATATTTCAAGGTGATTCTTTATCTCCCTTACTATTCTGCATATCATTAATAGCACTAACCAGTCAACTTAATAAGACAGAATGAGGTTATAAAATAGGCCAAAAGAAAATAAGCCATCTATTTTACATGGATGACTTAAAGTTATATGCTAAGAATGATAATGAGCTGGAAGCTCTTCTGTAAACTGTAAAATGCTTCAGCGAAGACATTGGAATTGAAATCCAATTTGAATAAATGTGTTAAGCTACAGTTTTGCGTGGATCAATACAAGAAACATCCTCAATTAGGTTAGACCCTGCTGAAACAATAAAAGAATTGAAACCAGAAGAAGCTTATAAATACCTAGGTGTAAATGAGAGCGAAAACATTCACCATAAAAAAATGAAAGTAATAGTGCGTAAAGAGTACTATAGAAGGCTACGAATGATATTAAAAACTGAATTGAATTCTCAGAACAGTGTTATGGCCATTAATAGCCTTGCAATCCCAGTTGTCCAATATAGCTTTAACATCTTAAACTGGACTCTAAAAGACATCAGGCGAATGGATGCTAAAACAAGAAAGCTTCTTTCTAAGCATAAGATGCATCATCCAAAGGCTGATGTAGACCGTCTATACATACCCTGTAAAGAAGGTGGAAGAGGTCTTATTCAGTTGGAATTGTCATACAAGACAACAACTACTGGCTTACTAACATACATAGAAACAACAAAGGATTGGATGATACAATTAGTAATGCAACATGAAGAAAGAAGAAAAATTATTCAATAATAAAAGAAGGCAGTAAATACAAACAAGATTTACAGTTAGTAGATTCTGTAGAAAAGCAAAACAGACGCCAAGAACCAACTATTGCGGCAAAAAATATGTAAATGAAAGCCAAAGATAAATCTCTTGAACAGATGAAACGGCGCTGGCAAGACAAACCTCTGCATGGCCAATATCCAGAACGTGCCAATAAATCCAATGTTGACAAGTTAATACTCATCGATGGTTACGTGCATTTGGATTAAAGTCTGAAACTGAAGGCTTTATTCTTGCAGCACAAGACCAAAATCTTTTCACTAGAAACTTTCAGGCAAATATTATGCATAATAATATGGATCCAAAATGCCGGTTTTGTGATGAACACCAAGAAACAATAGACCACCTAATCTCAGGCTGTTCTGTGCTTGCTCCAAATGAATATAAAAATCGCCACGATAGAGTTGGGCAATATTTACATTGGGCAATGTGCAAACATTATGGAAAAGCTGGAAACAAACAATGGTATTAACATCACCCAGCACCGGTTACAGAAATAGATGTAACCATTCTATGGGATTACACCATCTACACAGACAGAAAAATTGAAGCAAATAGGCCAGACATTATTGTTAAAAACCAGAAGGAGAAAACTTGTCTATTAATTGATATGGCTTGTCCAGCGGATTGTAACATAACAATCAAGGAATTTTAAAAACTGTCAAAATATAAAGACCTGGAAATTGAAATAGAAAAAAATGTGGAAATTGAAAACAAGAGTTGTGCCAGTGATAGTAGGTGCACTTGGAATGACAAAAAATGGAACAAAACAACACATTGAAAGAATCGCTGGAAACCCCAGCTTAAGAGATATACAAAAAAATTGTCTTATTAAGTACAGCCCACACACTAAGGAAAACTTTATCTATGTAATGCTAGGGATGATAGGGAAGATAGAAAACATGAAATTGAGTCATACAACACGCCACGACCTGCCTTAGGTCTCCCCGCAGACTTGGTTGGTAGTGAGACCAAAGCAGAAATCGAAATATGATGAAAAAATGACATAATAATAATAATAATGAAGGCTCTATTCTTGCTGCGCAAGATCAGTCTTTTCAATAGATCCCCCCTCCCAGGCAAATATTATACATAATAATGTGGACAAAAATGCAGTGTTTGTGATAAACACCAAGAAACAATAGATCATCTAATCTCAGGTTGTTCTGTACTTGCCCCAAATGAATATAAAAATCTTCACGATAGAGTGGGGCAATATTTACATTGGACAATGTGCAAACACTATGGAAAATCTGTATACAAACAGTGGTATGAACATCACCTAGCACCAGTTAAACAGAAATAGAAGATGTTATCATTCTATGGGATTACACCATCTATACAGACAGATAAATTGAAGCAAATAAGCCGGAAATTATTGTTAAAAACCAGCAAGAAAAAACTTGTCTATTAATTAATATAGCTTTTCCAGTGGATTGGTTATATAGCAACCAAAATATTCGAAAAACTCTAAAATATAAAGACGTGGAAACTGAAATAGAAAAATGTGGAAATTGAAACATGTACCGTACAAATGGTAGTGTACTTGAAATGATAAAAAATGGAACAAAACAACACATTGAAAGAATCTTTGGAAACTCCAGCTTAAGAGATATACAAAAAATAGCCTTGTTAAGTACAGCTCACACACTAAAGAAAACTTTGTCTATGTAATGCAAGCGATGTTATTAAGATATGAAAAAACATGAAATGGAGCCATAACAACAAACCACGACCTGCCTTAGGTCTTCCTGCAGATTTGGTAGGTAGTGCGACCATATCAGATATCGATTTGTAATGAAAAATGACATCATAATAATTACAGATATGGTAAAATGCGAACATAAAATAGAGGAGGATTTTCGATGAGGCATCTATGGATAACAGAATAAAAATGAGAACATCAACGGTGAAAGAATTCTTTTTCTATGTACCTTGTCCCTTCAGGATGTAGGCGATCATGGCCTTCCACTTTTCCCTCTCCCTGGTAGCTCTGAGTATGCCTTCTGTTTTTACACCATGCAAACCTCGTTCCGTCATCCACCTGATTAGGTCTTTCAAATATGTTATCCGTTGCTTTCCCCTGTCTCTTTTCCCCTCTATCTGGCCTGTTAGCATCAGATTCTCCAAGCACTCCTTCCTCATTGCGTGACCCAGGAACTTCATCTGTCTCTTCCTGATGCTCAGTATTAATTTCCTTTTTGTTTACATTATTTTCCAAGACCACATCATTGCTCACATGCTCGATCCATAATCTTCGCAGCATCCTCCTGTAGAACCACATTTCAGTTGCTTCAATTTTTCCATTCGTCTTTGATGGTATTGTTCCACTGCCATATTGGAGGACGGACAGCACGGAGCAATCCAATCCTCTCTTTCTAGTTTCTAGCGAAAAATTATCGTTTCAGACATTACAGAAATAAATGTATTTGCTAAAACACTGTCACTATATATCATCTTGCGCGGTACCGTGTTAATTTGTACAGATGACTCGGATTTTCATTTGCTATTCTTGCGTCACACTTATCGAATCGCAATAAATATCGATCGCTGTTGCTAATGTAGACTGCATGTGAACTGAGTAATATGAAGAAAAACGGGACACGCGGAATATGAGTTGTTAACTTCGCAGGTAATGTATCCTAGAAATTTGGATGTTTATGTAAAGGAATTTATTATTAGTAATATTACGTATTTTTTGTAATCATTTCAACCAAAACATGGCGATAATGTCACTAAAATGTAATAGGAAAATAAGAAGTGAAAGAGAATAAAAATTTTGCAGAATAAAACAGAAACACACTTCTAAATAAGTATCAATGCATAATCCTCATTTCCTGTTAATAAAAAAAGAAGATATCTGCGTGAACAGAGAGATAATTAAAATTGAAGCTATCTCCTCTTATTAAATATAATATATTAGGATATTGTGTAAATTATAAATCTGTATCAAAATCACACACTCAAATATTGTTACAGATTTAAAGATGAAGAGAAGTCAGAGTTGCCAGCCTTCGACTATAAATGCCCATGTTTAAATTTGAAAAGAAAAAAAAGTATAGTAGAAACCAGCTGTTCCCGGATTTTTTTTTTTAATCATCTCACCCCAAGCAAGGCATTCCACTGGCCACTATTGCGCATGGGGCTACATAGGGGAAGCTAAAGAGAAGGAGTGGTTAGACATAGGGAATGTCAGGAGGAAGGTGACAGATGAGTAAGGATAGCGAGGATGAGGGTTGGGCAGATGGGAAGAGTGTTTGATAGAATGGGAGCAGGTTAGTGTGTTAGGAGGTGTCTATTGACCTTACATTTAAACGCCTGGAGATTGTAGCCGTCGGGGAAGCAATCTTCCAACATGTGGAGAAATGGTGCAATTAAACAGATTGACTACAAGGTACAAAACTTGTGAAAATTAGATTAGCTAAAATTTTATTAATAACAAAACAAAAAAATGGGGAATAAATAACCGAGACTTTGAGAATGATTAGAATAAAGTCCAATTACAGGATATAACAATAATGCATGAATAAATATGGTGAATTAGTTTAAGGAGCTTTAATATATTCATGTAATGGTGAATGCATTTAATACTTTATCAATACATTGATGTATGTGGGAAAAACTACTGGGTGGTAAAACGAACTTATCTGATTATGAGTTCTTTTTGCCAGTTTTTTTCTAGTCTTTCACAATTATATTTTCTTTCTTTTTTCTTCCAACACGTATCTTCTTTCCTTTATATTTCATCTCTTTTGATTTTTTCCTTGATCTCCCATTTTTTTCCACTTGATTCTATTCAGGAATCCATCTGTGCGTGTGTGTGTGTGTGTGTCTTTTTTGTTGTGTGTGTGTGTGTCTGTGTCTTTTTGTTGTTGTTGTTGTGTGTGTGTGTGTGTGTGTGTGTGTGTGTGTGTGTGTGTGTGTGTGTGTGTGTGTGTTTCTTTTTTTTATAGAAGATTATTTCTTCTCGGATTTGTCGCTTTTGCAGTTGAATTTGGCAGACGGGATCAAAGATGAAATTGTTTCAATTGCCGTGGACGGTAGTTATATGTCTTTACCGATCTTGCCATGCATTGGCCTATTATAGAAAGGATACATCTTATTTCTGGTTTCTCATTCTGGCATATTGTCTTGTCTAAACCATGACAACGTCTGCATGGATTCAATCCTTTTATTAGACTGAATATAATCTTTTCTCTCGCGGTCGCTGTTCTTTGCCGCCATAATTCCGGCTTTTGATTGACTGCTGTCGTCCAATCGGTGCTAATAAAAGTTTTCGAATATTCGTGTCGTGAACCGTCGGTTCGTTCCAGATGCTGACGATTATACACAGTTACAGGCTGAAATTAACAAGTTCGTCCAATATGAGAATGAAGGGTGTGATGAAGTGGAGGCGATGTTTTTGTATGCATCCGTCAATATATATTGACAAATGACAATATATATAAACAAGAGTCTCGTAATAACTCATTTACAAATAGAAAACTTTCAAATGGTTTACAATATAATCGTATTATCTAATTTTTTAATACAAATGCGCACTGGTCTAATTTTCTCATGACCAAAAATTAAGTAATTAAACAGTCAATATATATATATATATATATAATGAATAAGAGCATTTTGGTACTGGCGTTTCAATCCTGCGTGATAAGCAATCGGATGTCTATTCGTACTGATGAGCTGTGATACAGTGAAACAAATCTTTCTGCGAATGAATATATACAAAGATGCCAAGTCCTTAAAGGAGAGGATAACCAGAAAGATCCATTTGATATGATATATTAAGCGATAGACAAAGATCAGTGGATACTTTCCAGAGCAATATGATGCATATAAAGGAAAGAACAACACATTTAGAGTGGTCATAAAACTATAACTTATTTGGATCCTCAAACCACGATTTCATTCGTCTTAAAATTTCCTCAGAACACCTAAATAATTTTCAAATAAAGTGGAATTTAAGTAATATGAACCACAATAGAAATCTAGTTTTATATTGTAAGATCACACAGGTTGGGGAATAAAGATTTCATTTGTACAGAATTAGTGACCATAAACGGAATACTCACACGCACCCAACCACTCGCATAAATATACGTATGCATATACATAAATACATGCATACATACATAAATACATACATACAGAGTACTATTTTCTCTTTTATGTTTTATAAGAGTCCAAAAGCTTTTCTGCGTCCTAATAAGTGATGAATTATTTTTACTTTATAATCCCTAACGGGGAGTCGTATATCACTCATGATCCTGTCACTATTTCATGGAAAGTGTTCAAACGAAATATTTCAAATATTTAATCGTAGTAACCGCTATGTCACGCACATTGTAACAAACTACAACCAATCCATTCGTATTCCACTAGCAAAATATAAATTAAAATTAAAGTCGCTTCTTATCACTTCTTCTTCTATGTGTCCAGTTGTTTCAGGACGTAGACGATCATGGCTTTCCATGTCTCCCTACCTTGGTGGCTCTGAGTACGCCTTCTCCTTATACACAATGCAACCCTCGTTCCATCATCCACCTGTTTTGTTTCTTCAAATATGTTATCCACTGCTTACCTCTGTCACTTTTCACCTATATCTGGCCAGTTAGTATCAGTTTCTCCAAGCACTCTTTCCTCATTGCCTGTCCCAGGAACTCCAGTTGTCGCTTCCTGATGCTCAGTATTATTTTTCATTTCGATTCCATCATTTCCAAAACCTTATCATTCCTCATATGCTCGACCCATTATATTCGCAGCATCCTTCTGCAGAGTAACATTGAAGCTGTTTCAATTTTTTCCATCATCTACGAAGATATTGTCCAACATTCACTGCCATATTGAAGAACCGACATCACATAGCAATCTAGTACTCTCTTTTTTGTTTCTAACGTAATTGTCCTGTTTCTTAATACTTTGCTCAACTTCTGGAATTCTTCCTTCGCCATGCCATTTCGCCTTCGGATCTCTGTGTCTCACTTTCCGGCATCTGTTATAACACTTCCAAGGTATTTAAATTTTTGTACCTGCTTGATTTTAGTATCCCCGACCTGTATTTGTCATATTGGGCTGCCCTTTTTATTGATGAATATGCATTCATTTTTCTTGCAGTTTATTTGTAGTCCTTTCTTGTCACTCTCTTTAGCTACTTCTCACTAAACGTTGCAATTCAGAGAACTCTACTAACCTCAGAAAATGAAAGGTGATGTTAAGAGCCCTTGAAGCGTCGTGCATTAGCAGATGTGTTCCAGTAATATGGGGAACAGATGAAGGTTTAATTAGAAAATTGCTGAACAAATTCAAGAACCGATTGTATTTGTTATTTAAATACTTTTCCGTGAGACAGTCCTAATGATTATCTCGTTCTTTTTCCTGTGTCGTGTCCCTTTATGGACGTAGACGATTTTGGAATTGCAGTAACCACTGTCCCTGTTTTCATTTAATAATTTTCATCTTAGAACCTCTCCCAAACAACGCTCCGTTTATATTCGCTGAAGCTCATCAAAGATCTCTTGCGCCGCTTACCCTTGTTTCTCCTTTCATCTCTCCGTCCAGTAGGTATTAGATTTTCCAAACACTCTTTACTGATTACCTATCCGATGAAATTTACTGCAACTTCATGATGTTAAGTAAATATTTTCTTCCCGTTGGCTTGTCTCCAACACTTCATTTCTGCGGACCTGATTTGTCCATGATATCCTCAGCATCTTACTGTAGAACCACATTTCTGCTGCATTTGGTCTCTCTTTTATCCTTGAGTTGATCATCTACCCTGTGTTTCCATAGAAGAGGATGGATACAACATAGCACTCTAGCAATCTATTCTTTGTTACCAATGAGAATTATCTTAATCTCAGTAATCTAGTTACATTTTGTAATGTGTCCTTATATTTATCATTTCGTTTTCATATCTCAGTGTAGCACTTTTTATCCTCTGTCAAAAGTCATCTCCATCCCAGGTATTTAAATTTCTTTAATTGTTTTAATTTATTTTATCGGACATATACATCGGATATTGTGGACATTTTTTTTTGATTGACCGTACCTTTAGTTTTCTTGAAATTTATATTAAGTATGCAAGTGGTTTTCTGCCAATATATGCTTTTGATTATCCTAATTGTAAGCATTTTATTTTTGGATATTGAAAATGATACGGATCATATTAACTCAAATAAAAAAAATATATTAAATATTCTTGTAAGAAAATGTTCATGAATATAACCAATGAAGTTTTATGAAAATTTTGGATACCAGGGTATATTTATAGGACGTAGTTGAGTAGGTGTTTTATATAGCTCTCTAGACAGTATGGTACGGCAGAGATTTCCTAGTTATTTGTGGAATCGATAACACCGAGGGTTGCTTGTCATCACCGTGATAAATGATGTTAAACAAGCTATTATACATGTGGCGGCATAGCCATATTATTGAAGAATTTATCATGTAATAAAAAGATAAAAAATATCTATATTTATCTTCAGGCCTGGGATACTTAATGAATTTTACAACTATTATGTATATGCATGCCAATAAAAGAATTTCGCATTTTTGGCCTACGCGAGATCGCGCCTTCAAAATAATAAGCTGCATTTTGTTAATTGCAGATAATAAGCCATAAAGTAATTGATTCTAGGAGGATTTAAGATGTTGAGGCAGATTTAAATTAGGGTGGCAGCATACACAAAGATACGTCACCTGTATCATGTTAATTCAATTCATTTTACACTAATAATAATAATAATAATAATAATAATAATAATAATAATAATAATCCAAGATGCAGTTAATACTACTACTACTACTAATAATAATAATAATAATAATAATAATAATAATCCAAAATGCAGGTTTTGTGATAAACACCAAGAAACAAAACACCATCTAATCTCAGGCTGTTCTGTGCCTTGCCCCAAATGAATATAAACATCGCTACGATGGAATGGGGCAATATTTACATTGGACAATGTGCAAACACTATGGAAAATCTGTGAATAAACACTGGTAAGAACATCACCCAGCACCGGTTACAGAAATAGAAGTTGGTCACCATTCTATGGGATTACACCATCTACACAGACAGAAAAATTGAAGCAAATAGGCCAGACATTATTGTTAAAAACCAGAAAGAGAAAACGTGTCTGTTAATTGATATGACTTGTCCAGCGGATTGTAACATAGCAACCAATGTATTTGAAAAACTGTCAAAATATAAAACCTGGAAATTGAAATAGATAAAATGTGGAAATTAAAAACAAGAGCTGTGCAAGTGATAGTAGGTGCACTTGGAATGATAAAAAATGAAACAAAACAACACATTGAAAGAATCCCTGGAAACCCCAGCTTAAGAGATATACAAAAGATTGTCTTATAATTAAGTACAACCCACACACTAAGGAGATCTTTGTCTATGTAACGCTAGAGATGTTTAGGAAGATAGAAAAAACATGAAAAGGAGCCATAACAACACGCCACGATCTGCCTTAGGTCTTCCCGCACACTTGGCTAGTAGTGCGACCATAGCAGAAATATAAATATGATGAAAAATGGCATAATAATAATAAAATTAAGAAGAAGTAGAAAAATAAGAATAATAAATGAGCAGCAACGATGGAAATATCAAAATAAGAACAAAATGCGAAACTAAAGAATTAGGCGAAAAATGGTGACAAATATAAACTTGAAATATTGGCAGAAAAAAACTGGAAGATATCACATTTTTAACAATAAATGTTGTTAATAATAATTTAATGAACATAGTGGAATGTACAAGAAATATGAATAAGAGATAGAAGTATGAGAAAACAACTTACCACATGTAATATCAACCACCAGAGAAAATAGAAAGATCTGCATAGTAAGATGGTGGGTAAGGTTTATTGGCTATAACTCATATTCAGTATTGCAGCCATATGTATTGAAAAATATTTTAAATTAACCAATAAATTAAAGGTCTACAATGTTTAGCAGTGTGAAATTAATAACAGACTATATTAAATTATCTAAGAAAGCTAGAAACTAATTATGATATATTATATTGGTGAAGGGCTTAAAATATAAATTATATACATATACATTTTTAAAAAATTTGCTTTCTTCGATTGTTGGTTTAAAGTTCGTTGAATTACAGCGCGCTATGTTAGAAGGCGATAAGAAATTGTTAAGTTATTCTACAGTGGCTAGAATTTAAACGCAGGCGACGAGAAACGAAAAAAAAACCTTATATGATTTGAGAAACAGAAATTAATTACAATTTTCTCCTCTTTAATCATTTCGTGGAAACTTCAGAAATTGTTTCCTTTTACTCACTGTCTGACCATTTAATTTGTGTGAAGTCATGTTTTTTTTTGGTGGGGGTGCAAAACAATTTCACATTTCCTTTTTCAGTTTCTGTGAAGGAAAGTTTTCGGTCATCCAATGAAAATTATATACTGGCTCTGTAGAAGGGTTTAGCTATATCGCTTTCATGATCAACATAAATTATACATAAATTCGATTGGTACTCAAAATAGTGCCTGTAAATCAATTGTTTACTATGTTCCATACAATAGAAGTGTTGTATCAGTCAGGTGGTTGTAAGATAACAGATGATGTTTGTTGAAGTATCGACAACACACTATCCGCGCTAATGGATATTAAGTAAAAAACAAAACAGAGATATGACAGAATAATAATAATTAGAAAAAGTGGTCAGGTTAAGTTTTTAGAGGCGCCGAATTCATAGTTCTTTAATAATCGTCAATAACACACCGAAACTTGACTACAATTAAAATTTGTTTATGCAGCTCTTTTGCTCCACATACCATTCCATATATGAGATCGCTAAAAGGATGTTAGCAGCTCTAGAACACTTCCCCTTGAAAGGTAATATCCCCCAGACGAAATATTTTCTTTTTTTTTTTTGTATCAATCTTGATCCTTCTTGTATCACTAATTTTTCCCTTTCCTAAGAGTCATTGTTGTACCTCTGGAGGCATCGGCACATGGAAAATATTTTATTTTATTTCGATGGGTTATTCCATACGTCATTCTGTTGTGTACCTGCTTTTCTTTCTGGTTTACGTACTTCCTTCGAATCCATATTGGATGTTTTATAAGTTACATCATGTGGCCAGTTCGCTTGTTTTCTTTACATGTCTCTTAACAGAGTTTGTAATTTTTAAAATAAACCCTGCCACATGGATAGAAGAGTTTGCCGTTGCACTTACTTCTGTCACTCATATTTTTCTTTATGCGGTTACAGTTTGTCGAAAACTGATTTGATCTACCTTGCAAAAATTAAATCTTTAGAAGACATTCCTGAAATCGCGTTTGCGTTTAGTGTGATACGGTAGACAAATAAAATAGTAGCTCTTTATTCCTTGTTTATATTACTCGTCGCTTTATGTTGCTCTTTTAAAAACATCTTTAAATCCTACTACCACCTCGTTACATCGGATGTCAGATGAGTAACTGTATGCATTTTGTAAAACTTTCAGAAATCCCTTGATAAGAATTGCCTCCCGTAGTCCGTTTTGATAAGTTGTCAACCAAAACCAAAGTAGTATATACCCATTATCGGTCCATCATAATCTGTATGTTTTTGGCCATGGGTTAAACTTTATGGGTGGTGATTTTGCCTCTAACTGGCGATTCTTGTATTTTTTCAAAGGTTCTAAACGTCTTTATCCGTTCTGTTTCAATACACAAACTTTCGCATTAACGATTTCATACGTGAAATGCCCGGGGGTTCCGTATGGGAACATTGTAATATTCTTTATTATAAAACTACCAGAATGACAACACGTACAACTGACAGTGGCATATCTTGATATAATTGAAAATATAACTTTCTTATTTTTCTTTATTTTCGATATCTACTTCTTTCTGTGAGTTGTGAGCTTTTCAAACACCGCTTTATTTCTAATCTCCTCAACTATAACAGGTAATCCCCTTAGTTTTGTACATAACAGTTTTTTTCCTTGCTTATCATTCATAAACCAATGAAACTATTACAGTTTTTTTTTTCCAGTAGTTTGGTCATTCTCGGAATTCATCTTGATAATCTGTCTGCATGGGTTATCTCTTTTACAGGCAAATACTTCACTTTAAAGTGAATAATATAGTCACCCATTTTTCCAGTCTGTTTGAAATGTTGTTTGGAATCCCTTTCTTCGAGCCAAAAATTGTCACCAACAAACGGTGAATCGTTTGTAAAAAAAAACTGTCCATCTTGTATATACTTGTGAAACATTTTTTACAGCAAAGGCCATTGCTAAACCCACTATTTTGATTTGGGAATAGTTCTTAAATGATTTCTCACATTTTCAGATCCTACGCATATTTCATCTTTTTCAAAAATTTATTCAAAAAAAGTACTCGGAACTCATTCATACTATGAATGCATGTAAAGATGCAATATTTGTTAGTGCTGGCATGTTTTATAACAAATTGTTGTGAGAGATCCGGCGTTCTATATTTGTCATCAAAGGTTTGACATAAATACATATTTTTTTGTAAAAAAAGTCACTCTTTTATATACAGAGCTTAAAATAGGATTTCTTTTTATCTTTTTAAACGCTTCATTTACGTGCTACGGTCTATGCTTTGAATTAAAATATTGTCGAGATATGCCCTAATATAATCAAAACTATTTAGCATCGTGTCCATGTATTCTTGAAAAATTGCAGGTGTTACTTTCACTCTGAAAGGTAATTAGTTAAATTAAAACATTACCTTGTGCCTATTTATAGTTAATATTTTTGGGCATTTCTAATCATGCTGCTAAAACGTCTAATCAAGAAAATATTTTTCCTCCATTCAGTTTTGCTAATATATCTTATGGTGAAGTTAAATTGTAATTATGTTGTTTCAATCATGCATTTATTTTTGCGGAGTAGTCAGCGCATACTCTGATTTAATTTTTGATTTTTTTTTCTTCCTGCATACGTCTGGGCTCGTACATTTACTTCTCTTTGTTTTTTCTATAACGCCTAATTTATCTAGACGTTCTAAATCGTGGTCTATGTTTTCTAGTACGGTTAATGGTACCGGCTGTTTAGTTAGAAATAATGTAGTTACCGTTTCTTTAACTCAAGCTTTCCTTTAATATTAGAACAAAATCCAAGGCATTCAGAAAAGATATTTGGAATTTTGTCTTTAAATCCCGCTTCAAAATTTCTGTGTAATTGATGAATCAGCAATATTGTTACTGAATTTTTTGATAGGAATGATGAATAAATCAGACTTCTTTAATAATCAGCACCGAAGAGATTCTGCGTTTTCTGCATGACATCAGCTATTAATTTTTCCCTCTTTTATAATGAACAATACTTTACATAAATCTCACGAAGTAATTCAAGTTGTTGCCTTATATGCTTTTGGTATTTATTTTAGTTCTGCAAAATGCCGGTCTATCAATTTTATTTTATGTATCTGCATTGAAAATTATCATATCTGAACCAACACTACCGGCCATAATTATTAGGTCACCCCAGTTTTTTGTTAAATTATGTATTTCGTACTATTTTTAGTATTTATTGCCAAGTGGAAAATTTTAAATGAAAATAGAATGGTTCTTTTGTTATTATTACTTTGCAAAATTTTGCAAGACATTGCTTAGGCCATCCAATAACAAAAATTAGACTAGCATGAGGAAGGGAGCAAATAAATGGACACCAGAACAGTTCATTTGAAGCATTTTAAGCACATGAAATTGTGCAGTATTAAAAAAAGAACCATTCTATTTTCATTTAGAATTATCCACTTGGCAATAAATACTAAAATAGTATGAAATACATAAATTTTTAAAAACTGAGGTTGCCTAATATTCATGACCGGAAATGTATAGCAATTTGCAATTTACTTTCTTGTCATTCAACCGGACATTTGTGAATTTTCTTTTTCCTGCAACATTTTAACACACAGTAAAACGAACCATAATTTTGGTCTATCTATTCAATATTTTGTTTTTTACAAAAACAATTTTATGACCCTTATAACCATAATTGAATAATTATTGTTTTATCTTTGAATGGACAATTCTTGGATAGATGTAACTGACCACAACCGTATTATAGATTTGTTTTAATTTCCCAACTTTGAGGTTTTACTTTTCGGATATATATTCTGCCCGTTGTTTCATATTCGCGGTATTTTTTTTAAATTATAATTCTCTGACATTCTTCACCCAGCATTTTCTGGTCCTGCTTCAACTTTGTACTTACGTTTTGTGTGGTTAGGTTAATCTTTGTACAAAGAAAATAAACACTTAAACACATTAAATTCATTCAATCAGAACTTTTTTCACTCCACTTTCACTATAATTGCGAAGGTTGGGTAGTCATGATCTTCAATGTTTAGTATATTTAATCAAAAACATCGCGTGTTGACAAGGAACTACGATCTCCAAAGCTTCTAGATATATCTAGTGTTTTCGCAAACGTAATTTCTTCAGGTTATTTTGGTAGAATATAGTTTCATTATTTTTCGTGATCAGAATAACCAAACTTAAGAGTAAACTAATTTTTTTATCAACTGTCCAATTTGAGCACTTTTTTAAAATTTTATCTTCTAGCTAGCGATAATAAGCATCACGTGTAATCTTCTCTTCAGGTTTATATATAACATTTTAAATTGATTTAAACATAGCAACTTGCAATAATGAATCCGAAGTATCTGGGCTTTTTTGAGAAACTTTCTGTTAGAATCGCAAGTTGTTTTTCTTGCGGTTTTTGTGCTAATTCTTCTTACCGTTATTGTTCAAAATCTTCTTGCCTTTTTTTGCTAATTCCTTCTTGCTGTTGAGTGATAATTTTCATTGCCTAAGTACTTCCGTTTCTTAATTTTCTGATTATTTTGAAATTGTCAGCAAACAGTTTTCGTAAGTAAAATATGCACGCATGTTTTTAGGCAAAACTGCTGTCTGAGTTTTCGATGCCAAATCGGTTATCATAGATTTGCTTGTTTGAAAGCTAGGTAGCCAAATCTGTAAGATACACATTTTGTTTTTTTAAATACTTGGAGCCAAAATTGTTGTATACTGATTTTTTGTTGATATATTCGTCGCGAATCTGATATACCGCCGATGTCGCAGCGTCATACCATATGATATATACTGAAGTATCTACAGCACAATATCTGTGTTAATGAATATTAAGTACAAACATAACCAACACAGATAAGAATGAAAAACAACAATTAGAAATAAGGCAGAGGTTAGGTTGTTAAAGTCGCAGAAAGCACAGTCCTATGAAAATCGTCAATGACGCTCCAAATACTGACTGCTATTGATGATTTTTTATATAGATATTTCGGTCCTTCGAAAATTATATCTTTGAGAACGCTAGAAGGCTGTTAGCTGCTTCACAACAAGAAGTATAAAAAAGAAAACCTTGCAAAATACCACCATGAAAATTCAAATATCTACAAAATATAAAACTCATATAATATAATTTAGACAATCCAATATATTATACAAATCAAATAAATATTCAATCTACGGGAATAGATAGATAAAATAAATAGAATTCTACATAAATATATTAAGTAAATAATAAACAAATAACCAATCTATCAATGCACACATGATCAGAAATAAATGAAATAAAAATGATAATCAGTTTCATTTAATTAGGTAATAAATAATAAATCAGAAATAAATGATAACAAATAATACTATAAATTAACTACAAATAACCGCAAATAGAGTCACAATTATTTCTACTCCGTAGCCACGAAAATAATGTAAATAATAAATATTACCATTTACCCCATAGCCGTTAAGATGATATAATATATTTTACTAAACCTAATGTACCAACAGCATATATAAAAAGTCAAACCAAATCATAATACACACGGCCTGAAGATTGCGTTGAAGTATGAAATAGGCAGTTGCCGCCTGGTGTTGACATCAGTGTCTACTTTTATAATCACCTCCCGCGCACACATATTAGACAAAGAATAATGATAATAGGATGTAAAGTAGTATCTGAAAAATTGAAGATAAAGAGACAAAGTGGGAAAGCTTTAAAACGACGCCTTTCTCCTAGGTGACGCGTGTTAGTTTCAAAAATTTTAATAATACGATATACTATTAAACAAATATTTTAAAAGAAAATGATAATTTTTACGGTTAAGAACTTTATTTATATTTAACTCAGAAACGAAGTATTTGTAGATTTATGATTACATTAAATTTTGCCCTTTTTTGGTGTGAGAAAATACCTATAAAATTTAAAAAATATTGTTGATAAACATTGTATATGTATGCACACTCGTGCGCGCTTATGTATGTGTGTGTTTCAATTCTCAAATATAAAGAAAAATAAAAATTGTGCATATAACCTAGAAAACATTTAAACTATCATATTATGATTTTATCAAAGTGTTAAAGATAGCTCATTTGAAAAATCAAGAGCTTATACTGCCATCAAACTTCTTGCATTCAAAGAAGAAATAAATTTAGCATATTTGCAAAAATTGAAAGGGATTTAAGACAAGGATGTGTTTTCTCATCGGATCTATTCAATCTGTAGAGCGAAGAAATTTTTGTCATTGGTGACCACAATCATAACATTATAGGGTACGCGGATAAAACAGTGCTGATACCAGACATGAGAAGAAATAATACAAGACCTGCTACATAATGTAGCAAAGCAAAGCGAAGATAAAGAACTAAATATAAAATACAAAGAAACAATGCATAGTCATCAGCAAAGATAGAAGAACCCCAAAGGCTAAAAACAGGTCGGGAATATTTAAATCATGCCGTTGCAGAAATTTAAATAACAGGAAAGTCTTTAAGAGAGGACGGAGAGTGCGTTTATTATTGTTGGAAACTATTGCCGTTGCCAAGCTGAGTTTTATGTCAACACAAAATAAAATCGTCGGTGATGCTGGATTTTATAAGATTTCAGTTTAATCAACCTCTCTGAAGATGGCTCATGTGAGCCGAAAGCTTAGAAAAAAAACAATAATTATCCAAATGTTGGAGAATTTTTGTCTTTATTTTCAACTGAAATTAAAGCAAAAATACGACGTTTAGAACGGTTCATGATTAAACATAATAGACATTCATTGTGTCTTATATTTAATAGCATATGTTTAGAATATATATATATATATATATATATATATATATATATATTTGTGTGTGTGTGTGTGTGTGTTCATATTATTTACATATTATCCCATATTGTGCATGTGTTTTCATTATTTTACATAAAAGACTTTCTACCTAATCTAGTGTTGATATTTTTTCAAAATAACACATACTTTTTAGCAGATAATTAACAAATACACGAGAACATATCACTTAATGAAATTGATTATTATTTCTTAATAAATTTTAATAAGGAGTATCTATTGATCATTTTAATTCTCTGTTCCAGAAATAGACACTAAGACAAGGAGAGCTTACACATATTTATACTGCGAAAACGAAGCTTTTTCAAAGAATGTATATTTAAAATTTATATCTGTTTGGCAGTGGATATCGTCTTGGGACAAGACATCGAAAAGCTGTGTTTGAATTTCAATTGAATTCTTTGCATTCACGCAAATACACTTGATAAATATATTAATTCATCTCTTATTTCCTCCAGCTATGAGTAAAATAGCAGAACAGAATGCGTTCTACAATATATGGTTGGATACCGCAGAAGGCAATGGCAATCTACTGCAGAAAAAACCTTCTGTTCAATTTCCCCTTCGATATATGATCACCCACGTTTGTATCATTTGTATTACTTAGCTAACTGCTGATATTTAGAAAATAACATATTTTTAGCTAGCAATTATTTCGTCTGATTGTAGAATATTTTTCACTATTTTTGAGAAAACATTAGTTACAAATAAAAATTCCCAAGAGATGCTTTTCGCTATGCTCGATAGATTAACACACTGGCATGATTGGAAAAATATTTAGCTTACGTCCATTACAAAAAGGCTTTCAAACTCACACTTACATTCTGAAAGAGGGCACAACCTAAATTCGACATTCTTGATCAAATTATGAATCGATTGCATTGCTCTTCAAATCTCTTGTTTTTTTCCTCTTTTTCTTCATCTTTTCAGTTTTAATGTCGCGTCTGTTATTTCCGCCATATTGCAGGGATGATGACGTCAAAATTATCATAAGAAAATAATAAGATAAAAGATTGGGATGGAAAGTGCAGAGATGTGTCAGAATTACAAAAACAACAACAACGTGGCAGTAAAAAGAATAAACTCCAAAGCCTCTCTCTGTGTCCTGAAGTTCTTTTATTGCGTCGACCCTCCCAGTTACTCGACCTTCGAAAGTTCAAAAAGTAAACAATCAAAAGAAAAAATAGGAGAAAATTATATCTCTGGCGTTGTGCCGTCCTTTTACTTTGTAGAAAAACGCAAGAAACATTTTCTTTCTTTATTTTTTGAAATCGTATTTTGTTCTATGGCAGTGGTTCAAATATTTTCTGAATTCGTTTCATCTTCCTGACATGATGGGTGTATATTCTTGATGCTGATTGGAAGAGTATAGCCGTCCCCTTGGGGTGACGAAAGTTAAAACGAGTTGATAAGAGTCAGCTTTCGCCAAGAACAAATTAAAACAAAATGTTTGTTACTTCCTTGTCTTGTTGTCATGAAGCAATATTTATCACGTTATACTACAATAACTTTAATCACCTTGTGTCTCATATATGTTGTTATGTACGGTCTATGCAAATTTAGTTAATCTTCAAGTTCCTTTGTCATGGTTAGGAAAGAAAACTCTCATAGAATTAATGCAGTTTGATTTTTATTCGTTATGCGTTTATTTTATTTTTGTAAAAAGAATTAGAGAAAAATTCGTGTTAAATAAAATTCAAAACATAAATACTGTCAAATACATATCTATGAGTTTCTTTTGCTTTTTGCAAAAGTTTAGCACAATTATATGTCCTTCTGTATGACAGCAAATATTGGATGATCTTTTCAAGGAAGAAGGAGATGCCTGAGGAAACAGAAATGTGGTTCTACAGAAGGATCCTGAGAATACCATGAACAGAGGAAGTGAGCAAAGAAGAGGTGTTGTAGAGGATGCAAACTGAAGAAAACTTAGCATGAAGGAGAGGGAGTAGACGTTCCTGGGAGAAGTAATAACGAAGGAGAATCTGGAGAGTGTAATACTCAGAGAACGGATAGAAGGAAAGTGAGATAAGAAAAAAATATTGGGAGATATATTTGATGGACTTGAGCGAATGGATAGCGTAGCGGTACTTAAGAGAGATACCAAGAGGAAAAATATTTAGAGCAACAATTGACAGGAACAGGTGGAAATCTATAATGGCATACGTCTTTAAAGAAACAGGGTACATGAAGAAAAAGGATAAGGCATTTTGTAAAAAAAGGAGAAATGCCACTGGTGTGCAGAGATTTACAGTGAGAGAATAAAAAAGGTACAGTGAATGTCGAAGAAAACATAAAAGATAAACTGGAAATCAAGTAAATAAAATTTGGCAATTGACGTTGAATTTAAAATTTTGAAGATTGTAGCTATTAGGGAAACATGCAAATTGAAGTTAGTTTCAAAAGAAGAAAGTGCGAGAAAATAAACTGTTAGAAAAGAGACTGTTAAATTGAACTGCTTGGACTGTAAAAGGGTACGATATTGATATCAGTCTAGTAGCACGAGTAAATAAATGTGATAATCGTAGCAGAGAAAAAAGCTCGTCAGAGCAGTTGCCATAAAATTTCAAGCAGAAAATCAGAGAAAAATCAAACCATGTCGGTGAGAAAGTGATTGAAAGCTTGCAGACAAGTTAGGGTCGATCATATTGCAAGTCATGTTTTGGGTTTAGTTGAAATCCTCAGTATGAATAGCAAGAGCACCCGATCAGATATCACAACAGTATTCAATTCATTGACATGTGTTTGATTTATAAATAGGCAAAATGGATTCTGACGAGAAATATTCACTGAAACGACACAAAAAAACAATATTCCCAGCAGTAAAAGCAACTATGGTTTCAATGTAGTCATTACATTTGAGGATGAGGCAAATAATGCGCAGTACTTTGCTCGCTAGTAGACTAGCGTCATCCATTCTGATGGTAAACAAAAATGTTTCTCTATAGTGGTTAAAGAAGAACAGGATCGTTTTGAAAGCATTAATATTTACCTCATTCACTCACAGTTGGTGGTTCTATTGAAAGTGCAGGTGCCAGTTATAACTTTTTTTTTAATCGTATCACCCCGAGCAAGGCGGTAACGCCACTGATTTGCAGGGGGCTACGTAAGAGTGAAAAGATTGGTAAAGAAAAAGAAAAAGCCAGAAACCACATCCTAAACAGGGAAAAAGGGATGAACCTCTTAACCTGTTCAATAGACATGGGTGGAGTGTAAACCGGGCGATAGATAGATCTATCTACTCCAATTGAAAAAAAATCAAAATCAAAGTGAGAAGATTGGAAAAGAGGAAGCCGGAAACCACATCCTAAACAGGGAACAAGGGATGAGCCTCTACACCTGTTCAATAGAAGTGGGTGGAATGTGAACCGGGCGATAGTTCAGTCTATCTACTCCACTTGAAAAAAAAAAAAAGGAAAAGTGAAAAGATTGGAAAAAAAAGCCGGAAACTTGTCAGCCTAATCAAATTTCATACTGAGGCAGACATAAATGAGAGTTTCATCTGCAGAGATGTTTAATTAGGAACTGATTACATCAGAAAGTACATTGATCTCTCTCTCTCTCTCTCTCTCTTTATATATATATATATATATATATATATATATATATATATATATATTTTACGGAAATTAACGAAGATTAACGAAATTATTTATAAACAACCGACAACTTTAAAATATTTGATTGAACATTATTTTTGATCGATGCTCGAATTTAAGTAGATATAGTGTTTATAATGTTACGGAAATTAACGAAGATTAACGAAATTGTTTATGAACAAACGACAAACTGAAATTATTAATTTGAAAATTATTTTTTATCGATACTGGTATATAAGAAGATATTCTGTTTATAATCAGCATATATATATATATTTATTTCTACCGTACCATAAATATTTGTTACAAAAATGTGTATCACTGAAAAGAATTTATAACTCCGACAACTATCCACACAAGGGAAGCCAACAATTGATCTGGTGCGTGTTAGAATACTCGACTATGAATAACCAACAATCTATCTATCTATCTATCTATCTATCTATCTATCTATGTATATATCTATCTATCTATCTATCTAACACAAAAACTTGTTTAAATTAACGATTCGTATATGTGACAGCAGAAAAATGGTAACCAACTTTGCATTATATCATGATCGGAGATTTTCATCTTTATCAAATGCTAAATGGGGGAGTCATTGGCAAGGATGATTTCACCTTTGTTAGAGTTCTAACGGATCAATGTAAGTTTTCATTTGACGCGTGTATAATCGAAAGAAATGTAGATAGTTATCGGATTTCAGGCGTACTTAAAACAAGAAAGAATATAAAATTCTGAGATCCCATTTCATTTCCCTTTGCAGAATTCTTAGATGCCATGAAATTAACCAATCCAAACTACAGTCCCGATACTGACTGTGGAGATGGTTCCTATATCTATGCTTTCTATACTTCATTTTAAGCGTATCTTGTGTTCCATTGGAAACATATTTTTAACAACACTGAAATCTGTCCAACTATCTGATCGTAAAAACTGTACAATCCCTTTACAGAAGAGAGCCTTTAAACAAAAAAAATTATGGATCTCCAGAAATTTTAGAAAAAAAAACGTAAAGAGTAAAGACACTTCATGATGACTCATTTGAAATATCTCGTTTCACTAATGATGAAAGAGTGCTTTGAAAATTGTATATTCACAGGACAGATTAAATCCAAAAGGGAAAGAATAAAACATCGTATAACCTACCAGTATGAGTAAATGGGTGAGGAAGCAATATTTCTTCAGGATAAGGAATATGCAAAAAATATTTAAAAGCGGCAAAGGATAGGAAATAGTGTTCGTCAATATTCTAAAAGAACACCACACATAGATGAAGAAAATTATAAATTAGTTTGTAACAAGATCAGATATAAAGGGCAAACAACGAGTATATTTACTTCTCATTAGTAAAGGTAAACCAAAATAAATTCTTAAAGCGTACCACACATTTATGTGTCAATTGCTGGATTGCAAGATTGTGAAATATTTTTAAAATGACACTGATAATAGATTCTAGATTTAGTTAACAATGATTTAAAGAAAATGTAAGGTAACGTACGGAGATCCGAAGGCGAATTGTCATGGCAAAGGACGCGTTCCAGAAGATGAGCAAAATACTAACACACAGGAAAATCTCAATAGAAACAAAGAAAAGAGTTCTAGACGGCTACGTGATATCAGTTCTTCAATACGGCTGTGAATGCTGGACAATATCATCGAAAATGAGGACAAAACTGGAAGCGGCCGAAATGTGGTTCTACAGAAGGATGCTACGGATATCGTGGACTGAGCATACAAGCAACGACGAGGTGTTAGAAAGAATGGCAACAAAAAGGAAATTGATGCTGAGCATCAGGAAGAGACAACTGAAGTTCCTGGGACATGCAATGAGGAAGGAGAGCCTGGAGAACCTTATACTGACTGGATAGATAGAAAGAAGGAAAGACAGAGGAAGACAGCGGATAACATATTTGCAGGGACTGATCAAGTGGATGACGGAACGGGGGTTGCCAGGAGCAACAGGAGCAAACATACTAAGAGCCACAAGGGATAGGGAGACGTGGAGATGCATGATCGCCTACGTCCTGAAGGGACAGGGTACATAGCAGAAAAAGAAGTAGAAGAAGGTAACGTAAATAGAAAATAGTAATACTTCATTTATGTATGCAAAGGAGTTTATAATTTTCCACACCCAGATAATAATGTATCGAATGAATCGTTATTTTTTATTAGCCTAGTTATTGCATTACAATAAGTAGCTTCATAAAATATTACTTTTATCCTAATTATTTTACTCACTGAGTAACTCATATTTAGCTTTCAGTCAGACTAAATTCTACAAGATTAGACATTATCCAGAACTAAATACTTCAGAATAAATTTCTAGAATAAGCTAGTATAATTAAAAAATAACTATTTTAGTAAAGTTCACATATTAATTAATTTGTTTTTCTTACATAATTAAGTATGAATAATGTTCAAACAAAACGGTGTGCATTATTGAAATATACTTATAACCTATAAATCAAGAGCGCTCTTTAAATTTAGTGAGTAATTAATATGTTATTATTTATTATTGTGCAAGATACATTTATGATTAATTAACATTAAACTTGATTTGTTTTCGCTGAAAATCAAGAAGGTATGTCAAACGAATTAGTAATAATACACACCTACGGAACATTTTTACAAATTCAAGAAGGTTTTAATGGTTACACATCTTGTGTTAGACGAAACTAAGATACGTAATTATCATAAATATAGAAGCAATTTTCTTTAATACTCGAATAACTGTCTATAAACAAAAAATCTACATGAATATTCGACATAAAAAAATCAGTGTTAGGAAACAAAAAGTAATCAATCTATTTTCATTTAGTACACTGGTTTTGGTTTAAAGCAAAGTATTTTATACTAAAATCTTAACATTAAATATCGATGCATTTAGTAGCTGTATGTCATATTTTACAGAATTCATTCTGAAAATAGAAAGGAATAGATATTTTCATATATATATATATATATATATATATATATATATATTATATATATATATATATATATTATTATTATTATTATTATTATTATTATTATTATTATTAAGGTATGCAATATTTCAAGGGAAAATGTGCTGAAAGCCAAGGATACTGTATGTAAATATAAAAGTTGGACGCTAAAGAAAGTAACGAGTAGCGAGTGTGCGTTCAATGTGTGAACGCTATATTTAGGCCATGGTTTTGTTCATTCATGTGACAGAATATTGCAACTTGCCGATATCATAAATATGCGTGTTATTATATGTGTGTGTCAATCTGTTAGAAACTGTAAAATTGCCTAAGTTTGTCGTGGGAAGCCGGCGTGCTTGTGATTTTATGTATCTTACTTCGTTTTTCATCTTGCGAGATTTGGTTATAATTTGTTTGCCTGTGTACGTTTGTGCATCTAGTGGGCATTCTCTCTCACTCTGTACTGTCCAATTGATGGTTATGAACTGTTTGGATTTGGAAGCAAAGCCTCTTTAGAATCATAAAATCCTCCGCCATTTGAGATGAGTTATATAGAAAAAACTTCCCTAAACCTAAAAACCTTGCGTCTTCGAACGTAAGATATATAAGTTTGGATAACCCACTAAAATATTTTCTAAGACAAAAGATAAAACTTTGATTTAAAAAAAACTTCACTAATATAAAACTAGAATTTGCTTTGTTACATATAAAATATTTGAAGTGGTATTAATAAACATTTTCATAAACACACCCCAAAAACACTTTTTCATTAAATTAAGTTTCATCAAAATTTTTGCACAATAAATCTAAAATGCCGATTTCTGAAACCGATGCAATGAACATAAATTATTCTAATATCTACAATCAACATGCGAACACAGCATGATTACTAAAGAAATCATCATGAAATAGAAAGAATAAATAAAACTAAATATATGCAGCTCAGTAAAATCCATTCGCATTTTACCCCACACTTATTTACGTCTAAAACAATGACAATTTATACAATGCCGAATTAAATCTAATTTCAATAATTGCATATTATAAGCCATAATGTGCATGAAATTAATTCTAGGAGGAATCTAGTTTTTGAGGCAAGTTTTTGTTAGTGTGCCAGCAGAGACCGAGTAACATCGCCTGTATTATTTTCAGGTTAATTCAATTTATATATGCCGGTAATAATAACAAGAACAAGAACAGTAAAAACAACAACAACAACACCAAAAGAAGAACCAAATATAGCAAAACGATTAAAATACCTAATATGTACGAAAAAGTGATGCTAGTAATTTCGGCAAAAATATGTGCTCAAAATTAATTGGAAGATATCATATTTTTAGCAATAAATATTGTCAATAATATTTTAAAGTACCAAACTGGAATAAAGACGAAATATGGATAATACATAGAGGAATAAGAGAAAAAAAAAACTTATGTATAATATCCACCACGGCAAATAAGAAATATGAACTATAATTACTTATGCCGGATGCTAGTAAAAGATTTTTTAGCTAAGGTACATATTCAATACATGCAATCATAAGTTTTGAAAAATGTCTGAAATTAACTCATGATCTGAAGTTTTTCCATTTTTAGCAACATGAAAACTGTAACAATCACCATTGAATTTTATCAGATACCCATATTTTTTAATTTGGATCTGAATACATTATTGCTGCGTAATGGTTAGGGCTTAAGCTCGGTTAATTTACTCACGTCAAGACGTTTAATAAAGGCTGATAATGACGCGGAAGAAGGCGAAAGCACCTGAAATCAGGAAGTTAATTTTCACAAAACAAAATAAGGATTCTTTTCACGGATTTACACGTTTGATATAGTAACAGTATCTTTTTTTCGGGTAAATAAATCAGATTTCCTAAAGTTTGTAGTTTTATTGTATTGTCCTGAAAAGGAATTATTCATACAACCGATTAAACTATATGACACAAAATAATAGTGAAACATGTTTAAGACAAATCTAAGAAATTTCGTTGTTCATCTATTTGATATACTGTGCGATAAGCTCAAAACTTACGGAGGAGATACGGATTTAAATACTTAGCTTAAATTGTTGGAAAAACATTTTTTGGACTACCGCGTGCTTAGTTTCAAGCTGATGGTATAATTGATGAATAATTAAACACAGACGAGACGTTCAGTACTGGTAGCGAGGAACTGAAACGAAATTATTTTCATGAGAACCAATTGATTGACTTCTCTGATTAATTACTTTTTCTCCTCAATTTCTCTCAAAAAAAATCTTGCAAAGACTTCAGAATTTATATTCATCTGCTTCTTTGCAGACTGGGAAATTTCTTTTAATTCAAAATTTATATTTTCATTAAAATAATTTCTTATAAGATAGAGAATTTCTTTATTCTTCATATCTCAGTGGTCAATTTATTGGAAGGCATGTTTATCATTGACCCAATAATTTCACACGAGCTCGAGAATTAATTTACATCTCCTTTTTTATTTCTCCCATTTGAACAGTGTGGGTGAGTGAAGTTATAATTGTTTCTCACTCATTAAGACATCATATACCTTATTCTCTCTTTTAAGTATACAATGATACCCGCAAAGCATTGTTTAAATCTCGGTGTAAATATAGATGTGGTATTTAAACCAGTTAACATTATATAATTTAAAATACTTCATGAGTTTCCATAAGAAATATTTCTCATCATATAAAATTTTAAAAAATGAAAAGATCACTAGTCGATTTATAATCATTTTAAGTTTTACATGAGTTGATGGACATTAATTTGTTTCAACTACTTAGAATAATTGATATAGATTCTCCAGAAAAACGTGTTCATTCACATTAAAGACTGAACATAATTAGCAACTGTCTTAAGAAACACCCATGTCTCACTTAAAAATCCAACCAACAATTCTTTGGAAACGATTAACCGCATGCACTTCACAAACTTCATTTTGGAACCATAATCGTAATACCTACATACAAAGTAACGGTGTCACTACGACAAACCCATTTGGTTTTAATTTCTCGAATTTTTAGATGTTCTATATATTAAAAAAGTGCTAAACACAACCGACAAACCAAGATTTACACAAGGTTCGTCGGCAACATTTTTGTTTTGATAAAAAATATGGACGATATTGTAAATCGAAAATTAAATTGTGACAAAAAATCCCTTGATGAAATTTCCTTATGAATTCATGGACTATAACAAAATCCCGTTTCTTGACAACAATATAGAGAAAAAGCCAACGAATTCATCACTTATTTGTATAAAAATTACATCAGTAAGAACGCTTGTCTTCACAGCTATAATATCAATGCCCGTCATGATATAAAATAGCAGTATGAACTTAAATAAAGCACATCAAAATTTCTCCACACAAACAATATTTTTGAGCGAATTAAAACACATAAAAACAAACATTAATCAACAATATTTTCCCAACTACATCATTGATGAACAAATAAATTTATTTTTACATAAAATATGACACGTTTTTTCCAAAATTTCTCGAAAGCATTTACAATCTATAATGTATTATAGAAAATGGAAGACAGAAAACATTGTGTGTTGCTAATAATAATAATTACATGAAATATAAGCGATGATTAATAGAGTGTATGAATTTCAATGATCTCCACAAAATTGTTCCTTGTTATAAATCAATTGCTTATATTGGCTATATTAACACTTTTTATGGGCAGATGCTTTACATGACACATATCCTGTAATAATAGTGCAATCAAAAAACATGTTATTCCATGACTTACAAGAACCCTTAAGACAATTTTTGGTTGAAAATAAAATAAAACTGCTATTTGAATCAAAATATTAAGGACAACAAGCGATAAGAGAGACACTATATATTGAACAATTTTCTCCTACCATTACCCTTACACAAAATTAAGAGTGAAAAATAAAATTTTGAATGTTTTCTTTTAAAAGTTGATAGACGCTGACACGAGGCACAACCGCGAGCATCATGTGATAGGTTTAAAAACACTCCTTTCCAAAAAAACATAAATAATTGCAATAGAGTCAAATATGAAGATATAACACCTGGAAAATATATATACAGTCATCCGCAGATAGAAATGTTTCGCTATACCACAGCTCATCAGTACGGTAGTCATCCGATTGATTCTAGCCAGAATTGAAACTCTACAGAAGTAACATCAAATGGCACGTTTACGGCTGACATATGGGCGCTCAGTAGAGGAAGGTGTGTTATATACAATGTACACAGTCGCCAGTAGCCGGGAGTTTTCAAATTTATTATTGAACGAACGATGCGGATAGATAGATAGATAGATAGATAGATAGATAGATAGATAGATAGATAGATAGATAGATAGACAGATAGATAGATGAATTTTTGGTGTAAATTTCTATCGACTATGTCGTACTATTATTTTATTTAATCAGTTTTGATTTCTGAAGAATTTTCTTACTACGCAGTGGTATAATTTGTACAAAAATTATGTTTTGTTTCTTTAAATTCTAATAATTGCTATAGTCAAATTGCGTTTGTTTCGATTACAGGCAGAAATGATTGACAAAATACCTCCTCTTTAGAATGCTGAAACTGAAACTCTGTTAAGTTCTAAATGGCGTCATACGTTACTGTTCTATGAAAATAAAACCTGAAATGAAGTTCTATGTTTTTCGATTATGAACACAGTTCATATAACAATTCCAATAAGATCATAATTAACATGCTTTTTTATTATAACTAGCAGTATAGCCCGGCGTGCTCGGGTGTAATGAAAGCTTTAAAACTAATCCATGGTCCTGGAGCTCAGACTCTTTGGTCGTTGGCACGAAAGACTAAAAAGCAATAGTTGTTTCCAGTTAAAGCGAAACCGTAGACTTAAAGAAAAATGAATGGATGTAAGTCAAATTTTGATTTCCTGGTATAGATATCAAAGAGGTTTTTTCGTCGTAAACTGAGTTTTGAAGGCTAAATAAGTCCTCTGAGTAAAGTGTATCATGGCTGAGACTAAGAACTATTACTATACCTACTTAGAGCCAAATCCGAAGCGAAAACTAAAATAAAATGGCTGAAAAAAATACAGGCATATAGGCAGATAAACAGACACACAGACAAACATCTTGCCTTTATGTATATTTTATATATAGATTTTCTGCACTATTGTAAGTACTGCAACCTTGAAACTTCTGAATAACCTTTCTTATGTTTTCGTCTATGAGTGTATCAAATTTGATTAAAATCGGACCACTCCTTCTATAACCCGATTTTTTCGATTATTGATTTTCAATATTTATTGGGGGTACCTCGACACAAAACCTAGTTAAGAACACTCGCTGACGCTGATAGTACAACTGTGTAAATTTTCAAGAAAATCGGTTCAGCCGTTTCGGAGTCTATAGGTAACGGACACACACACACACAGAGACACACACAGAGACACAGTTCCATTTATAAATAAGTTTAGATACCTTCCTGTTTTATTTTATTTTATTTTTTTTAATCCTTTCACTCCACGCAAAGCGTCACCGCCATTAATGTGCAGGGCGTTATATAGAAGAGTTAAAGTTAAACCAGCTACAGGGGGTGAAAGAGAAAGGGCATTAGAAGGGTGTTAACACATGAGTAAATACAATTGTGATGTTAGAGAGAAAGAAAATGAACAAAATACACGTGGTGATGAAAGAGCTATAGTTATGTGGATAAGAGATGAGAATTAACTTTGCATTTAAATTCCTGGAGTGTGTAGCAGTCAGGAGTGAAAGTATATGAAAGGGAGTTCTACAGGAGCAAAATGAGAGAAAAGAAGTTGTTTGAGTAGATTTGTCGCCTGCATTCGGTTGATCTAACTCTAATGTTGGGACCTTGTTGACTGTCTGGTTGCCGAGTAAATTCTTGGGGTGGGACCAGTGACCTATGTTCGTCAAAGCAGAAACCATGAGAATATTTATAAAAGAGACAGAGGGAAGCCACATCCCACCGATGAGAAAGTAGCTGGAGTCGAGCTGCTACATCTGGACCAATCACATTATATATTCTCCTTCAGGTCCTTTCGAGAACACTGAGATGAAGAGCAGGAGCGCCTGACCAAATATAACAGTATTCTATGCACAGTTAGATGGTTGATTTGTATATATGCAAGATGGATTCAAGCGGAAAAAGCTTTCTGATCTGCACAGCGACCTACCATTCTTTGTGGTGGATTTAGCTATTGATTCAATGTAATGATGCCGCTTGAGTTTGGAAGACAGGGCAAGACCGAGGAGGCGCAGTTTATTGCTTTCAGGGAGACTTGCTTGGTCCATGATTATGAGTGGCAAAAGAGATTGCCACTGATGATTGACAGATAGGAGTTTCGTTTTAAAAGCATTGAAAGTTAAGAGCTACTTCTTATCCCAGTTGAAAGGAGGCTCCTGTGGGAATGAGAGTGAAGAAAGATATTAAAAGAAGCAACAGCCTTGTTGGAGTTACTGATAGGGCAAAGCTGCATGACTTTGCAAGAGTAGAGAAGTGTGTCCTGAAGGGATACTCGGAAAGTGCATGTTGAATCCACCACTTGCGTAAGGGGTTGAGAAATAGCAAAATGCATGGCATAACTGCTGAATCAGTGACAGTATTTTCTAGCCAAATGGCATGATCTCCATTAAGATTTCCGAACATAAATATGTTAGCGAAAGGGTGGGAGGAAGTAGCCCTATATATAATGTCAGATATGCTGTCTAGCAGGGAGCAGACAGGAGAAGATAGGGAACGGTAACGAGAAAAGTTAGCAAACCGATTTGCGAAGTGACAGACGAAGTCACATATATGGGTAATCAGGGGATTCAAGATACATCACTCTAGCTAGAGGGAGGTGTTCACTGTCATAAACCCACAGCCAATGCATATGAACATTTGAGTTCTTCCATAAGAGAGTAAGGTAGTAAAAGTTTGAGGTGTCACAGGAAGGAATTTAGAGTTTGAGTTTAGTCTCCCAAAACGTTAAGATGTCAGAGGACTTTTGTGGAGGAAAGATTCAACGCTGCAGAAGTTGGTTCTAATACTTCGGATTTTAGTGAATAAAATTTTAAGAGCGTTAGGTAATTTTACAGCAAACAGAAAACTGCCAACTTGGTACCCTCACAATAAAGAGACGTTGCCACCGTACACGCAAATCACAGGAAAATTTCGGAAGCACCAATACTGGTGTCTGAGGAGTGGAAGTGAGCCTGAAAAATACTTCCTGAGCAGGGAGCAAGAGATAAGCCTCTACACTCTCCGATTTCTAATGCCGAGCCAGTATCCATTACACCACAGCGCATATCCTAACAAATTTAATAATCTCAAATAAATCATAAATGAATGGTTGCTATACTAAATATAATCATATATTATTTCTATATATCATTTAAATAATTTCATATATTTAAAATTTACGACATACGTGACAAAATAAATTGTGTTAGTGTCATTCAAATCTTGAAAAGAAATGGCATCATGAATTTGTTAGATAAACTAGAAAACATTTAAAATAATTAATAAGAGGTAATGTATATTTGCAAACTGTAATTGCGTAGATAAGAAGAAATAATATACAAACATTCTATTATTTATCGTATTTTATTTGATTGCCATACTAAATTATCTCAAAATATTTCTGGAATATCATTTACAGTATAAAATTGTTACATCTGAAATTCATAGTGCAATATGTGAGGTAGCTTGAAATGATATTGAAAAGGCAGTGTTTATGCTCTTGCATAAAGCTGAACTTGTCGGAGAACCATTTATGAAAACCGATTCTACAGATTTTTAAAAAAGTCGAAGTTACACATGAAAGGTAATGATGACAAAAACAAAATTTAATGTATAACAATTCAAACAATTTCTTGGTCGCTCTGAAACTTAATGGCGTTACGGTGTCCACTGCTCACAAAGTCAATCGGAGCATGCGGCTTGCAATTCGTACGCCGGGGAATGAGGCCCTAGTCGATACTGCACCGGTTTCTTTGTATTTGTTCGTCGGTTGTTGCCGCCGTTGAATGGCACAGATTGCGTCCTCTGTTGAAGTACAGATCGATACGTGTAGACCACGTTATCCGTCAGCGGGTCATCAGTAGGATTGCTACGACGAGGGTTGCTGAGTTACTGCTAGGTTGGAAGTTACTGGATCGCTATATTGAGCTAGTGCTTATCGCAGTATGATAGATATTCTTGCCTTAAAATGGGAAGTTTATTAATTGGAGAAAAACTCTGCTTTTGTCCGGAAACGGAGAGTTGCGGTAGCAGTGGTAGTACTCGGAGACGTCAGCAGTGCAGTATTTTTCGGAGGTTTCGGCCAACTACCAAAAAAATATGGTTTTGGACTGTTGATTTTAGACAATAGCGTGTAGGTTACAGTCCCTATGTTTTAGGACTTATTAAAGCTCAAACTATGAACCTTTTCTACTTTATTTATTTAATATGGTTTCTAACTTTACCATTACGATGATGGTGTAAATATTATTTGCTATCGGTATTAACGATTTCCTATTTCCTAGATGACTCGTAAAATTAATGGTCTGGCAAAAATATTTTTGATATATGATAAGAAAATGTTTCACTCTCTAATTTTCACGTGATATAAACATCAGAGCTTTGAGGGAAATATCTTGGGGCTACAATAAACTTAAACACTGAGCAATGTATGCCTGGTAGTATGTTAATATTGCATAAAAATTATGCTAAATTTTGAAAACTAAACCACACATTGCTAAAAGACAAGGTACAGCTTTCAACAAAAGAACAGGACAAGAAGTGAACTACGATTTCATGACAGACTAATCAAGGAAAGACAAAAATCTAAATATCATTGGAGTGTTTGGACGGAGGACAGAAACGGTGACAGTGAATAAGAATGAACATTATATTATCGTCATATGTTTATCAAAAACTAAGGAAAGTATAAAGAAACATAGGAATGCTAGACACTCATCGGTCCTCATAAATTATGTAAATTCTGTACTATAATTTTACAGATGAAGAAAATATATGAATCACTCGAAATGTAGTTCTACAGAAATAATATTTGAATTAGAATGGACAGAAATTATGAGTTACTCGTAAGTTTGAAAGAAATTGGAAACACAAAGTATGCTAATATATAGAATTAGAAAGGGACGTTGATTCATACGGAAGATGTAAAAAGTAACACTTCAGGGACATACTGTAGCCAAGCGAAACAAAGGAAGGCACAGTTTATCCTGCCTATCGAGTTTATGTAAACATTTGAAGAACAGTGTATTGCAGTTATAGCAAAAACATCTATGAACGAAAGTGAGTTTTGAAGAGCCACAACCAACCACATTCTGCAGAGACAATCCACAGAGGAGAAATATAAGAAAAAATAACTAAGTTTGTCTTTTGTGATAGTATGTGTAGAGTCTTCTTCAGAGATACTAACATTAATTTAGTTAGATGAATATACGATGGTGCAGCTGTTATGTCATATGATCAAAGTTGAGTACAAAAAATAGAAAGAAGAATATTTTAAACACATCGATTTCATTTGTGGCGATAGACATATTATTTAATTAGTTTATATGCGCATGCAATTATGTTTGAGTCAAAATTTTCAGAAAATTAATGCAGCTATTTTATTTGCATAGGCAGCTGTTTAGAAATGTGCAGTTTTTAGCAAACATTAGTAGATTTTCATATAGGTATTCATATGAGCATTTCAATATTGTTCGATGCTAGATGATGCAATACATTTAAAGTTGTATCAGGTAAAAAAGAGTTGCTTCTTGTTTTATAAGATGCCATATTTTATCAGGATGTATGCGAATATGGTCTTTCGTATTGTCCTCTCTTTTGTAGCTTTTAATAAGATTTTTGTACGTGTTATTTTTTCCAAACCATGTTCTCATATTCATTTTATCAAGCTTATCAAGTATGTTTTGCTCAGACACCATCTGCCCCCTTTTCCGTCAATTTGTCCTGTTAGTATATGTTTTCCAAACCACATTTTTCTCATTAACTTCCCAATAAATTTAATTTGTCTTTTACTGAGGTCATTTCAAAATTTCCAATTTGTTCCAATTTTCTCCAAACTAGGTCGCAATACCTAATAAGCCAGGAACAAACGAGTGCGAACTACACAGAACCATCAATTTAAGGAGCCATATAACAAAACTGATCATCCAAATCCAGATGAAAAAAGCGAGAAGCAGAATCAGGCCAGAGATAGGACAAGAACAGTGGGGTTTCGTTAAAGACACGGGAACAAGGAATGACATATTTATGATTAGGATGCTCTCCGAAAGGGCAATACAAAAGAAGAAGGACTTATACCTGTGCTTCATTGATTATGCGAAGGCATCTGACAAAATACGCCACAAAGAACTGATGGAGATACTCGGAAAGACTTGAGAGTAATAAAGAATCTTTACTGGCAGCAAACCGCTTGCATGTGGACAGGTAATGAATTGAGTAGATATACAAAGATAGAAAGGGGCGTAAGACAAGGATATGTCTTTTCACCGGATCTGTTCAACTTGTACTTCGGGGAATATTTTGAGGACCCTAGAAGTTATGCCTGGATTCGTAATCGTAGGCCAGAATTTAAACAACCTAAGGTACGCAGATGATACAGTGCTGATAGCAGACACAGAAAGGAAACTGCAAGACCTCCTAAAGAAGGTAGCTGAAGAAAGTAACAAGAAAGGACTAGAAATAAAATGCACAAAAACCGAATACATGGTCATCAGTAAAAGGTGCCGCCCAAAATGCCAAATACAGGTCGAGGATACCAGAATCAAACACGTACAAAAATTTAAATACCTGGGAAGCGTTATAACAGAAGACGGAAAGTGCGACACAGAGATCCGAAGACGAATTGGCATGGCGAAGGAAGCATTCCAGAACTTGAGTAAAGTATTAAGAAACAGGACAATTTCGCTAGAATCTAGGAAAAGAGTACTGGATTGCTACGTGCTGTCCGTCCTTCAATATGACAGTGAATGCTGAACAATATCATCCAAGGTGAAGGAAAAACTTGAAGCAACTGAAATGTGGTTCTATAGAAGGATGCTGCGAATATCATGGATCGAGCATGTGAGCAATGATGATGTCTTGGAAATGATGGAAACAAAAAGAAAATTAATACTGAGCATCAAGAAGAGACAGCTGAAGTTCCTGGCACACGCAATGAGGAAGGAGTGCTTGGAGAATCTGATACTAACAGGCCAGATAGAGGGAAAAAGAAACAGGTAAAAACAAAGTATAACATATTTAATGAACCTAATCAGGTGGATGACGGAACGAGGATTGCATGGTGTAACAGGACAAGGCGTGTTCAGATTCACCAGGGATAGGGAAAAGTGGACGGCCATGATCGCCTACGTCCTGAAGGGACAAGGCACATAGAAGAAGAATACATATTTTTCACATAATTAAAATATTTTATGTTTTAATAAAAGTAAGAATATATTAGGTTGAAGAGCCACTCAAATTAAGGCATTACTGAATAAGAAATTCGATATGACCCTAAGTGTAGGTAAGTCAGAAAAGATGTTTTTAAGTATATGTTCACTTGAAGAATGTACTGTTCATGGAAGCGTCAATGATGCTGTCTCTATTCTTGTCAAAGATGTACAGTGGATATACGTGTGATTTCAGCCTGTGCAAGTATAATGGTCGTTCATAACTGTAATTGGTTGAAATACTGGCAGTAATTAATAATGCTCGTTGAAAATTTGCTCTTGTAATTGCTACGAATTATTAGTAGATCTGCAACATTGTATCTTTAGAAAAGGTTCAACAATACGAAATATATATGAACCTAAACAAGGCTGATTATACAACATCGAACATATCTGGAAAATTTGTATAGGACTGTTCTAGCTCAGATATTGCAGGAATCTTACATTACGAAATGACAGAAGCTATTGAATCACTAGAGTGATACAATTAACCGACAATTTTTCAGTATCTTTTGCGATAGATCGTATACATGATTGCCTCATGAGACCCAGTGAGATTGCGGTCATTCAACATCTACAGACTTAGACTAAATTTAAACTTAGTGAAGTAATGACGATAATAGTTTTGTTTTGGGGGGATAGAAATTTAAGAACCACTTTCTCCCTCATTGAGATATCTATTACAGTTAATTTAGATGAGAGATATGCTGTGAGGCTTCGAATATCTTGATTTTAGAAGCACTCAATTACACCGTAATATCATATGCATGGATATTCAAGCAAAATCTAAGAATATTCCAAGGTATATTACTGAATTATAGAACTCAATAAGAAAGTTAAAATTCGTTTGAGCAAAGTGAATTGCGTCATAGGGCTTATTACATAGCATCAGTACTCAAATCTTGTCTAAGCTCTGATAAAGTTAGACGTGTCAGGTACGTACTGAAGAAGAACTAAATGAAACATTGTCTAAAGAAACAAAATAATTAAATTACACAACACATTTTCGATGAAGAATAACCAAATAACTACAAACACAAAAATATAATATAATTGTCAAGTTATGATGTGAGCAAAGTGATAATTGGGAATATGGAGGTATTTTTGTATTTGGAAATTTTGAATCTGATGTAGTTTCAATCCTGTATTCTGAGAGCTCTGAAATTCATGCGAGCATTTTACATTGGTGGTAACATTATGAGAAATATATGCAGATGATACAATTCTGAAAGCAGATACGGAAATGAAAAGACCATACATCCTACAAAAGGTAACTGAAGAAATCGGAAAGAAAGGAGTACAAATAAAGTACAAGAAAACTGAAAACATGGTCATCAGTAAAAAGAGGAGCCTAAAATTCTAACTACAGTCGTAGTATACTGAGATTAATTAGTTACAGTGATTTACAAACTTGCGAAGTGTTCTAATTGAAGAGGGAGGTGCGACACTGAGATCTGAATGCGAATTAGCATGACCAAGGATGCATTCCAGGGGCTGAGCTTAGTTTTGAGAGATTGAAAAATTTTGCCAAAAAAAAAAGAGTACTGGATTGTTACGTGATGTCTGTTCTTCAATATGGCAGGGAATGCAGGACAATCGTTTCAAAGATAAAAAGTAGTATTAAAGCCACAAACTATGGTTCTACAGAAGGATTATGTGGATACAATACCAAACATGTGAGCAATAATGAAGTTTAGGCGAGGATGGAAACGAAACGGAAAATGATAATTAACACCAGGAAAATATAACGGAAATTCCTGGGACAAGTAATGAGGAGTTAAGGCTTGAATAAGGTCGGATAGAAAGAAAGAGAGACAGAGAAAAGCAATGGGCTTGAGCAAATGAAAGGCAGATCTTGGATTAGTTGGAGTAACAGGAGAAAGCTTGCTAAGATACATTAAGGATAGGAAGATGTGTAAAGCCATGACAGTCTACTAATGAAGGGAGAAGACACACAGAATAATATCAATGCTTGCAAAAAATGATGCAGCAATAGATTTTATTTGGAAAACGTAGTAAAGTTTCTCGTGTATTCTATAATATCAAAGTATTTAGAAAGATCAATGTCATTTCTAACCTAATTTATTTAACTTATGTAATGACGCAATTCTAAGAGAAAGTCCTACCAGGACTCATTTTTGTTGGCAACCATCTTAACAACATAAGATATTCCGATGTCGCTGTTTTGCTAGCAGACAGAGAAAAAAGTATAAGAACACTTTCAAAATATAGTGGTGAAAAACGAGGAGATAGGAACAGGCTTCTGTTATATAAAGACAATATTTACTTGTTAGAAAGAATAACTTAAATAGCAAATCACACATTGGAAACATGAAAAGTAACGAGTAAAATAATTTATATATTTTCCAAGTTTTCCAGATGACGAAAGTGTGACACTAAAATTTGGAGACACATTTGTACAGCCACATGTGCTTTCCAAATATGAATAAAAAATTTCTGAGAAAGAAAGAAAATCGTACTGAACTGTTTTGTAATATCAATCCTCATCAATGGCGCTGAATGTCGGACAACATTCTCACAGATGAAGTACAGATTTAAACAAACAAAAATATGAAGGATGGTGGAAATATGAAAGGAAGATTTGACTCAGTTTTAGTGGTTAAAATAACAAAAGTTAAACTTAACGCCTTCAAAAGACAGTTGAAATATCTAGGATACATATTGATAAAAGAAATTGCGCTTTACAAATTCATTATTCACTGGACTGCTTGAAATCAAGTGGGATGGAATAAAACCATTCATAAAGATCTGGAGTAAATAGATAGCGGATCAAGATTTAGAAAAGATAATATGAACATATTTATTAATGAATTCAAGCGACATAAAAATGTGAAGATCCCTTATCGCCAACTTTATCAATTGTCCCAGAACCTAGAAGAAAAACAAGATTATGATTTTCATTCAAATTTATAAAATTGGCTGCCATGTCTACATCAGATAAATTAATACAGATTTTTCCCTATCTTTTCAATGGCCTTCCAAAGAAAAGAGGTGTTTTTTTTAACTTAAACGAAATTCAGTTGTTCTTCATTTCCCAATGCAAGCAAAAACGGTTTTCTTCAGAGATACTTACTTCTATCGAGTACCCTAATACTATTAATTAGGAACATAAATTTATCAAATTACAAACATGAAATAATTAAAATTACGAACCTAAAAATAAATAAGAAGAACTTAGGAGCCGACTGCATTTGTGTTAATACGAACCATCTTTTCCTTAACTGCATATTATGAGCTTGGCTGAAGTTTTGAATACAGAATGTTTCAAGTCCTACACTGGTTGCTACCAAAAGCTATAGAAACAAAACTCTCTTATTTACAACCCATAGCCGGATGAAAGGAAAAGGTTTGATTATGAACTTTTCACAACTGTATTACCGTCTAAGAACATGTAATGAACTTGACTGGATTTAGAACTCGGCTCTCTGTGTCCTCAATTAGATATGCAATCAAATATTCTATTATGCAAAAGCACCATCGGCAATTTAGTTTAAATGAAGTAAATGTTATTTCGGCTTGAAGAAAGTTTTCCCTTGAAAATATTTGATATCAATTTTCATATCCACGAAAAACATGCCCACTTTATCATTGTCTGGTGTCGTGTAATCTAGGTGCTTGTAACTATAGACTTTCTTCATCTACAGATAGATTAGGTTTTAATTAGGTGCATGAAAATGATTCTCAATTATTATCCTAAATTATATATGTATATATATATATATATATATATATATATATATATATATATATGAATACTAAATTAAAAAAAAAGATTATGTCGTCATTTTAGATAACGACTTAGAATCATAAATTATACATATATACAGTCTGACCGCAAAGACTGACATCATTTGAAATATGAATATCTGAGTAACTCCATGTCTCAGACGAACGAAATTAAATAAGATTTATGTAGAACAAGAAAAGATTTATCAAAATTCGAACAAGATATTTAAATGGATTACGATTTTATAAGCGATTTCACAAAGATTCAAAAACTTTCAATATACGTGTAACTTGTGACACGTCAGACGCCGTATCAATATTCCAACTCTTGCCAATTAAACTTCAGCCTGTCTTGCATAAATTTCTCCAGTGTATCAGAGTGGACTTATCTCAATCAGAAATAAATTGGGCGTACCAGTGATAATGACGGTGTGCAGTTGTAATGGCCAACACGATCACCTGATTTGACACATTATTTTTTATTATGTGAAAGGACATACTTCTATTCCTTCTGCCTACAAGCCTAGAGGAAAATCAGAGCAGCAAATGATCGCGTATGCAGAGTGTGATGGATAAAACGTCGTCCAAATTAGGCAACAATGATAATAACGCTGACATTTCATTTTAACCGCTTTATTTACCAAAAATATCTTGAAATACAAAAGACTAAAGTTATTCAATAAAATCAATATTATCTCCTACTCCGGCCACCGCATGACTTCGGAGTCACCTGTATCTATTCTTGAAGATCTCCATGTTTAAATTATACTTCCATAATAACTGCCTTTAGTTCATTCATCTCTGACTCAACACATAATAATCAAGGCTGAAATCTGGGTAGTTAGGTGGTCCGATGTATGGGGTGAGGTGATCTCAGAAATTGTCTGACAGCCAGATATCGACTCTCGTATTTGTGTGCGATGGTAAAGTTTCCTGTTGACGTACTTAGCTCTTCTAGCAACCGTCTTCTATATCCAGAATAACATTACCTCCTCAACACACTTGATGTTGATCTCCCTGTTGAATTTGATGTACACACTAGGAAAATAAGGTGTTCTTATGTTCGGTGTGAGGTTTCTAACCTGCCGTACGTTCGAAATCTACCTTTAGACATATTAATCACTTTCCGAAATGTCTGCACTGTCGATTGATATCAAGACGCTCTATAATGTCCATATTGAAGTTTTCAGTGCGAATTCCAAGCAGTAGAGCATGCTGTTTACAAATTTCTGGCAGAGTGGATTACGACATTTTTCTCACGTTACCCTACTAGGGATGTGCGTTGTGGAGCAGCAGATATCGGATCTGAACGAGAAATCAGAGAACCGAGTTCGAATTCCTGTTGAACTTCTTGCATTCACTTACGCATAAATATCCTTGGGAAAGGTACTAATCCGTCTCTTCTCTCCAGTTATGGGTTAAATAATAGGACAGATTGGGTTCTATAGCATTGGCTGGCAACTTGTTTACCTCAAAAAGTAATGGCAACCTATTGTGGGATAATCTCCTGCCCAGTTAGTTATATCTCTTTCGAGACATGATCACCCAGGCGTGTATCACGTATGGCACTTTAGCTGACAGACTGACTCTACTCACTCAACGATATTATACAATCGACAAAGACCAAAAAACAACAACAACGCACTTGACCGAAAATAAAAATTATCAAACGATAACAAATTCACCACAATTGAGAATTAAATGATGATAGAGTAAAATTTGCTGTTACACATTATTGTTTACACAATAAAAGAATGAGACCTCATTGCCAGTCTAGTAATATAGTGTGTGTGTATGAAAACCGAGAGTAAAAGAGGTATAATATTTCTATCATTTATTGAATAAAACTGTAACATTTATTTAAGTTAACGTGATTAACATTCATTCTATTCGTATTGTAATTATTAAATACCAATGGTATGTTTTTTTTGTTTTTGAAGTGACTGTAATTTCATTCTTGAGTTAATAATGAGACAGGAATATCTCTATCCCTCATTTAATGTTCTGCTAAAGTTTAAAAGTTACCAAAGCTGAGAATCACAATGCTGAATTATTTTATTTTACTTAGTCTATTGTTCCGATGAGGAACAGAGAAAAACAACGTATAATCTAGACAGAGATTTAAACTAAATAGTCTACCGAGCACATTTCAAAAGTGTAAACAAAAGTATAAAATTTAGGAAAAGATAGATTTTTAAATGTAATTTTGAAGAATCCTGATCGCCATCATTCCCAGGGACATAACACATCAAAGACAATATATGGTAATCTTTAAATTTATGAGGAATACTTTGTATTCTTTTAATAGATTTGTATACTTTTTCTAATTGTCTAGAACAAATAAAATCAAAGTAGATGTCATTTGTGAGGTTACAAGGAAAAGAACTAAAATTGATAGATTTATTACGGTGAGCAACTAATGAAGTTACTGTATTATTTTGCAAACGATACATCGCATGCTTATATGATAGTTTATTTTAATTCTTTGATGTTTTTCCGTATGTCCTGCTTATAAGACATATTTCAGGTGATAAAGTAAATTTCCCATTTGATTTTTATCTTATTATTTTTTTATGTATTAATTCAGTCGGTTATTGTTCAAGTAGTAACAGATATTAAGTTCAGATTATGTGAAAATGTTTCATTTTTATTTGGGTTGTAGAAATTTATTTGTGTTACAGAAATTCATTTTTGTTTAGTATTGAATATGAAGACTTTAGTTGATGAGCTCAAAATTATGTGCAATTTAATTTTTCGCTTCATACAATTACTGAGGTCTACAATTCTGGGTGTATTCTATATAGAAATATATGATTAAATAACAATTTTTTGTCTTCATGCTGAGTATGAAAATATAATCAAACATACAAACACTCTATACACACACGCACACATACGCGCGCACAAACACATCTATCTATCTATCTATCTATCTATCTATCTATCTATCTATCTATATGTGTATATATATATATATATATATATATATGTAAAAAGATAGATTGATATATATATATATATATATATATATATATATTTAAAAGCAGAAATTTTTTTAACGTCAAGCAGCAAACTACGTTTCAAGCAAACACACACACACACACACACACACACACACACACACACACACACACATATATATATATATATATATATATATATATATATATATGGTGTGTGTTTGTAGGGTGTCTCGGTTAAAGGCATATTTATTATGTATATATATAATAAATACTCTGTGCAGAATGTTTGCATGTTAATTAGTAATATTATGCAATATATATGTGTTTATATATATATATATATATATATATATATATAGAGAGAGAGAGAGAGATGATTTACACATTAATAATATATTATAGACACATGCACTTATACAAATACAAGCATTGATATATATAATAATTTAAACATTAAGATTAATACATTGACTTATTGTATGAAAATTCAAATGTTAATTAAATTTGCATGGAAAAATTATTTTGAAAAATCAGCAAAATCATTGTAAATCATTCTAAATTAATTATCGGCTTTATTTACCTTATTAGCCTGATATGTTATTAAAGACAGAATTACATTTCTAAAGTCTCTATTTGTGAAATATAAGTTTTTTCATGAGATTAAATCTACATAACTGCAATACATACTCATTTTATTGGATACATAATTACAAATCATTTAAATTAAAAGGCATAATTTTGATAATAAATTTATCTAAATGATGGTCAATGAAAACATGTTTTCAAAGTACAATTTCTATACCGATTAAAATAACACTTCCTAAATATTGTCATCAATAAACACATTATTTTGTACAGCAAAGAGTATACAACGTATTTTAAAGAAAATCAATACAAATTTAATTATACGTGCACGGATGAGTTAATCGAATATTGTAGCGCTGTTGGTTATATCTTTCTGTCTAAATTTCTTTCGATAGACTTATAATAAATTGAGAAAGAGATACAGAGAGATAGAGTATATGCAAATAAGTGTAAGACAGAGATAGAACAAAAGTGAAAGGCAGAGTGGGGAAGAGAAAGAATGAAAGTCAAATTCAAAGAGAGGAAGTGCGAGAGAGAAAAACGTGTCTACATAAGAATTAATATTGAACTCTTAAAACATCTCAATATTGTGCTTATATACTGTATCAATCAGAAACTCAGATATTGCACATCTTAAATAATATATTTTATATATCTATATAGATATATGCTTTGTGTTTGTAAATATATAGATAGAGATAGATAGATAGACAGATATGGAATATTACATAGATACACAAATGAGAGAGATAACTTGACCTTGACAGAAACAGAATTGTGATAGATAGATAGATAGATAGATAGATAGATAGATAGATAGAAAGAAAGGAAAATGAAAGATATACATTCATAGGTTATTTTCTAGGCGCCACTTAGATGTAGTAGAATGCCAAAAATATGGGAAACTCAATGAGGATCGAACTCACAATTCCGTTATAACTGGTTCTTGCGAAACTAGTTTGCTAAACATGACACCACGACGAGTTCCCTAAGAGATAGATTGATAGAAATAGAATTGTGATAGCTAGATATGGAACATTAGACAGACAGACAGACAGATAGATAGATAGATAGATAGATAGATAGATAGATAGATAGATAGATAGATAGATAGATAGATAGATAGAATATACTGTGTGCGTTTATGTGAGATTGATAGAGAGGAAGCATATCCAATATTGAAATGTTATGAAACCGAAGCTATGGTAATTTGTTATTCTCCGTGAATTTGTTTCTGTTTATCTGCATTTATGTGAATGTGTGGTGGGGGTGAAATACAGAGTTTCTCTCTCACTATCTTGCAGGTTATGTGTGTGCGTTCGTTTTCGGCAGTGAGCGATATAATGTATATCTTAAAGAGAGAGAGAAAGCCACAGAGAGAGAGAGAGAGAGAGAAATAAAAAAGAGAGATAATGAGAGAGGGAATGAGATCGGGTATATATATATATATATATATATATATATATATATATATATATATATATTGTGCGTGTATATTCCGAGAAAAATAATAATAAATAATTCTATGTCGCTCTAAATAAAAAAAATGGATACACATATTTGCACCCATGTAGGCACACTCGTATATACACATATAAATACTGTTCTTTTCAAGCTCATCGACAACGCAAGTGTGTATATATATATATATATATATATATATATATATATATATATATATTCAGCTCTGCCACCTTGTTTGGCATAAAGCACTTTTTCATTTTTTCATGTGTAATTAGTACTTTTTGTACTTCTTTCTCACAAGCTATATATATATACATACATATATATATATATATATATATATATATGAACGAAGAATTTAATTACTACGTTCAAAATAATAAATTAATAATACATATTATATACATATATATAAAATATATCATATATATGAATATGTATTTATATATGTATAAGAGAGCAAGATAGTTAATCAAGTAGATAGATAGATACATACATACATACATACATACACACATACATACATACATACATCCATACATACATACATACATACATACATACATAGAAGTAAAAGTTGCAGAGATCTATTTTAGGTCACAATAAAACTGTGGCATCAACCATCTGCGCACTTCCACTGATGTCAAACTAGTCATTTATTTCATTATATTTATGTGCATTTTACAATTTCTTAAATAATTAAACTTGCTGATTTTTAGATTCAAATTTAATTTATAAATTGAACTATATTTTGTATTTATTTCCTTTCATCATTTCTACAAGTTTTATAGATAAGTATATTTTAACTTGCTATTCATAAATTAGTTAATAAAGTTAATGCCATACATGTTTTCTTCTCTGAAAATAAATACCATAGACATTAGATGAGAATTTGTCAAAATAGAATGAATTATAAAATGCTACATCTGTTTAGGGCAGAGGAAATCATAGTTCTCCATTTATACATTTCATTTATGCTTTTTTCAGTATTCTTGTCAATAATTTTCTATATCTTTTTGAAGATTTTACTTTCAGAGTTGATTTCTAGACTAGCTGCCAAGACAAGAAATCCCATTTAACTCTTGCATGTAAATGAAATCTGTAAGCGAACGTATTAGTTAATGTACTTTCCAACTGCATTCTTGAGAATATGAAATCAAGTAATAATTTCAGAAACTGATCCCAGATCAGTGATTCTATTTTTCACACTTCTAACCATTACGCACTGACGGAAGTAAGCAATGTAAAACGGGAAGTACACATTGCTCATATTTATTAATATATTTTGTATAATATTAATATTGTTAAAATTTCCTTTCCGAAACATAAAAGATCTATAAACCTAAAAATTGTCATGTTTACATGAATATAGTTAATATTTTACTTTATAATCATCTCTCTCCAAAAGTTTGTATCATAGCAAAGCGGAGCCAATGATAATAGACTGGAAAACCAAATTTATTAATATTAATAAATTATTCTCTCTGTGATATAAATGATTTATAAACATGAGAAACCGTCATGTTTAAGTTAAATGGATTAATATTTTATTCATAAGCATCTCTTCCAAAAAGTTTACATCATAGCGAAGCCGAGCCAATAATAGGGATTTGATAATCAAAAAGCTAGTTTTAGGTGCACGTGAAAATTATATATTTTTAATAAATCAAATAAAATTAAAATGAGAGAAAATCTTATATTTTTCATACAAAAAATACAGCAAGAAATAAGATAAATATTCACCACAAAAAATATTTCAATGGCATCAGGAAATTGATAAAAAGAAAAGAGGTAACCATTTAAAATAACATCTAGAAATAGCAGAAGAGAAATACTAACGACGCAAAAGGAATTTGATGTTTAGCACCTAATGTCAGGAAGTCCATCATGATTCTCAGATCGGTATAATTTTCACTATATAATAAAATTGTTATTTTGATAAACGTGATGGTGAGGGCAGAATATATTTTTTTTATTTTTGTGAAAATTAAAAAAGTGGTATACAGATGTATCCTTATAATTTCGGGATATGCTAAAAACTTTTTTAAAAAAATCTATATATCTATCAGAGTCATAAAATTATTTATATAAATACAAATATATATGTGTGTGTATATGTTAAGTTTTCTTTCAGTACTAATAAAATTGTAAATTAATATATGTCCGGGTCGGGCATATATTAGCGAGGTACATTACTTGGCAAATCATTCAGTATGAAATTCTGTATTCAATGCATTTCTTTAGAAATCTATCAACAGAATATTAAAATAAAGAACAAATGAACATAATTATATTATGTTTTATATTATATTCAAAGAGATTTCAAACACTTACTTTGTGGCTATTTTTCCGGTCAGTGGTTCTCGCCTAGTATCAATAATAAAAAAAAATAAAATAAAGTCAATATAAAATAATATTCAGTCGTTTTCCATTTCCATCATTTGGCTTTATCTTTGTTTTCCATATTCTGTTTATTTTTTTAAATATCTTTTTAGCATATGACGTCAGAGTATCAAAACTGACTTCGCCTTGTTCATTCTCTATGCATATCTTCGACCTTTTACTCTGGCGCCTATGAAGGCGTATGATTTGACTGTGAAAATGTGAAAAAATGTTTAGAATATGGTATGGATGTAAACGTGTTCAGATTTCTTTTCCTTTTTTATAGTTATGTATTTCTTATTTCCTCTCCTCTTCTTCCATTCAACCATTTCCTTTTTATTAATAATTCTAACTCCCATTTATTACCACTTTCCATCTTCAATCCAATCTATTCTTTCCTTTCGTAAATGAACCAATTTGTTTCTGTCTTTTTCTCTCCCGGTGTCTATTCTCATCTTTTTTCCATTTCCATCTTCATTTTTCTCTCTTTTTTTTTTTCAAGTTTTTCCCTTTCATCGCCCAAGTTTAACATTCAGCCGTCAACTAATGTCAGTGTACCGATGCCAAAGACAGAACACGACCTTCACACTAATGATCTAGATCCGTGTAAGAAAAGGAGAAAACTAGAGAATGTAACAAACAATCATTTGCATCTATAGGTTGGTGATGATGCAGAAGAGAGCACCTGGATGAGGTTGGTGAAATCCGGGTCCTCTCTATTTCTAAACGATTGGCTTGAGCAGAGAAGCCGTTTCTCTCCACCGTTGAGTAACTGGCCAAATCTCAAGTAAAAATCGACAAGCAATGAATTGTAAATCACAGAGGAATTCCAACATTTAATCAGAGAAAAACCAAATACTGAATCTTCAATATATACTTCATTAAATCTAATTGTATGAGTATAAAAACCTATAGACATAGATGCGTTTATGTCTCGATATGTCTGTTCTATATGGGCAGATGATGTTCATACCGTCCTAAAAGAAGAATGGACGTTTAAGTCTACCTGGCATCAAAACAGATTCGGACCACCATGTCTGTCAGTTCGAAAGAAAATAATATCACTACGAGTAATATTTTTTAACCATTGATTTTCACAATATGGCTAAGAGCCAAAGACGACAGATAAATCAGATTATAAACACAGAATGTCTTTAAGCGATATCCTCTCATCTCATTTTACTATTGATTCCTGTCTGCATTTATCATTTATTTCTCAGAGATGAAAGTGAAAGTTAAAGGGAAATTCGAAGTGAAATGTTGATGTACGCTGGGTAGAACCGTCAACGTTAAATGATAGAGATGGCTGCTTCTTAACCCCCCAAGAACGTCACCATTTTCCCGAGCATCACATGTAATCACTCTCTAGCGTCCTCAACCGACGAGAAATGCCGGGCAGTGGAAGAGATTCTCATTAATCTAAGTGATGCAAATGAGGAATTCGTTGACTATCATAGCAGAAATTCGGTGAGAAAAGCGCATGTCATTTAGTGGAGGTGGCAACTTTTGCTCCACACACAATTTAATGGAAGCCCTTTTAGAATGATTGCGGCAAATAAATATTAGTTATTGCGATTCTGAGCATTTTGTTTATCGAACCGACAGACGGGCATGGATCAATATAGAGAGAAAATCAGACTTCCACACATACTGAAACACACACACACACACACACACACACACACACACACACACACACACACACACACATATATATATATATATATATATATATATATATATGTATATATAATATGAGGTACTAATATATATACAGAATAGATAAAGAGGAAAACAGAAAGTGATCATACAGAAATACACAAGAAACATAGACAAATAGAGAGATCTAAGCGACACATGTAGCGACAAAGAGGGAGTAAAATGAATAGAGAGAACAAAAGAGGCGCATAAAGTAAATGTCGAAGAGATAGATATCTCAAATATATTTTGTGTAATCAATATATATATATATGTGTGTGTGTGTATTGATATATATGCATTCTTTATAAATATAAAAATATATCAATAGAATTTTACGAGAAATAATTTAAACTGAGTAAATTGAATGTTCACAATGATGTCTTCTAAAGAATGAATGTAATTCCACGCAAAACATATGATGCATTCATAATAATGCAAATTCTTCATCATCACAATAATAATAATAAAATTGATAATAATAATAATAATAATAATAATAATAATAATAATAATAATAATAAAGAAAGAGAATTAGGAAATTTGAAATAGAAAAAATTTGGATATTAAAAACAAGCATTGCACCATTGATATTGGGTGCACGTGGAATGTTAAAAAATGGAACGCACAAACACATTGAAAAAATCCCGGGAAACCCCAGCTTAAGAGATATACAAAACATATTTTGTTAAGTACAGCAACACACTAAGAACAATTTTGTCTATGTAACGCGAGGGATGTTAGGGAGATATGAAAAAACATGAAATGGAGTCATAACAACACAGCACTAGCGGGCATAGGTCTCCCTGCAGAATGCTAGGTAATGCGACCATAGCAGAAATAGATTTATAATGAAAAATGACATAATAATAATAATAATAATAATAATAATAATAATAATAATAATAATAATAACAACCCTTTACCTCAATCATATAAATGGAACCTATAAGTGTGATGAAATAAACATCAAAAGAGGTATATTTCAAGGTGATTCTTTATCTCCCTTATTATTCTGCATATCATTAATAGCACTAACCAGTCAACTTAACAAGACAGAATGTGGTTATAAAATAGGACAAAGGAAAATAAGCCATCTATTTTACATGGATGACTTGAAGTTATATGCTAAGAATGATAATGAACTGGAAGGTTTTCTGCAAACTGTAAAATGCTTCAGCGAAGACATTGGAATGAAATTTAATTTGAATAAATGTGCTAAAGCTACAGTTTTACGTGGATCAATACAAGAAACATCCTCAATTAGCCTAGACCCTGCTGTAACAATAAAAGAATTGAAACCAGAAGAAGCTTATAAATACCTAGGTGTAAATGAGAGCGAAAACATTCACCATAAAAAAATGAAAGAAATGGTGCGTAAAGAGTACTATAGAAGGCTACGAATGATATTAAAAACTGAATTAAATTCACAGAACAGAGTTATGGCCATTAATAGCCTTGCAATCCCAGTTGTCCAATATAGCTTTAACATCTTAAACTGGACTCTAAACGACATCAGGCGAATGGATGCTAAAACAAGAAAGCTTCTTTCTAAGCATAAGATGCATCATCCAAAGGCTGATGTAGACCGTCTTTACATACCCCGTAAAGAAGGTGGAAGAAGGGGTCTTATTCAGCTGGAATTGTCATACAAGACAACAACTATTGGCTTACTAACATACATAGAAACAACAAAGGATTGTATGTTACAATTAGTAAGGCAACATGAAGAAAGAAAGAAAAAATATTCAATAATAAAAGAAGGCAGTAAATTCAAACAAGATTTACAGTTAGTAGATTCTGTAGAAAAGCAAAACAGTAGCCAAGAACCAACTATTGCGGCAAAAAATATGAAAATGAAAGCCAAAGATAAAGCTCTTGAACAGATGAAACAGCGCTGGCAAGACAAACCTCTGCATGGCCAATATCCAGTACGTGCCAATAAATCCAATGTTGACAAAGTTAATACTCATCGATGGATACGTGCATCTGGATTAAAGTCTGAAACTGAAGGCTTTATTCTTGCAGCACAAGACCAAAATCTTTTCACGAGAAACTTTCAGGCAAATATTATGCATAATAATATGGATCCAAAATGCAGGTTTTGTGATAAACACCAAGAAACAATAGACCACCTAATCTCAGGCTGTTCCGTGCTTGCCCCAAACGAATATAGAAATCGCCACGATAGAGTTGGGCAATATTTACATTGGACAATGTGCAAACATTATGGAAAAGCTGTAAACAAACACTGGTATGAACATCATCCAGCACCGGTTACAGAAATAGAAGATGTAACCATTCTATGGGATTACACCATCTACACAGACAGAAAAATTGAAGCAAACAGGCCAGACATTATTGTTAAAAACCAGAAGGAGAAAACTTGTCTATTAATTGATATGGCTTGTCCAGCGGATTGTAACATAGCAATCAAGGAATTTGAAAAACTGTCAAAATATAAAGACCTGGAAATTGAAATAGAAAAAATGTGGAAATTGAAAACAAGAGTTGTGCCAGTGATAGTAGGTGCACTTGGAATGATAAAAAATGGAACAAAACAACACATTGAAAGAATCCCTGGAAACCCCAGCTTAAGAGACATACAAAAAATTGTCTTATTAAGTACAGCCCACACACTAAGGAAAACTTTATCTATGTAATGCTGAGGATGATAGGGAAGATAGAAAAACATGAAATGGAGCCATAACAACACGCCACTACCTGCCTTAGGTCTCCCCGCAGACTTGGTTGGTAGTGAGACCAAAGCAGAAGTCGAAATATGATGAAAAATGACATAATAATAATAATAATAGCAATTATTATTATTATTATTATTATTATTATTATTCATTTTGTGCTCTTGTTAGTATCTTATATATCTGTATTCATTTCCTTCTAGGTTTGTAATTTTAAAAATTGTATTTTGGTATTTTCCATTGAATAGTTTTGTGTAAAGTCTGTGGTGCAGGGGATATCGACTCGAAACGACAACTCGGGGAGCCGAGTTCGAATTCTAGTTGAATTCCTTGCATTCACTTACGCACAAATACCCTTGGGAAAGGTATTAATCCGTCTCTTCCCTCCAGTGATGGGTTAAATAATAGGACGGATTAGGTTCTATAGCCTGGGCTGGCAACCAGTCTACCGCCGAAAGCAATGGCAACCTACTGCGGGATAATTTTCTACCCAACCAGTCATGTTTCTTTCGAAACATGATCGCCAAAAGCGTGTATCACATATGGCACTTAACTGACTAAAAGTAAAACAGCCTAAAATCATTTGTTTTAATTTGCTCTAGAAAAAGCGAAGCAGGAGATGTCTAGATTGAATATTAACATTTTAGGCACATGTGAAACGAGGTGGCCAAACAAGGGAGACTGCATCAGTGACGAGCAGAGAGTTATATACGCAGGAGGTGAATACAATGAAAAAGATATCGCATTATACTAGAAAAAGACACAAGAAAATGAGTCATGGGATACTGCCAGATACCTGAGAGAATTCTACTAGTTAAAATGAAAGGAAAAACTCTCAATATTTCGGTTATAGTAGTATACGCGCCAACATCACAAAGTACAGAAGAAGAAATCGAGTCTTTCTACTCCATGTTAGATTATGCCAAGGCACAATGCAAATCACAAGAAATCAAAATTATCATGGAAGATCAGGATGCTAAATTTGGCCAATAAATAGAAGGTGAAACGGTCGGCAACTTTGGACTAGGGCATCGCAATAGCCGTATAAGAAATGGGTTTAATGGTGCACAGCGAATATCGAGATAATAACCGACAACTGGTTCCAAGAGCACTCAAGAAGACTATAGACATGAAGAAGTTCAGGAGAAGAAACTAAGAGCCAACCTGGTTATATTACTATCAAAAAGAGATTAAAAACGACGTCCTTCACTGCAAAGCCTACCCAAGTACGGACTGCCCAAGCGACCACTTGCCAGTCGTATGCAAATTAAGGATAAAATTAAAGATATTAAAGAAACCTAACACTGCCCTAAGAATGCAGCCCAATAGCCACTTGAATGACCCGAACCTGCAAAAAATGTATACAGAGGGCGTGTAAATGATTTACGACGGACAAATTGGAAATTGAAGCACAAAATGTGTCGAACTTAGAGCAGGTCCAGTTTCGTTGGCGTACGTCATCATTCCTAAGGAAAAAGCGCGCCAGAAGAAAAACGAGTGGATCACTAAAGAAATTTTTGGTTTGATGCGTAAGAGATAGAAAATGATGCCAAGATATGGAACAGAATATCAGAGACTACACAAGGAAATACGAAGCAAAAGTAGACAGGCTAAAGAAAGATGGCTCAACGACAAATACAACGGATTAGAGAGACTGAGCAGGACAAATAATGGAAAAATATACAAAAATATAGGAACTAACAAAGCAAATTTATGCTCAGCAACAGTATGTATAAAAGCAAAAATGGCACACTAATACGAGAAAAAGAAAAGCATACTTCAGAGATGGGACGAGTATATCGGAGTCCTCTTCCAAAACAAAAGAGAGTAAACAACAATGCACAAAACTACGAATATGCCAGAAAAAATACAAAACGAAGTGGAATCGGCAATAGCCAAATTGAAGATAGAAAATGCAGTGGAACCAGACTGGGTTGTAATAAAGATGTTAATGTCCCTAGAAGGCGATGACTTCGACAGACTAACAGAAATAATAAACGAAATCTACAGCAGCGGCAATACACAATCAATCATCAAAACACTACCTAAGAAGCCAGTTGCAAAGGAATGTAAGCTCCATCGAACAATCAGTTTAACGAGACACCTAACAAAACACATCATCCAGAGACTGATGAACAGGGCGCGCAGCAAAATCGGTCAAGATATAGGACAGGAACAATGTAGATTCGTTAAAGATAAATAGAACGAAGAATGCTATCTGAACGAGCAATACATATGCAGAAAGAAAATTTATCAGTGCTTTATAGGCTACTAAAAATCATTTGACCAAGTATGACATAAAGATTTGATAGAGATGGTCGACAAGCTCGACATTTTTGGAAACGATGTTAGGATAATCAAAAACCTATGTTGGTAGCAAACCGCCTGTGTAATGATAGGAGGTTAACCCAGCAGTTATGCACAAATAGAAAGAAGCATAAGACAATGATGATTTTTCTCAGTGTATCATTTTAACCTATACAGCGAAGTAATTGTGAGAGAAACAAAAGACTTACCAGGATTGACACTGGCAGCCATTATCTCAACAATAGCAGATTCGCGGATAACATGGTGTTCATAGCAGACACGAAAAGGTAAATGCGGGACCTTCTACAAAAGCTAAAAAAGGCAAGTGAACAGAAAGGACTGAGCATAATAACATCAAGAAAACTGGATGTATGGTCATCAGCAAAAAGTGGAGACCGATATGACAATGGCTAGTCGGAGAATCTAACATAAAATTACTAAAACATTCAAGTATCTGGGAGGTGTTTTGACACAGAATGGAAAGTGCAACATGGAGACCCAAAGACGCATTGGCATGCCAAAGACGCATTTCAGATGCTAACCAGAGTAGTGAAAACCAATATAATCACATTATAAACGTGCTACATTGTTACGTGATATCTGTTCTTCTGTATAGAAGTGTATGCTGGATGATCTCATCAAAGGTGAAGAAGAAGTTGAAACAGCAGGAATGCGGTTTTACAGAATGATGCTGGGGATACATGGTCTGAGCACGTGTGCAACGATGAGGTGCGAGAAATAATGTAAACGAGAAGAAAACTGATATTGATTATCAGGGAGAGAAAAATGAGGTTCCTGTGACACGTGATGAGGAATGAGGGACTGGAGAACTTAATACTCACAGGTCGGATAAGCGAGACGGGAGAATGCAAGGCGAAACGTACTTGTTAGGTCTGATCAAATAGTTGACGAAGCGGGGCTTAGAAGAGATAGCAAGAGAAAAATCATTGAAAGCTACCAGTTGAAGTCCATGATCGCCTACATCTTGAAAGTAGGGGATATATATATATATATATATATATATATATATATATATATATATATATATATATATATATATAATCCCAGAGTTAAAACATATTATCAATAAATCAAAGGCAAGAATAATTAATGAAATTTAAATTTTCTCTGTTGACGAGATTTGCTAATTACTCCGTTACGTATATTAGTACCTAAATATTACTTGTACAGTGTTAAAACTTGGTTGATGTGTGAGCTGATAATGTTGTACTTACTTTTAGTACAACATTATCAGCTCCCAAATCAACTAAGTTTTAAAGAATTACATTGAATCTAATAAAACATCTTGGGTTCATACCTTCCTGTAATTTCATATCTACAGAAAGATATCCGGTGGAGGGTAAATGAAGATCAAGAAATGTGATCTATTACGCTACTATCTCTCCTAAAACGAATAAGGAAAATATGAAGCGTCTGGAAACAAATATTTTATATTCAGAGGCCGACTTTTGCAAACACTAATTCATGGTTTCAATCAATCTTCTCTTATAAATACTAGGAATTGAAACACAGTGGCCTAAACACACAGATAAAGTGGAAATAAATAGGCTTGACATGTACTCCTAAAAGTCTAGGTGATAAATGTAATCGATGCTTAGTAGAGAAGTTGAAGATTTTAAGATATCAATAACTAAATATACTTCTTTAAAAAGTAACGAATTAATTAGCAATTGTTTTCCCCATAGTAAAGTTAAACTTCAATAATTACCCTGATTTTAATAATCCATAGTTGTTTTGTCTCTTACACACATTGCATTTTAAATTTGGAATATCTGAAGCATTTTCCAACCTTCTACCATTGACACAAAATATTTGACTTCAACTACCAATAGAAGATTACTACTATTTCTCCACTACTTGAGCCTTTCCTGAACAACATTCCTCATCACTTTGTTACTAACCTTTACTTCCAGTAAAAGAATTTATCTTCATTCTATGTTCAACTGGGGTTGAAAATGTTTGACTCGAACTGACATGTTGAACTAGTAATAGAACTGATTTTACAGATCACATTATATATATATATATATATATATATATATATATATATATATATATATATATATATTGATTTTCTAAGCCCAGCTTAGATATGGCACAAAGCCGAAAATATGGGGTACCCAGTGAGGCTCGAATTCACTAGGTACCCCATACTTTCGGCCTTGTGCCACATTTAACCGGGGCTTAGAAAAAAATAATATATATATATATATGTGTGTGTGTGTGTGTGTGTGTGTGTGTGTGTGTGTGTGTGTGTGTGTGTGTAAAAGAGAGAATTGCAACGAATAAAGACAGGGAGGAAAATCAAAATGTTTATATCTAGCAAAATAAAATAACGGTTACATAAAATAGAGAGCTCAATGGATATTATCCAAAGTAAATATATTCAGAGAAAAAATCAATGAACAATTTAACGTTTTTTAATCCATTATTTGTTTCAGCAAAGTAAGTTTTATTTTGGAAATGCCTCGTTCAGGCCATTAATGAAATATTAAATCTTAATTTCTCTCAGTATATATTATTAAATCACAAAACCGATTTAAATAAATAAATGTAAAAGAAAATTTTGAAAATATATATATATATATATATATGTGTGTGTGTGTGTGTGTGTGTGTGTGTGTGTGTGTAGATAAAACAGAACACAATCGCAGTTAGGAAATAAATAGATGTTCGAATTATTTTAAAATTAAATTAATCCTCCAATTCCGATAATTATATAATTATTTTTGTAACGAGTTTTAAAAATCACTTCATTTTGTTGATTTAAAAGGTGCTATTTAACATAATTTGACGATTTTCATTTTTTTCATCGAATCAGAGGTTACAATTATTTCTAACTGTAATAGGAGTTTGAAATTTACTATCTTTCTTCCATTCGATCTGTGGAGTGAATCATTTTGTTTTAATTCCCAGAATTATTTAGATAGAGAATTAAAGGTTTGGGCCTGGAGTAAGAATATTTTTGATTATATAATCACTGTTTCCAAAGTCCTGAAAAAATTCCAAAACTTTCCGTTTTTTTCTTTATGATATACCTTAGGCAAATTAGTAGCTTGATATATGGCATTTTCAGATATGCCTATACATCCAAGTCAACAGTTATCCTTAATTTTATAATTACAGAGGATTTATATTTGTTTGTTGGTTATTATAAAGAGTTTCAAGCATTTTATTTTTATGGGAATTATTGATGCTCTGGATTTTTTAAATTTTTTTAACACACTTATTAAGATTTTATATATATATATATATATATATATATATATATATATTACCCGAATATTTCGCCTACTTCAAATGAATGCGTTATATTTTACATACAGTATATAATTGTTTTTTGCCGAGAGTTTTATGCAGACTTTTGTAAACGTTGTCTTTACTCATTTTTAAGTAACAGTATCAGTGACTTAAATACATCTGATATATAATATTGATGCTGCATGATGTCTATAAAAATATTCCGTACACTTGAATCATTTACATTTTTATAACTTTATGCTATTCAAGTAAGCTTTTACTTCTCTAATTCTGAAGCAAATTCCGTTTAATTTCCATTACGACGTAAATATATTCGTCTGAATATGTTGAACAAAAGAATTATTCCAGTTCCTCCTAGAATTGAAATTTGAAGACGCCATTTAACACTTTAACCAAAGTAGTATTACACATCGTATAATGGATTACGTAGTGATAATTAGAAAATTACCTAATTTCAGCAGATTTCAGATTTAGCATGGTGAACTGAATTGGCAATTTAGAATTTTAAAGGGAACAATACGATAGGATTATTCAAAAGCAACCTTCTTTATATTTGATGATGAGAATTCTGATTTTGTCTTGCCAATTCGGATGATATACATTCAGTTTCCCTAATGTAACACAGTCAAGCACTATTCTGGCCATAGATGTATTGTTCGTACATATATATATATATATATATATATATATATATATATATATATATATATATATATAAGTGTAAATTACATGCCATTTATTACTAAAAACTAAAAACCACCGGTTTCGTCCCAGGGTTTATTAAGCATTTGTTCTGATAATGGTAACCCTGTATATTAAACGATGATAATGGGAGGCACAAGAAAAAATACAAGGAGAACGAAAATTTAATGACATTCAAACACAGAAGGCAATATTTCAATCTGCAGCGTGACTGCCTACGGAATTAGATGTACAGTGACTCTAGCAAATTTAGATGATATAAATAATGGGACCGTGAATAGTGAAACTGTTCACAACCGTTTCACGATTCACTCAAACCATACACACAATTCTTGCTATTTATAAAGTGTTTTGTAATGGACGACCCGGATGTATTTTCAAGTCCCACTCTTGATAGTCTTCCTTCTTCCTTTTGAACAGGAGTAGCGGCTCATCCATTTATTCCTGTTTATGAAGGTATTCTCTGTTGTTTTCCTCTACTTAGGTCTTAATAGTAGTGCTGTCATAAGTTTTTCGAAATGTGTGTGGATTGTGCGTGTATGGTAGCATCGTCTCTTCATTCTGAGGGTACCGGGTTGCCAGTTTCCTTGGTGATGCTTACGACTGGTTATTAGGAGTCCGAACTCTTGCTTAGAGTCGTGAGTGGCTGCTCGCATAAAAAAATGAATATCTTGCAGTATCCTGTCGCGCATGAAAGGGTGTCCCTTCATGTATCTCCAGTGAACAATCGTGAGGCCAGATTATATTTCATTCTGCGCCAGTTTCCTTCTTACACATGTTGCATCTGACTATACTAGTAAACTATGCCTCTCCTTATAAAAAATTTCTAATTATGTTACCACACAAAGTAAGATTTAAAAACTAAACCAGCTAATCAAATATCACCTAAACTTGTTATGTTTTCTTTTTCGAACATACTTGATATTCGTACTAACATTTGCAGAGTTGAAATCTTTCTTCATTTAAACTCACCTGGCATCTTCTCTCTCTGTGAAACTATCTTGAACTCTCTATTAATTTCTCTCATTTCTATATCATTGGTTACCTTCCCCTCCTTAGGAAGGACTTCAATGTCCATATGAATTAAATTGGCGTTTATGTCAGTGAACATCTCCCTCTAGCTAGGGTAATTTCTCTTGAATATCTAGATCATTCCAACATGTGTCTCTGCCTCTCTTTACTAAGCTCGGTTACCTATTTTTTCATTCGCTACCGCTTCTTTTCATCTTCTTTTTCCGCACTTGACAGAAATTCTAAATATCAAAATATATATAATTGTGTTTGGAGACTTCAATGCCCATCCCGCCAAGTGGCTGGAAGTGGCTGAAAGTGGCTGGAAAACTCAGTCATAGATATTACTGGTGTACATAGCAAGTGGTTGATATTCCCCCACGTTTCTCTAATAACACTAATTTAAATGACCTACTGAAAGATCTCTGTTTCACATTTTCACGCATTTTTTCCCTCTTGGCAATTCTGATCATGCTGTGGTTTATGTTAATATCTCCTTCCACTTCCCCACCCCCAGAAATCTGCAACCACCAGAATATGTTACTGCTATCAAAGAGCAGACTGGGAGTCGTTCCTCGATTTCCTGTGTGATGTCATTTGAAACAAAAAAAATTAAACTTTCCGTTAAAGACTGTGCATCATACTTCTCCTCTTCAGTTAAAGCTGCCATCGATGCTTTCATACCAGCCAGAAAGTTGCGACTTAAGCCTCATTCGTCCCTCTGGTACTCTCTTGCTTTCCTGTTTAGAGGAATAACTTCTTCAGGCATTATCAGAGCCACGCGTCTGACCATAATAGGCACTTTTTGCCCCTGCTCGTAATAAGTACATGAGGATCCTAAAATATGCTAAAAGAATAAAGCAGCGGATAACAACACACAAATTCGGCTCCAAAGACTACTGGCGGATCTGTACAAAATGTGTAAAATAACAGAAAGCCTTCAATCCCCACTTCAACCAACTAACTGAAGTTCCTCACATTTTCACGGGATAAGGATAAATACTTTATACACAGATTCTTCTCCAACTCAACATTTCAGTCGTTTGACGTATACCTAGAAAAGAGGGTCAACTGTGTGATGTTCACTTTACCTCTTCGCCGTTCTCTAACATAATGTAAATGCTTCTTTGTAAGGCGATGAAATGTGAACTGAAAAAATATACCCCTGAACTTTCCTCTGTCTTCTTCAAACTGTGCAGCTACTGCCTCTCATGTTTTAGCATCCATGCTTGCTGGAAGTCCGCCTCTGTGGCTGTGTATTTAAAAACGCTCGAGGTCCGCCAGACTCCTACGATTTTTGACAAAGTGTCCGAGCCCATTATCAATGATGAAGTGGTTCAACATTTTATAGCCCAAGGCCTCTTCTTTGATAAACAGCATCGTTTCTGCTTTACCAGCTCTACTGCTTATTTGTTAACGACCATCTCAAATGATACATTCAGGACTCTTAATACGAACGGCGAGACTCGAGCTGCTCCACCAGATATCACCAAAGCATTTGACAGAGTCTTGCTTGCTATCCTTTTATGTAAGCTATAGGGATATGGTTTTACTACATGCTTGTCTGACTTAATCCAGTCGTTCATTTCAAATCGCTTAAGGTGTGTAGTATTAAATAGATGTTTCTAGATACTCACATAAGAACGTGGGTGTCACTGAAGGCTCAATTCTAGGTTTTACACTTTTTCTGAGCATCATTAATGATCTCCCTCATGTAATCAGACCCCAAGCAGGCATGTATGCTAACGACACGACCATTTATTCTAGTCTTGATAAGAAATATAAATAATACATTGGATACATAACTAAATCTAATACTAGAAAGGTTGGCTCACTATGTAGGGCCAGGTAGTTTTTCGCATCTGAATCCGTCTTACACATATATAAATCTACCATTTGTCCATGCATTGAATACTGCTGTCAAATCATGTCGGATGTTCTTTCTATTTATCTCAGGGTTCTTGACAAAATCCGACGGATAATCTGCAATGTACATGATCTCTAGCTGATAGCTTAACTCCCGTCACTTTCTCACTGACTTAATCTTCCTTCTCTCTGCATCTTCTACAAATACTTTCACGGTTTATGCTCCGATGAGCTTAGCTCGCTGGGTTAATCCTCTGCATGAATTTAGTCGAGCTACTAGACATTAACATTGAAACCGATCAAATGTAATCGCACTTCTACTATATATATCTTCTTTGATCAACTTCCTGCCAGTAGAATTTCCTTCTGTATACTTGCTTCCCTGACAGGTACACTGTTTAAGAACATAATTGTAATGTCAATTGCCATCTCTTATATTATCGCATCCTTTCCTTGACAACACTTTTATCATGTTCAACTTTCTTTCCACTCTACTTTCATGCATCCCTCTTCTCCCCAGTATTCTAATCCTTCTCTTACCCATTCTCTGACAAACCCTGTAACTTGTTCCTCTTTCTTCTCACTAATCTCTAATGTAAACCCCTGTGCAAAGTGATTGTTCTGCCTTGCTTGGGTAAAATGATGAAAACAATAAAACAGAATGCACTGTCTTATTGAGATATCAGTTGCTGAACTTCGTAATCTATCTTCGTAAATATTCACCCAAATATCAAAATACAAGCATTTTGGTGCGGAAATCTGCTGATGTGGCATATGAGTTCTTACGAAAAATATTCTGAGACCAGTTTTAATAATGATATAATAGTCACGACAGAAATAACGCAAGAAAAATAAAATACAGATTGTGTGTAAATAAACTAAATTGATCAACGATGTGCAATTTTATGCATTGGATATCGGCTGGGAAGGAAAAATCGGAGAACCAAGTTAGAATTTTAGTGAATACCTTGCATTCACTTACGCACATATACCCTTGGAAAAAAGTATTAAACACTCTTCTCCCACCAGATATGGGTTAAATAGCAGGACACATTGGATACTAAAGATTTGTTTGGCAGTTATTTTACCGTAGAAAGTAATTTCAACCTGCTGTTAGAAAATATTCAATCAGTCAAGTGACATGATATTCCAAGCGCGTATTAGGTATGCGAATTAACTGTAAGCCGAAAAGTTGTGAATACGGTAATAAAGCTGAAATCAACATTCACAACAATGTTATTAATATAAAGAATCATAAATCGAATATAATTAGACGTGTAAGATTATTCATTTTAAAGGTGACCGCAATGTAATAATATATGTCAGTGAATCATGTCATTAAGGTTTTTATACTGCTAGTTTGCCCAAACTCTATCACTATAAAAGACTATTGTGTGATATTTTTGTCAGGATAGAAAAAGTAGAGTGATGTGTATTTAAGATGAGCATGTAAAGGATAGATTTCTGGATCTGAAGAGAGCTAAACTGTAGTTTTTCGGGAGGTATCCACCTGAGAGTTTTTTCCACAATGCAACAGATGAATGGAAGAGGTTTTATGAATGGAAATTAATCCTTTACCAAGGAGCATAAAATAAATTGTAATGGCCTGTCACCTTTATTTAAGGATGGTTGCTTTTAGTGAAGATCTAAGCTGGTGGAAATAAGGAAGGTAAATCATCAGAGTTATAGGGATTATTAACCCTCTAGGGCCATTCGTATCATATTTGATACAGTATGAAAACAAGCCTTGAAATAAATATTTTCCTGAAAAATGTTTTAAGAGAAATATTTTATAAATTTCAAATGAAAGCAGTACTTACTGCTCAGTCAATGTATACCAAATGTTTCCTTATAGGGAAATACCAAATGTTTCCTTATAGGGAAATACTGTATCAAATATGATACGAATGGCCCTAGAGGGTTAAGTAGTAATTAGTGGGGGATCTGTTTATTACTTCATAACATTATAGAACTGATCCCCCACTTTATGACAAGTAGAAGCCTTAATCATATTATATTATTAACCCTCTAGGGCCATTCGTATCATATTTGATACAGTATGAAAACAAGCCTTGAAAGAAATATTTTCCTGAAAAATTTTTTAAGAGAAATATTTTATACATTTCAAATGAAAGCAGTACTGACTGCTCAGTCAATGAATACCAAATGTTTCCTTATAGGGAAATACTGTATCAAATATGATACGAATGGCCCGAGAGGCTTAACACATTTCCAGATACGGCAGCAATATTGCATTGTACAGAATGATAGCTGTAATGAGTTATATTAAGAATTTTAGTTATATTCTGGAGAAATTCAATTAACCAGCCATTCTTTTAAAAAATTTTTGGAAGAGTACCGATATAATGTATTCTATTTGAAATCGGTTTTAGGCGTGCAATGAAAGAAGACTCTTCAGCGGTATGATCACGTATGATGATTTTTGCAGTTTTACTTTTTGATCCGGGAGGGTGATTATATTTTTATTGTTTTCTGTCATAAGTATTTACTTGTGTCTGTAGGTGTATTATTTGACCCCGTTTCTCTTTTCATTCTTTCTTCTTTTTCTTTCTTTACTTTTATATATATTGTATTACGTTTTTGCATGTGTGTTATTATTTTGGGCTTTTATGTCGTTTTATATGTTTATGTATGCGTGATTATTCTGTATATGTCAATAGTTATCCTACTTTTTGAGTCTCTATATATACTCTCCTAAATTTTCTGTCCATTAAAGTGATTTGATGTATGCGTTTTTTATTCCGTGTGTATACGTGTGATTAGATGTATGTATTCTTAGCTTTATGACACTTTAGGCTAACATGATACAATATTAACTTCGCCTAACCTATTTCTCCTATATTTAAAGACACGTTTTTAGAATATTCTGAGTGATGCTAACATTTATATATTTATTTTCCCGTGGTCCGAACGAAGCAGATTGCAATTTTATATAATTTCCAAAATAAATTCTGGATTAAAACCGGTTAAGTATAGACATTTCCTCTCAATATATATATATATATATATATATATATATATATATATATATATATATAATCGTGTAGCCCCAACCAAAGCATTTTACTGCACCTGTTATGCAGGGGATTACATAGGAGGAATGTTACGAGAAAAAGTGCCAGATTACAATGGCAGTCAAGAAGAGGTTATGAGAAGGAAGAGAATATTAATGAGAGTGGGGTGGACGGAGAAAAACATGAGAGAGAGGGTGCACGTTAGTATGAAACGAGATGACTATTGACTTAACATTTGAATTCTTGAAGATTGTAGCTGTCGGGAAAGCAGGTAAGTGGAAAGTGAGAGAAAATAAGCTGATGGAGTAGATTTTGCGTTTACAATTTATTGCTTTCACAGTAAAAAGGTGAGACCTAGTTGCTAATTTTGTGGCTCGAACAAATTTATATATAGTGGTTACCAGTGAGCTAAGTTTATCGGAGCAGAAGCCGTGAAAGAATTTATAGAAGAGGCACAGGGAAGCCACACTGCGTCGGTGAGAAAGCGACTGTATCCTAGCTGCCAAGTCGGGATCAATCCCATTAAAATTCTCTGTTAGATTTTGTCAAGGACACCTAGGTGGATAACAGGAGCACCCGACCAGATATGGCAGCAATATTCAATGCACTAGCTGATGGTACATTTGTCCATGTGCAAGACTGTTTCAGATTCCTCCAGTTACACTCGGGGTTAGAAGGAAAATTGTGAGAAAGTGACAGCTCAATTTATTAGAGAGACAAGAGCGGCGCATCATTGGGCAATTCTCTTTACTACTAGTTAGTAACATTTACTACTAGTTCTGAAAGCTTCTGCTGCATGTTTGCTCTTTAACATTGATATATATAAAGGATTTTCGATTATTACAATGAATAATACATATTTCACCTCTTTGATGATATTATCGCGGCTCCTCAGATCCAAATGGTATAACTCGTCAGATACAAAATGGTACAACAATGGTAGTACCATTTGGATCTGACGAGCCGCGATAGTAACATCAAAGCGGTGAAATATGTGTTATCCATTGTAATAATAAAAAATTCTTTATAAATTATATTACTCTGTTAAATTAAATAAATTAATTTATCATTGAGTTCTTTTGAGTTCGTCTCTTTTGGAATTTACCTGGATTACATACCAAATGTACTATGATATATATATTTATATATATATATATATATATATATATATATATATATATATATATGTGTGTGTATGTGTGTGTGTGTGTATGTGTGTGTGTGTTTGTGTGTGTGTGTGTGTATATATATTTCTTCTTGTCATGAAACAAATAAGATTTGTAATTCGCTATTTCCGCTTATCCAAATTGATGTCAATACTTTTATGGACTGCTCAAAAATTTGAAGTGTATGTTTCGATTTCTGAGTATAAATCTATTTTAAGTTGACGTTTCTCAAAAATATCTGTGTTGCTCTTATTTTCAGTCTATGCTAATCCATACTGCTGGAGAACCCCATTTCATTTATTTAAAGAATCTTTTTTCGTCTGTGATGATATCGGACAACATTCATTTTCATATAGAAATATATTTATTATATATCAGTTCATATCTCTTTCTATATTTTAACGATATTTCTTTTTAATATTTCATCATAAGAAAGGTGATAATGCAAGGGCTGACAGATAGTGAATGAGAATGAAAACACTTTAAGAAAACGAATTTAATTTCGAATAAGATATCCAATCCGGACCAAGAAACAAATAATAAAATTATAATTCTCTTCCAAAAAACATATAGTGTGAACCGGACGATAGGCAAAGCTATCTACTCCTTTTAGATGTGAGGTGTTCTTATTCCAGTAGGTCAACACATTCAGTCAGTTAAGTGCCCTACGTGATACACGCTTGGACGATCATATCTCGAAAGAGACATGAATGAAACGGCAGAAGATTATCCCGAAGTGGGGTGTCATTACATTCTGCGTTAAATTGGTTGCCGACTAAAGCTATAGAACCCAGTCTGTCCTGTTATTTAACTCATAACTCTAGAAAAGAGACGATAGGATATTTGCGCGAAAATGAATGCAAGAAATTTAACTGGACTTTGAACTCGGCTTCCCGATTTCGCGTTCCAAGCCGATATTTACTGCACCACAGGGCACAACGTATGTCTTCACTTTACTGCTTCATAATTTTCTTTGTCTGCTAAAACAGTTCCCAGACATTTATAATTATCTATTTGTTTGATTCAATCCATAGAGGGTACATGAAATTCTTCCTCTAGTTAAAGATAATTCATTACTAGAAAGAAGCTTTGCCAAAAATAGAAAATGTCTGTAGAGTAACAATTGTTCTAGAGATTTTAGCTGATGTTTTGGCACGTAATATACTGTGAAAAACAAGATGAAATGGTGAGGATGATGATGATTGTGATGATAATGATGTGTGATATATGCATAGAAAAAGCAGAAGAGTCTTAAGGAAATTCAACATTAGGAATGAAAAAACTATCATATCAACTACACAAAAATTAATCAAACAATACAACTTAAAGCTCAAAAATCAGACTCTATGAAAAAAAGATCAGCATTTTACTGACAGAACATCATTTTCCAATTGAAGCCGAAGAATGTTTCAATAGAAATAGGCAAATAAAAAAATTAAGTAAGCCCACCCACACAACAATGGAAAATATTATGCAGTTCTGGAAAAAAAATGTTGGGACTTGCCCAAATGAACATAATAAAGAAGATTGGATGATGCAAGAGGTAGAACGAATGAAAAATAAACTAAAACAAACAGCATCCACACAAATAAAAAATTGTACTACACATAGACATTTTCCAGAAATATATATAAATCACCATTTTTTGGGTCCATTTTCTAAAACCAGTAAACAAAAAACTAGATAACAAGAGTAAGAAATATTAAATTTTCCTAAAACAAAATTAGGCAAGGAATTACGTTCCTTCTACTCAAGAATGTCGACAACAATGTAGCAAAATCCATAGAGGAATTACATGCCTTCTCACTACATACAAACTGCTGATATCTATACATGTTCTGAGAGAACATACATATTCACTCTTACAAAAATTGCATACTGCCTCTTGAATAAAAGTACAAACCCGGCTCTTTGCGATGTAAGTACCAGTTACTTCTTAACAAGAAGCTCTTGGAAAATTTCCTCAATAAGAAAGTAATATTACTACCAGGATAGATTGTCGTTAGGAACTGGATAGTGTACTTTATTCCTGGATCATATAGTCTATTTCATCAAAATCCATGTTGATATGAAAGACAACACTTCACCTATAAAAATCGAATCTATAAAACTTAGGAAAGTATCAGCAGAGCAAAATTTCAAAATGTTACTTAGTATCCCTAACTAATTTGTATATCCCTAACAACATTAACTTACGAACTTATCAAGACAGAATATGGCTACAAAAATAAGACATCTATTTGGGATATGTTATATGCTTAGAATGACAGTGAGCTAGAAGGAATCCTGGAAACTGTAAAACGTTTTAGTGATAGCATTGTAAACGAATTCAGTTTAGATAAATGTGCAAGAGCCAACATTTTACAAAATATAAACCTTCCCTTTTAACTTAAACCATGTAGTAACAATCAAATTGTTAGAGCCAGAAGAAGCTTATAATTACCTGGGAGTTAATGAGGGTGAAGAAATTCACCGTAAATAAAATGAAGGAAATAGAGCAAAAAGAGTACCATAGAATAGTGAGATTGATATTAAAAACTGAATTGTATTATCAGAGTATGTTTATGGCGAATAATAATCTTGCTATCTTCGTGATTCAATACATTTTCAATATATTGAACTCTGCTCTAAATGACATCAGCGAATGGAATTTAAGAAAAAAATAGCCTCTTTCAAAACACAGTATACATCATAGAAAAGTTGATGCAGACCATCTATATATATCCAATGAAAAAGAGAAAAAACTACATCTGTCTTGTTCAGCTAGAAATTTAATTAAATAAAACAACTATACATTCACTAACATAGGGACAACAAAAATTACATGATATATTTAGTCAAACAACACGATAACGGACGGAAGATTTAAACATGAAAGAAAGTTGTAAATGCAAACAACATTCACATTCATTATATACTGTAGACCAAAACTGAACTCAAGAACCAAAAATTGGAGGTAAAAGTACAAAAAAAAAAACAAAGCCAAAGATAAAGCACTTGAACAGATAAAACTACGTTATGTGGCGAATATCTAGAATGTGCTAATTAAGCTGATGCTGATCAAGTTAACACTCATGGAATGTTAGGAACGTCTGTAGTAAAAGCTGAAACGGAAGGCCTTGTTCTTGCGACACAAAACAAGAACTTTTCAAAAAGAACATTCAAGAAAACATCATACATTATAAAGTGATCCCAAAATGCAGATTTTGTGACAAAAAACATAGACCACCAAATCTCAGATGTTCTGTACTAGCGCTAAATGAATATTAATATCGTCACAAAAGAAGAATACATATTTAAACTGGACAATTTTCAAAGACTTTGGAAAATATGTTAACAAACACTGGTATGCACATCACTCAACACAAATTACAGATATGGAAAACATCACAATTCTATCGGCTGACACGATCTTATAGGAACATTAAATCAAATAGGTCTGACGTAATTTTGCTTGGTAATTGATATGGTTTGCTCAGCAGCTTGTAACCTATCAACAACAGAATGTGAGAAACTAATGAAATATAAAACGCAGAAATCTAAACAGAAAAAAATGAGGAAATTAAAACAAGAATAATACAAATCATAGTAGGTGCGCTTCAAATAATGAAAAAGGAACACAAAAACTCATTAAAAATAACTGAATATCCCAGCTTGAAATAAATACAAAAAATGTCTTGATAAGTACTGACCACTTTTTCCACGGAATGTTAGATTTGTTATAAAATTTAGAAAAACAAATCTAGAAATATAGTCAAAAGAACACATCACTACCTGCGTTACATTTTTCCGTCGTTAGTGTTACAATAGTAGAAATCCAAATATGATGCTAATGAAAAAATTAATAATGATAACAATTGCCCCCTTGCTCTAAAAAAATCTAAATAAATTTGAAAATGAGTAATGAATCTATCAGTGCACTTTGAGGATAACAGATTTCATCACGAATTCAAAATAAAACTTGAGAATCCTAAATAGATGTCCTATATTTAAAAATAAATCATGATGTATGAACAGATACGTTTACCGATAACAAAAAACATCAGATAAACTTATGTAGCAAAAACTAACTGAAACGATGCGGGGAAAAGAGAAATTGCTCAAATTCCTTCAAGCTAATGTATGAAAAAAAATATTTTTAAATTCCCTTACGTACGCGCAAAAAAAGAACGAATAGAAAATAAAATAATGCAAAAATTCTATAACATATTTAAACTAACAGCCTAGCAGGGTTGAATGGCCGTCTATACGCAGGTGCAATAACAGAGACTAGAAACTTTGTTCGCCAGGAGAAAAGAATGATCAATCAGAATAAAAATCGGCTTGGGAAATCACGTTATAAAAACTGAAGAAGAAACTCCAAATAACCGCAAGATTAATGAAATACACAATGAGCAGTATTAAATCAACTACAATATTGTTATATATATATATATATATATATATATATATATATATATATATATATATTACAGAGATAAAGAAACAGAGAGGTGTAAAGGAATCTGGCTGTATTGTGAGGTATGTGTAAATGGCAAAGCTTGAAATAAGACAATATATCATTGACTCTTTATCCTTTATATTCATTAACACACAGAGATTCTTGCAAAAGACAAAAAATCCATTTATTATCCAGGATATGGGATAAATATGAAGAATATAATTTATTTTATTATTACAAAACTAATATTGATGAAGATTTGACTCGCAACATCTAGATGTGTTCCCACAAATCACACTGTTTTCGGCTGTATAGCTACTTTGTTAATCCGTAAAATGTAAATGTAGCCAACAAGTATATATATATATATATATATATATATATATATATATATGTATATATATATATATATATATATATAGTGACCAAATTGCGGGCTCATGATATTAAATTCCATTATACATTTCTATGTGTAATTTCGCTTTATAATCCTATTCAATCCTTGCTCAAAAACTTTCCTTCTTCAAGGTGGTTGCTATCTACCTGATTGTTTCTGAAAAATAGACTCGTTTAACCTTCAACATATATAATGCAAAAATAAACGAAACACCGAGTAAGAATCTGAACAGGATATGATATTTTTTCATTTCAGTGAATCCCTACATTAAGCGGATAACACTTAATTACACACAGTTGCTCCTAGTGTCATTATTAATTTAAAATAAATGATATTCTCTACTTAGAAATTTAGTAATAACAATATTATTTTAACTCGAAGAACAGTTGCGAGTAATTAATTGAAAGAATGACAAGAAGCGGTCTGGTGAAAAAAATAGACACTATGAACACGACACAATGACTCGAATCAACCAGAATTTTGAATATATTGAGAAAATATTATAATCCATTCTCACTGTATAAACGATCATATATTCTAACAATAATAGAATTAATGCTATTAACTTCAAAATTCATTGTATGTCTATAGGTCCTGTATTGTAATCAGGAATATAATTGACTTTTCATATACATGCTCTTCATAGAAAAACAGTCAGAACAGTTTTTGTGATTTTTAATTTAAATATACTTGTCCCTCCAACAACATGTTAAATAATAAAATATAAGCAGTTTCTCATCCGAATTTACTAACAATAGTAATTTCGTAATACCGTCTCGTCTAATGCATCAGAGATGATGGCCGGACATAGTAATTTGATTTTAAGCTGCAGACTAATGCGTTTTTTCAACTTTGGACAGAATGCGATTTAGAAGAAATTTATTTGACAAAATTTAAAAAAATATATTCATAATGAAATTATTTAAGATAATTGTATGAATTAACATCTTTCTGTCAGATTTCCTTCCTTTGTTAACTAATTTATTCCATTAAAAATAAATTTGAAATACTTTAACTGGGGTCTTCATATCCACAGATGGAATGTCATATAGGGTCTTCATATTCCACAGATGGAATGTCTTGGATCTTAGACGTCTTTCGCAAATAATCTAAGCGAAGGACATTTTTAAATTTAAATATTTATAACATGTTGCTACGAACTGCAAGAAGCAAAAAATTATTTCTAAATATTTTCTATCACCAAAGTGCAGGTTGATGCAGATAATCATTTCCCCCCCAAATTAATCCAGAAGTCTAACCAAAGTACCTTAGACAGTGTATGAAATTATATTTTGCCCCCGATACTATGGGTGCATAATAACTCAGATTTCTTTAACATTGATTAGGACCTCTATAGGCAAAAAATAAAATGAAGTAAAATTGATTGGTTTTTGGACTTTTAGCATCACAACGTAAAACCTTAGTAACAAGACCATAGCAGATAGCAGCGACACCAAATATAACCTAATTGTATCCATATGAAAGCAAGTGTGTCTGCAGTTTTAATGAGCTTTTCTACTTCTTATTTTTACTAAGGTTTTCAATACAATGCTTAAGTGCATCTCATGTTAAAGAATTAATTAACGAGCTGTGTGATGTGAATATAAGAAGTAGACAGAAGGCGTGATTATGTACATAATGAGGATAGTTTATAATTTACTTTTTGCCTTTTAATGATGTTGAATACAGAATGCATGATTGTCAACAAAAATAAAAAAGAAACCTGCTACATGCCGAAGACAAGCAAGTACAATAATTTATATCTCTCAGACATTATTTAATTAAAAGACAAGTAATTCAACACTTAAAATCCAATGAATATTCGGACAGCAAAATAGTTCTTTCAAAAATTAAGCAAAACTTAAGAAAGATGATAATCTAGTTAGTAAAAGGTAAATATAGACTTAACTGAAGTAATGTTACTCGTTCAACATGACAATTAATGCCTCACAAAATGATATCAGACTTCAGACAGCATAAATGTGCTTCGAAGACTGATTCTGTGAGTATCATAAACTGTAATTTGAAGCAATCACAGATTTTAAAATGAAATAGAAACAAAAAGAAAACATCATGAAATGACAGTTGTAAATCTTATGCTATATAAAAAGAAAAGAAAGTTTGACAAATTTGATATGGACACGACATACTGAAGTAGTGAGAGAGAGAGAGAGAGAGAGAGAGAGAGAGAGAAAAGCAGCAAATAACATACATAACGAGTTTGTGTAGATTAATGGTACACTTGAAATTATGAGAAATAGCAAAAATTCAAAATTTTACGAAGAACAGAAACATCTGGATAGAAATGTAGATAGAAGAAAAATTAACTTACGTAAATTTACCTACAGGCGAATTTAACTGCTTTGTAATGATGAAACACAGATAAAGTCTATTCAATTCCAAACACTTTTGACTTCGATAATATTTAAGCATTATGCTTTACACATATAAATAGTGGAAATAAAGTTACTATAAAATTATTTATAATACCAAAGTAAAGCAAAATCAGAAAATAATTAATTCATGACACATATTCAAGATACAATTTATTCGAGATGCATTTGCAGAGTTAAGCCGTTGTATATATTTGTGTCGCTTAGCTAGATTCATTTTAATAATAAATTTCTGGAATGCTGATTAATAGGTTTGTCTTAATTTTTTATTGTAAGTAATTGTACAGTATATATGAAGATACATTCTCCAAGAGAATGCATGCTAAGTTTCTAAATGGATATATTCAATTCTGATGATAGAAACAATGACATTTGATCTAATCATAGATTCAGATTTTCATAGATATCAACAGCATTGACATAATTGATACAATTGAATATGGTTTATATTTATTCATTATTTAATATGATTTAAGTTAATCTACCATAACAAACGGATACAATACTTAAGTATGTAAGTACTGTTGATTTTTAAAATGTCAAAACAATGAAAATTTGATTTAAATGCGCTAACAAGCACTGAACTTGTGCAATGATGTTAAAAGCAGGTAGCCCTATTTATTTTATTTTGAAGATTTTTGAAAAAAAAACAAATCTTTCGTATATGATGAACAAGTAATCAGAAACATTATGAGATCATATTCGTTTTACAAGAAAGGTAAAAAAAGTGAGAACATAGGTCAATCTCAATACAATTTCATCGATTTTGCATATTCTCGTATAGTAAAAAGATAAATAAAATGTATTGTCTATGATTATAAAAACGTAACGTGTTTTGATGCAGTAGGCAAAAAGTGGCTAAAGATCAAATCAATGGAAAAAGAAAAAAAAATTAATTAAATTTAGAAAGTTGCCTGTCAGCTTCAATAATTCAGGAGTATAAAATTGAGAAGAATATAAACTTTGACGCACTGAGTGACATTGAAATAAGTAAAACATACTCTTCTCATTCACACACACGCACACACACACACACATCTATATATATATTTTTTTCTAAACTTATACTGTTAAATATAAGAGACAATGAATGTCTATTATGTTTAATCATGCGCAGTTATGAACGACGTACTTTGGCTTTAATTTCAGTTGAAAATAAAGAGAAAAATTCTCCAAAATTTGAATATTTTTTTATTAATTTGGTTCTAAGCTTTCGGCTCACATGAGCTATCTTTAGAGAGGTTATTAAGACGGTAACACAATAACATCCAACATCACCGACACTTTATTTTGTGTTGACATAAAACTCAGCTAGGCAACAGCAATAATTACCAAAAATAACAAAGGCATTTCGCAAATTTGCAATGGGGTTCTATGACGTCACACCGCGTGATAGCACGAACAGACAACAGAACCATGTATTAAATAGCAATGTAATGTGTTATGTTATGCATAGAACCAGATTAATAAAAGATTATCCAAATGTTGGGGAATTCTTTCTTTATTTTCACTGCAATTAAAGCCAAAATACGACGTTTAGAACGGCTAATGATTAAACATAATGGACATTCACTGTTTCTTATATTTAATAGTATATGTTTAGAAAATTATTTGCTACCTCGATACACTATATATATATATATATATATATATATATATACATATATATAAATATCTATACGTATATATATCTATGAATTTATATATATGCCTATATATATATATATGAATTAAACAAAGCGAATTTGTTAATAACTTTAATGTTCTATGTTCACTATATATTAATATATATATATATATATATATATATATATATATATATATATATAAATGTATGTTTATTTATATACATATGTAAGTATAAGTATATATATATATAAATTATGAGGGTGTATATAGTTATATATATTTTTATATGAATATATATATATTTTATATGTATATTTATTTTTACACACACACACACACATATATATATATATATATATATATATATATATATATATATATATATATATATGCATAATGAGTATTGTATGAAATTGGACATCAATAAATGCTGTGTTAAAGCAGCTGTTTTCCGGCTCAGGTTTGTAGATGCCATATAGGTTTCATATCACTCAGCTGGATGTCGATGACTGAAGTTTTGACCAATAGATCTGTTCAATACTTTTGAAGATAGGCCTTTTATTGTTGATCTCACAAAACCAATTATTGGTTGTATTGAAATGTTCATGATGTTGTCACAAGTTACAATATATTTCATATATAACAACAAAAATTTTTATCTCCATGCAAACATATTCAGACACATACTCATGTATATAAACAATAAATTTCTACGAACTCAACTAACATAAAATTGTCAAAGAAATATATGAGTCTGTACTAAAACATAGCGGACATTAAACAAAATCGAAATCAAAATTCACCAACGAAATTAAGCCAAACAAAAAGAGCAGATACATAACATGGGTTAATCCATCCTACAACAACAATGCAAAAGAAAAGTGGAAAATACATTGCAACATATTAGAATAAGACTTTCCCAAACACAACAATCTATCAAAAATTATTAAGAAATATACAGTCAAGATAATCTACAGCAGCATTGAATATATGGATAAGATATTTATCAAACACAACAAGAAAATACTTAAAATAACAAATATTAACAAATAAACCATCAAGGCTAACTGCTGAAAGGATTTCAGTTGTTAACTTAATATTAAATGTTTTGCTGCCAACATTTGATACAAAGCACTCGTTAATATAACATTAATATAGACGAAAAGATTTACATACGAGTAACAGACACACTGTTCAATGAAATATTTAATAATCGCAAAATATCGTTTAAAAGAGAAGAATAAAAAACAACTGAAGGTTATCATAATACATATGGAATTTAAAAGAAAAGTGCATTACCAATAAATTCAAAAGAGTAATAGTAAAAACAAAAACACCCCTACATAACAGTAATAGCAAAAGTTATAAATAATGTACACTAGCAATATTAGTTTTAAAATCAAAGTAAAATCTTAAACAAAAATCAGGGAGATATTGGAACATGCTGATATGCTAATAAATACCTATTTTTCGAAACAAACAACAGAAATAAACCAAAACAAAATATAGGCATATAATCAATATGAATGAAATAATAAAAAAAATAAATTCAAATTAAAAAAAAAATCACTGAAAATATAAACATAAAATTATAAATACGAAACCACGATGAGCAAAAACAAAACACAAATAATATAAATACGAGATATAAAAGTACAAACACACAGCAAGTCATGACAAAAACAGGAAATAATACAACCACGAAGGCCAATTCGGCAAACATATCCGAGTCCCTCTAGAAGCTACAATTCAAACTTCAAGAAATTCCGGACAGAAGATTTAAGATTTGATGGTGGCAGCTATCAAGAATTTTATATGATATAAAGTTTGTCACGACATTTATTTTATAGGAATTTGAAGAAAATGATTTTATTTTCAGCAGGGAGGGTACAAACGCAAGTGACATTGCGTTTCGCTGGTCTACATTAATGTGATTTTATTTAGATTTATCTGAATTGGCAAATGAGGTGTTGTAGAATATTCTCTTTATTCATAAGAAATCCCATCAGGAGACATTTTTATGGGGATAAGTAAACGTTAATGTTTACGGTACAAAGCCCGTGAAGCAATGAGTGTGCTTATGAATAAGGAAAGAGTTGATTCCCAAAGTTTGATATTCCAACTTTTTGCTTTATCAACAATGCCGGAATATAAATTCTATTATTATTATGATTATTATTATTATTATTATTAGTAGTAGTAGTAGTAGTATTTTCGGAATACTCAAATTTGCCTAGCATGCACATGCACATATATATTTATGCATACATACATGCAAACATATATACACTGACATATATATATATATATTTATACATGCATACATACATATATATTGTAATCTTGTTTTACAATGTCATATAAAAGCAATGTATCACTACAGAAACAAATATTACGTTTCAGAAAAATACTCTTCCCATGTAGCATTACTTTCTAGTAGGCGTGAACGATGGGCTGTAATATATATTTTCACTCATTTCTTTATTATATATATATATATATATATATATATATATATATATATATATATATATATATATAATGAATGAGTCACCATTAAATATGATCGGAGTTACTGCATTCCCGATAACTTATCTTAAACAAACATAAAGCAAACACAAAAACATACACAAACATGCACAAACATACATATATACACCCCCCCCACACACACACACACATATATATATATATATATATATATATATATTTAGATATTCTACAATTTCATATGTTATATATATTTCGCAGCCAAAACCTGGTCCGCTTCAGTCACAAATTATACAATAATTAAGATTTAAAATCATCCAGTAAAGAATTACATACATACACCCACGTGCCCATTCAGAGAATAGATATTTGTAACGGCAATCTATAAAACATTGCCTGACTCATTTAAAAAACAAATGAAAGGAAGAAAAAGAAAATATAGAAAATTATAAACGAAAAAAAGTAAAAGAAAAAGGAGTACGAACAGTATAAGGAGAAAGGAAGCTAAGGTTAACGTCTTAGATTGACACCAGCTTATATGGTATAGCTACATAACTAATACCCGTTGATGAAAGCGAAAGTATAAACTAGAATTCCAATTCCTCTGCTTTCTTAGAATATCATGACATGGAAAGTTCACATTAAATTGATTTTTAAAGTTAATGGGATGTATCTACAGTAAAAAAATAAATATTAAATTTCATTTTTAATATAAATTAAATATAACAACTAGTAGAATTATATTATAAATAGAGTTATATAAACTAAAACAATAAATTCAAAATGTAATATATAAGAAAATGATAAGTAAAATATTATAAAGTATCTTAAACATTATCTTGAATAATATTAATAAATATAATAATAATAAAATATATATAAAATATATGTTTAACAGAAAGAACACTAATAATAATAATTATAATAATATTAATAATAAAAAATAAAATAAAATAATAAACAATAAGAAACCTAAATTAAAATATATACACATATACAAACCTATATATATATTTATATATATATATATATATATATATATATATATATACATATTCATATACGCACATGCATCATCATATATCCAAATGTAAATATATATATATCCAATATATTTTTACATTAATATATACACATATATACATAAACATGCACACACACAGACACATAGACAGACACACACACTTACATATATATGCATACATACTTGCATATTCACACAGACACATATAAATAAAATATTACAATCTAAAATATTATAAAAAATACACAAATAGGAAACGAATTGATATTTAAATGCAGAGTTAAGAATAAGTATGAAATAATTTAGCTAGATCAAAATTATACTTTAAATAAATTTTTCTTAAAAATTTAGTTCCTTTTGGAGAAAAATACGGAATTTGCCGTTGAAAAGTTTTAACCCACCAATTTTTTTTTAATAGTTATATTATGTTATTGTAATATTTTTATAATATTTTAGATTGTAATAATTTATGTAAATGTGTATGTGTGAATATGCGGATATATATATATATATTTTTTTTTTTAATCGTACCACACCGAGCCAGGCGGTAATGCCACTGATGTGCAGGAAGCTATATAAGAGTAAAAGAATAGAGAGGAGAAGAATAAAGAGAAAAACGAACTAGTTAGAAACGAGCAAGAGAAGGATGTAAATACAGGTGAAATATAGTGAGAAAGGAAAAGATATACAGGGAGATGTAGAAAGAACTAGAGTAAGTGGTTAAGAGATGGGTATTGACATTACATTTAATTTCCTGGTGTGTGTGTATATAAATGTGTATGCGTATGTGTATGTATACATGTGCATATATTAATGTAAAAATAATTATATGTGTTATGTGTATATTTGCATTGAAAACGAAAAATTAGAGGCACTAATTCATAAAGACACATGTCAGGCACAAGCCGAATTTTCGGAATTGTTAGAAGTTCGAGAGTTCGAAACGTTTTAAATATTAAAATTGATCCAAATCCAAGTGCCTTTGATGTCAGTTAAATCTCATCCGGGAGACATTGAACAGTGTCTTCTCACGTGTGAACAACTTCTTCAATGGCAGAAAAAGAAAGCATTTAACTTTTGTATCGTAACCGACGATATAATGTGGATACATAACGATAACCCTAAGCGTAGAATCCTGTAGGGTAAGTCACGCTATGCATCAATATCGGTGGCATAGCCGAATAACCATGGTTCGAATCTGTTGCTTTGCATTTTGTTGGATCAGATAGCTGTAGGTGAATTCTTATTATAACAGCTCAAAGCAACCAAAACTATCACGAGTGATCAATATCGACTATAATTTTTGCGTTTGCTGAGAAATTCAGAAAAAATTGACCGGCATATAAACAGAGACACGACAAAATGATTTTGCAACATTACAACGCTAAACCATATGTTCCTAAAATGGTGCAACCCTATTTGGAACCGCTAAAATGGAAAGTTTTATTTCACCCGCTGGATTCACCAGATATTGCCCTGTCCGATCATCACTTGCTCTAATCTATTTTCATGAACTGTGTGAACAGAATATTCATTCTTATGTAGATGCAAAAACAATGGCACGAATCGTTGTTTGCTTCAAAACACGTGTAATTTTTCTTATGTGGAATTCAAATGCTGCCAAAAAATGACAAAAAAGTAGTGGCTTGCTATTTTCCGTGACATGTTTCTTACTAACTTTTGTAAATAAAGTATTACTTTTTATGAAAACACAGCGGCAATTTATTCAAGGTCTTAATATTTTTTAAAAATTATAATTTTTTCGTTACAGTTCATAAATTATATACAATTGCCCATTTTTTTATTTATCACAGCGTTTGCAACTATATCCTTAACCAGGACCAAGAATGAATTTTATTTTACATTTAGCAGAACATATAGATTGATACATGTATGTATCTAAAATACATGAACGTTTCATTTTACAAACATGGTTAGCATATAGTAGCCATGTTTTTAGCTGATATTACTGAGAATTGTCTTTTTAATTTTAGTAATAAGAATTCTATTATTTTTTACAGGTGAATGATGCTATTTCAATATATATTACGTTGCGAATTGTTTGGTAGATCACTATGTGTATTTAAAGGAGAACTAATAGAAGTATGATTACAGATATGTAACGTATTCTTGTTTAACTTATAAGCCTCTATGTCCAGTGCAATTATTTAGAAACTTGGATCGATTTTAAACAATGTACTTTCAAAAGAATTACCTTCGTAAATATTATTGGTCTTGTGTAATTTAGATTTTGGTGTTTAATTATTATTTGTGTATTTCTTCATCTCCTCGGTGTTTTTGACAAAATACAACGGAGCGTCTGTAATGTGATCGACACCGAATTAGCAGACCGGCTGCAGTCTCTCTCTCACCGGCGTGATGTGGCATCCCTGTGTCTCTTCTATAAATACTTTCACGGCTTCTGCTCCGAGGAACGTAGATCGCTGGTGTCCCCTATATAAGAATTTGCATGAGATACTAGATTAGAAACTATGTCCCACCCTTTTACAATAAAACCGATAAAATGTAACCGCAATATCTACTCCAACAGCTTCTTTTCTTGCACTTCCCGACTGTGGAATTTCCTTTTTTGTTATAAATAATAACAAATTCAGTTCTTGCCTCTTCATAATAACATAAGTGTTTTGATGATAAAAATTTATTTTTATTAAGTTTGAGCCCCTTTAACATTATCACATGCTGAGGATTTTTTGGCAATTGAATGGAGGTACGTAAATTCGTAGTTTATTTCTTCTGTTTAATTACAACCTCCATCTCATAGATGTTAAAATACAATATATCTGATTTTAAAAAGTATTTTCTATTAAAAAATACTTACTTGTATAGTTTGTTTTTTGTTGAGTGGTTGAGAGACTTATGCGCATTTTTTCTTTCTTTCAAATTTCGTTTTTACTTTTCGTAAACGTGGAGTAAATATAGATATTGTCAAGGTTAATAATAATTTCTAAAAATCTGCGAGCGTTTTTAATTTGGGCGACAGAGACTCTGGAAGCGTTAATTAAACGAATGTTTACACTGACCGGGACGAGAAAAGCGAGACAGAGGTCAATAACGTCATTGCAGGTCATTCTAAGTAACATTTGAAACTTCAATGGCATACTTTTGGGTTGTAAAAGCAATCAGATTTTTTTCCATATTTGAAGTGATACGTTTCATTGCGAGATTTTTAATCGACCGCGGGGAAGTAAAGCAAAATACTTTTGCGACATTACTGATTATTGAGAATATTTTCACAAATGAATTTGTCATTTATTTGGATCTACACTGGTTTCCAATCAAGTCAACAAAACTCAACCTGTTCTGTTATTCAACCCAAAGCTAGAGAGTTAAACGATGTATTAATACATCTCCCTAGAGCGTTTGTGTGTAAGTGAATGAAAATAACGCATATGTAATTCTAACTCGAAATACATCCCAAACAGATATTCATCACACACACACACACACACACACACACACACACACACACACACACACACACACACACACACACATTTATATATGTATATATAAGTTATTGGGAGTGTATAATGATAATGTACACGCTAAAAAGTGTCCCTCCTTCTACCGAGCGCCCATAGCTCAGAGATAAAATCGCCGACTGAAGCCAATTCGGTCGGTTTCAACCCTGGGCAAAAAGCAATCTGATGTCTAACCGTACTGATGAGCTGTGATCCAGCAAAACAAATCTGTCTGCGGATGAATATATATATATATATATATATATATATATATATATATATATATATATATTTCATGTGATAAAAACAAAATGCTTTTATTTTCATGCAGTCATTCTGAGATTTATGTTTCATCAACTTATTCGATGGCAAAATTTCGATAGAATTTTATGTATGATTATTTGTTCATAGTTTAATCACCAAGCAAATATCATGAAATTTCATCATATGAAAAATACAAAAGTCTCTATATTGCCGTGATTTTTTTAAAAAAAGGATGTCTTACAATACAATGTGTCCTTTCTTCGAAAAATAAATGTAAATATTCTCTCAGAGACGCAAATACTCGACAAGATATTATTAGCATTATTTTATGTCTGCACTGAAATAAAGTTCTGTTAGTAGAGATGAAACATGCACACCCCCGCTTCTATTTAATGTATTATGATGCAATTCAACGAAGGTATGGCTGGTTTCACTAACATTTCTCAGAATATAATGGATGTCTACGTGTAAAGAATTTTATACTTACACTGATTAAATGTAACACCTCATAAAAAAGAAAATAATATTCATTTTCCAACCAGATGCATTGTCCGCGATACATCGGAACTCATTCGAGTCATAGAAAAAATTATTGTCATCATGTGGAAAATGGTTAAGGGAAAATAAACGGTATTTAAACGAGAATGACAAGAAAATGAAACGTTTCTAGGTCTATTGTAAACAGAAGATTGGTTTCGTTTTATTTGCTCGAGAATTTTTATTCCAAAGCAGGAAAAGTCGAAAGAGACAAAGGTGCTTCATGGTGATTACTATTCAACAGCGAGAAACAAAACAAGTGCTGGCAAAAGAGAAATTTATCTGGCTATTGCTTCACTCTACTAAAACGATTTCCACTCTGTGAAGTACAAATACATTCTACACAAGATCGGTTTTACAAATTGATCTGTGCAAAGATAATAATGGACATGAAAGACACAATTACGAAATCTATCTATCTATCTATCTATCTATCTATCTATCTATCTATCTATCTATCTATCTCTATATATATATGTGCTGGTTTTTTTTTTGTGTGTGTATGTATGTTTGAATGTGTGTGTATTTCTACATATCTAGATCTGGATATATATGTATGTACAAGTAGAGATAAAAAAATTGCAAAATATAAAATTGTATAAACCATGCGAAAAAAAAAATATATTTCAATAACTTCACAGCATACACTGCGACAACATGGGGTACTGGAATTGATTACAAAAGATAAGACGAGATTAGTAGAGGAAGGAGGCTAAAGGTTGTAATGAGCATGAAATTTATGTGTTTGCGTATTGTGTATCTGAGTACACTCCCGATCAAAAATTTAAGACCACTTAAAAATCTTTAAAAAGAATTTTTTTTTTTACAGATAGATTTTAAACTCCTTCCACGTAAGGTTACCAATACTACAATCTAAAAAGTTATGGAAACAAAAAGCTACATTCTAAAAATTTTATTTAGAAATTTACATTTTTATAAAATGAGGCGATTTACACATGATCAAATTTATAAGACCAGAGACAAACATTTTACGAAATTGTACAAAAAGTGTATGAAAATATTCAACAACCAAATTTAATAATGAAATCTACCTCCAATGCTTTCGATGACTTCAAAAATTGTGTCAGGCATGCTAGAAATAAGCGTTTCCATTAAGGTGCGGGGGATGTTGCTCCAGCTTCTGAAGATGGCTTCACAAAGTTCATATTTTGTTGAATATTGTTTGCAATTTCGATAAACATCTCTTGTCATCCATCCCCAAACATTTTCAATTGGGTTCAAGTCCGGTGAGCATGCAGGATGTCCCAAGAGATGGACCCCATTTTCTTGTAGAAAGGTCAAGGTCCATCTTGCAGGATGGATTGCAGCATTATCCTGTTGGAATAACCATCCATTCCCACACAAACGATGGCCCTCTGTCATCAAAGATGCTTTTTGTAGCATGTTAACACAACCAGCTGCTCTCTGACGACCCTGCATCACCTGGAGCTCCATCGTCCCTCTGTAAGAAAAGGCACCCCATACCATTAGGGACCCTCCACCACTATGACGTGCGGAGAAAATTTCAGGAGGCATGTTTTTGTTATACCAATATCGTTGGAAGCCATCAGGATTATCTAGATTGAATTTTTTCTCATCAAAAAACAGGACTTTCTTCCACTTCTCAACGTCCCATGTTTGGTATTCATGACCAAACTTTAAGCAGTCCAACTTGTGACGTGGAAGCAGCAGAGGAATTTTTTTACGCTTTTTATTTACCATGCCTTTTAGTTGTAAGTGTCATATGATGATTACGCGACTGCAATCAGCATCTGTGACTGCCTTAATTTGACTAGAAGAAAGTCCCTCGTCTTTCATAACAACCTGTCTTATTCTCCTACTCAATGCAGGAGAAATTTTTTGGGGCCTACCAGAGAATTTTGCTTTTCCATAATTCTCACTGTTCTTTAGAAAGTTGCAAATGACAATTTTACTGCGATTTACCTTAGCTGCGATCGCCCGCTGTGACATTTTTGCTTATGGAATTCTAGAATTCGAGAACGCTCAACTTTGGTAAGTTTGCTTGCTTTAGGCATTGTAACACCTTTACGCAGTGATTGCTAATCTCTAACTGAACTAAAAACATTGGAATTGCCATAGATCTAACAATTTATACCCCTGGTCTTATAATTTTGATCATGCGTAAATCGCCTCATTTTATAAAAATGTAAATTTCTAAATAAAATGTTTGGAATGTAGCTTTTTGTTTCCATAACCTTTTAGATTGTAGGATTGGTAACCTTAAGTGGGGGGAGTTTAAAATCTATCCATAAAAATATATTTCTTTTTAAAGATTTTTAAGTGGTTTTAAATTATTGATCAGGAGTGTATATGCATGTGTCTCTGTGAATATGTTTGTATTAAGGAAGGAATATGCAAAATTACATACGTAAATAACGATATTACACACACAATCATATATATATATATATATATATATATATATATATATATATATATATATACATACAGCTATCTTTGTGAAATGAGAGGCAAATTATTAACATTAAATTATGTTTATATTTATGCAAATATTGTCCATAGGTTAACCGAGTACTTTTGAACGTCATCGTACATCATCAGACTCAAATTTACAGTTTCAAACATCAAGAATTGCCTTGTAGCAGAAAACGTGTTACGACATTTTGAAGAACTAAATAAACGTTGAGAATTTTTTTTAAATGCAAGGGAAGTAATAATGCAATCACATTCAAGCGTGAAAATATGTGATCACGTAGAGGCGTGAATTATCAGATAATATGTAAGTTGCTAAAGATTTTTAGATACCTTAAAAATACATTAAAAAGTACATTTGACCCTTATGTTAAACGATGACGTTCGAAAATAATCGGTTAACCTCTGAACAACATTAGCATATATATAGTTTGGAAATAAAAAGCCTCATCAGAAAATACGAGAAAATAAAATAGAATATCTGCAAGACTAACTTGTCTCTATTATATATATATAATAGAGACAAGTTAGTCTTACAGATTTTCTATTTTATATATATATATATATATATATATATATATAGTTAGTTAGATGGGTGTAGGGTTGTAATCCTGGATTTCACGCTTTTGCGATCGTCAGACAAACTGATTAAATTTAAAAAAAATATTAAATATATGTAGAGATACATATATTGATGTATTTTTGTGGAATTGGGAGGAAAATTGGGAGGAAAATTTGTCGTCGTGACGTCTTTTATACAACCGCAAACATAGATACACACTTGTACATCCATTGACTTTCACAGAGACACGCGCGTGCGCGCTCGACCACCAGGGCTCAAACAAGCATAACTGCATTTGAACAATATGGGGCTTGGCATATATGTGTATATGTGGGACGTTTTGTACATGAATGCGCATTTGATTGCAGTATAATATATCTAGTGCGTTTGATGCCAGAAGGTTTGTATAAGTGTTTTCATGTATGTGATTATATATATTTCTTTATATGATGATGATGTGTGGAACGTTTGTCGTGTACGTTCTTGGTTTTTAACTTGTGTATTTGCGTGAGTATATATCTAATTATGTTTATGTGTCCATGCATTGAAATATGATTGTGTCTGCTATGACCTCATTCATTCAAGTTTAATCTTGTTACGATTTCGCTCTTACTGTATCCAATATTTTGGTGGTTCAGACTGCTTCCAAATACAGCTTTAAAATTTAACAGACAAATTGACAAGTCGAGAAAAACAAAATTTTAAAATATTTGTATGTATATATGCGTGCCTATATTAATCTGTATATGTGTATATTTACCAATGTATGTGTGTATACTTGTCTATTTGTCCATGTGTAGTTGTTTGTAGGTTCATCTATGTGTGCGTTCTTTCTCTTCCTTTTTTAATATATGAATATGTTTCAAAATCTAATAAACTCTTAAACTTTGAATTTCTTTTTAAATTTGTAATAGTTTTAAAATTAATATAATTGTCAATTATTAATGCTGATCTCAATGTAAGCAAGTTTTATTATTAATGACCCCATAATTAATTTTGAGTTCTCTTACTTATTCACTTATTCTCCAAATTCGAAGTTGCTTTACTATGCATGGTTCACACTGTCTATACTACAAAACATCTCTGATTAAAGGGGGCAGCTTGTTTTTAACCTTTTAAAACCTTTCAATTTGAAATGAACCTCATCCCTTCATAAGACAAAAGAAGTATCGAAACAAAATAGCTACATTTGTAATGATAGTATAACATATTCATGTTAGAATTTCTAAATAATATTATTAGCTCTACTTTTATATTATATTTAATGTTTTATAACATTAAACTATATACTTATTTATATGTATCGGTCTGAATAGTTGTGTTAGAAAATATACCTCCTCCCACAGGACTTTCAAATGTTTCCTTTTAGGAAAACAAAAAAGAATTAATGCTGTTCAGTGATTAAAGAGGACGTTAATGTTACCACAAGCTGCTGGGAGAAAGCAATATTTTTTTTCCGACGTAGTCACACGGAATAAATAAAGAACACGAAATTTTGGGGGAAATTATAATGGTGAAATTTTTCATTTTCTTTCTTTTTGTTATTAATGTGGTCGTCTTTAATCTTAAATGGGTTAGTGGCAAAACGGGAACTCCTTTTGTTAGAAATAGTTTAAAATTTTTTGTGTTTGTATCTATAGTCGCTAATGAAATTCATACGATTATAAAATCGAATTATTTTCATATTTCTTCAAATACAAACGTTAACTTTCATTTAATTTCATATCAAATAATCTACAGCTGAAACTCTTCGAAGAAACACTTACATTACTAGCATAAATTATAATAATGTTAAATAATTTTAATAGAATTTATGAAATTTTAATTAATATTGCATTTTTAGAAATTAAGCATTTTCATACTTTTCACATGAATATATTGAAAACGGTTTTATATATTTTTCAAAAATCAACCACTTCACATATAGTACATATAATAAATTCGTAATATCTTCAAAAAAGTCTACTAATATAAAGGAACACTAATAGTTATGGTTGTAGGCAAGCGCTCGAAAATATAATAATTTTTGGCAAATGAGTTTTCACATGAAGGAAGCAAAACCAAATTCTAATTTAGGTATAGCAACTAAAACACACACTGCAGGCTGCAATATACTAGTCAATGAATTATTTCTGTAAAATCTGGTATTTTTACAAAGCAAGCTGCAAAATATTAAACAATTTCATAAATTTCTGCATTTCTTTTCCCTGGCTGAAGTTTCAGAGATATCTTTTATTGATATAACATTTGTTCACCTACAGGAGTCTTAGCTTCAGAGTTAAACTCTATGTGGTTTTTAATTTCTGGCAAATGTCGCTCTAACCGATAGTTCTGATATGTTGAACGCAAAGTAAATTTGATTAGAAAAGTTCCTCGTCCAATGGGCCAGAAAGTACGGCAATTAATTAATTGACAGTGCAAAATAAATGACAAAAGGAACATTTAAAATTAATTTGAGAAGTTGAATTATGATTACTCTGATGGCGATATAAAGATCGATATATTTTACACAACAAACATAATTCTACATACTTATATTTGTACGCCTGCTAGTATTGAAACGATAACATTTTTATGATGATGTAGCAGTTATTATGTGTGTATATGTTTATGCATACGTGTATGAGGAAATACAATAAAAGTAAAAAATAACATCGATAATTTGGTTGAAATTACAAATACATCTAGTAAGATGTTCACTGATAAACTAAAGAAAAGCGATAGCGTCGGAAAACGCAACACAAAGTATTCTACATCACCACCAAGGACTATAAACCAAACTATGATACAAAGCCTACCACAAGGAACATAAACCCTAGAAGGTCTGAGATTGAAGGAATACTTTAAACTATACTCGAGAGGGTAAATAAACAACTTACAGTGTACGCTGGATTAAAGGAATACATCGATAACTCCAAAGCAAGAAACTGATTCTGTAATATAAAGGGAAGAAAAAGGCACTTCTGTTTTAATCTAATTTGATATTGAAGAATATTACTTCTCAATATCAAGGAAACTGTTTAGGATTACATTTAAATTTGACACAGATCCATCGCAGGAACGAATGTTAGATTATTATTAATGCAAAAATAACAGTTCTTGTTCACAATAAAGTACAGTGGAATAAGAATAACTGAAGGGAAAATTTTGATATTACAATGAGATCGCTGGACTCCTCATCTCATCCAATCTAGTAGGATATTTATTCTATATAGTCTTACAGCTCAGAATAATATACATTCAGAAGATATTGAATGATATATGGATAATAGGCTTATGATTCTGTGGAATTCCATAAATTTCAAAACTGATGGAATCAAAAAATTAATATATACAGTGTTTAAAAACAAAACTTAAAATTTACGATTAATACAAATCTAAAAATGTAAATTTCCTCGTTGTTACTTTATACTTAGTAAACAATATATACCAACCACATAAAAAAAACAAATACCAATTCTTTATATATTCATCCATAATCTAACCATTGCCATTCTAATTATTTGATAAAAAAATTATACATATTTTAATATTTCTGGATAATAATTGGATTGCATAGAATTTTAGGCTGAAGGAACAAAGAACTCCCTTTAGTTGCCGACTCCCGACGGCTCTTTCGTGTGCCTGACACTCCAAATGCTTTACTGCTCCAAGCAAACTAGCATCGTTGAAAAATAAAAATATAAGCCTAGAGTTTTATAAATGCTTGCTCCTCGTTGTTTTACAGCCTAATATATCACAATATGACATATAATGACTTTGCTGTCTACTTAAAGCGAAATCTATTTTTAGGTCTCGTGTTATCCTTGCCAATCAAACATAATGGTATTAAATACTTGACATAGCTGGCAATTAGGACATTATCTTTGAATATCTTCTTGGTTTTAGCGGTGTAATATTTGGATGTTTACTTAAATATCAGAGGCATTTGATAATTGAATATGACAGTAATAAGCGTTATAGAGTTTCTTACTATATTTAAGTAATATCTGCAATCATACTGTTATTTTAATTAAGGAAAATTATATTGTATATCGTTGAAATGCCCTGCGGTTAGAATTTACGCTGTAGCTACTATAAATTTGTAATTTTGACGTTGAGATTTTTAAACTCGCCGCAGACATTGTTTTCTTCAAAGACGAGGGATTTGATTTCAGGTTTAATATTTTATACAATTTTGTGTAATTGGTAATGATAAATTAAAAATAATGTTTAATGTTATACTTCTTAGGACGGACAAACGGTATAAGGTGAAACTTTAGTGCATTTTTCTGCTATAGTGATCATAAATAGACATTTGAATGTGTGTGGTTAAACAGTAGATATATATAGACTTCTTTCGCAACTATTGTACATCAGATTGTAATGGCGATCTTTTACAAATATTCTACTCATTCCACCGTGTCTCTATCGGGATATGATCTCCCAAGCGTGTATCACGTATGATACTTAACTGATTGAATAACTTGATGAATCGAAAGTAAAAACTTGTAAAAAGATTAACGAATTTTTTAATAATATTTCGTGAACTTTCTATCATTGATCCTTTTAACTACCATGAGATAACCAGAAAAGCATTCAGGTTTTTACTATTTCGGTGTTTGAAATGAACGTGGTGATTTAAGTTTAAGATTCGATCAGCGTACATGGCATTGAAAGTATGACAATGAGACAGGAGTTAATAACAATTAAAACATATATTATTAGCAATAGGTTACATAGAGTTGGAAATATGGAAATAGTGAAAGAAAAGTTGATTCCCTTGTAACGTTAAAAAACATAAGAGAAAGTCAATAACTAAATAAAATTCCTGAAAGAAAGAATGTAATGTACAGACTGTTGCTGAGTTGAAGAAAGTTCTAACTAGAGTTTGTGTGATTGTGACATGTGTGTTAAAACATGAATTTCCGCCTAATTGCGACCTGAAATTAGTGCGGGCGTGTGAGCAAGAATTAAACTAATGTCCCTCTGCAATATTGGATAGAAGGGGAGTCTCGCTCGTGTTGGACGACTACTGTATATTATCCAGCTACCAGCGGCCGATAGCAGGGGCCTAACTGTCAGAAACACGTGTGTCCGCTGGTTAAATACCAAACAAAACTGCCTGGGGAAGATACAAGTGATAGATAAATGATTACCGCGTGTTTTAAGAATGAAAACATGCCAGACAGTAGTTATGCATAGTTGTAAAACACAAAATGTAATAAGCGTGATTGCGTATCTGTGTGTGAAAGTACAGATGTGTAAGTGAGTTTATAGCTTAACTCAACAAGTCTTGCTATTCTAAAAGGCCCACCGGAGTTCAAAACCAATTCCACAAATGTTGGGTAGACATCGATTGATTTAAATAATATAAGATTCGTTTAAATGACGGATTAAGCTTGTTAAGTGCCATTAAACAAAAGATTACTTTTGTCACGTGGCGTTAAATTGATTCATTCAGCATATATTATAAAGATCATCTTCATTTATACATTACCTCGCTGACAACAATATATTTTTCCCGACCACCAAATCGTTTTGTTTTGTTTTTAATCAGCATTACCCCATGCAAGGGAATAATATCAATTAAATACATAGGGTTGCAGGATGTTTAAAGAGAAAAATTTAAGAGCAGAAGCAATAAAAATTAAGAGCAGAAGCAATAATGATGAAAAGAGAAAGGATATAGTAATCAGGATGAGAGTAGGTAGCGTCTGACATTGCATTTATAATTTTACAGATTAAAGTGAGCTGGAAACCATAGGAAAGAAAGGGAGTTTCACAAACGACAAGAAGTTCAAGAGAAGAAACTGTTAGCATAGAATTTATGGGTACATCTAGTCAGTATATGAGACCTCGACGTCAGTGTAGTACTACGCTCAAATTAAAAAAAAAAAAACTACGTACAATGTATAAGAACTCATTCAAACAATTACCATGAAAGCATTTATAAGAAAAATGGTGGGAAAGTGATTTAAGATTAGCCGGGAGATCAGGTCTAATCTTATTGCTTATTCTTCTTTGTATATGTTGTAAGAAGCTCTGGATACATAGCAAGGGCAGCGGACTATATTTGGCAGTAATATATTAAGCATCGAATTATAGTATAGTAAAATATATTATGGAGAGAAAAAGTGTATTGCTGAAACAGTAGACCGCACTTCTTATTGGCTGACTGTGTAATGGACTCAATATTATCTTTCCACTTTATGGAAGCTGAAAATGTGAAACCAAGACAAGCGCAACGATTCACTTTCCTGGAGGTTAGCATCAGCCATGTTGATGAATGATAGCTACAGGAAGGTCATTAATCAAAATTAGAAATGGAGTAAAACTATTGCTGAAGAAATGAGGATACCCACCTTAGTAAAAAATTATTTAGATAAGTGGTTGTCTATGCTTTGATAAGAAAATTGAATAAGTTCAAAAATATGTTCCGAGAAAAGGCAACATTTCAGCTGGTAGAAAATCCTGATTGCCAGGCTTTCGAGATGGTTATTGTTACAACCTAGGTTTCACTGCCTTTATCCAAAGCATGAGAGACTATTGACACAATTATCGCCAGTACATCAGAAGATAACATAGAGAAACGAAAGCGATATTATTTGTCTGAGAAAAAGCCCTATGATGTGAGATTGTGAACGAATTTGGCATGGATTGGCAAATCTAAGTTTTTCCAAAAAGTGGTATAATTCTAATTATGGTATAATGCTGATTGTACGATATTTTCCACAAGGAGGTCCACTTTCCACAAGGAGGTAAGCATCACTCAGCTAGGCATATATTATACAGTTTGGAGAGAAGAGGAGCCAGATCAAGAGCACATGTTTTATAACTATCACAGAGATGTCATAGAGTCTACATGCTTTGCGGGGATCAAAAGTTAGACATGATAGCAGAAACCGAGGAGCTATTTTAATATCACTCATTATAATCTCTGATCTAAGGGGGAAGTTAGTCAGGGTTATCTCGGTTAAATCAAGAGTAGAGTTTAAGAATTTACAGGCCAATAAGTCATCTTTATCAACATAAGATTACAACACCAAATTTATTGAAGAGGGAAATATAGAGATCTCATAATTATTTAATGTCCTATTACAGAGCTGTTAGTATTCACGGGAGCTAAAGTTGTTAGATGCAATGTGATGCCTCATTCACTCGGCAGATAGGGGCTTAATTACTTCGGTGTTTCATTTACATTTATTGTGTGTAGTAACAAATAAGCCTCGATATCCGATAATAGTAGTATTTTTCTGCTATAGCGGCTGCGCATACTTGTATGAACTATTTAGATTATTGAGTTTTAATCTGGTATTTCTGAGAAGAAACAAAATCAGCCTGTCGGCTTTGGCTCAAGAAGTAGATCAATTTTAAATTGGGAAATTAAAGATAATAGTCCAAAATAATAGTCCAGTGGCGTCAAAGAGAACACCACTGAGTGAGTTCCAATCAGTATGCCGAAAACTAAACAATGTTTTTCGTAGGGGGGGTCCTGTTTAATAGATGATTGGAACGAAATATCCGTAATTACAACAGAAGGGCCGACAAGAGCTATAAGATGCGGTATAAAATAATTCAAGTAACTAAGCATTTTGCTTCGTTTCGCTGGAAAAAAAAGAATAGGGGTGTACAAGATTTCAGTAAGGGACTATGTAATAAAAAAAGCTCATGTCTGAACCCTGGCAATATTTAGTTCTAAATTATTTTGGTTAAAAATAAAACGAACTTAAATAGAATGATAACCTCGATCCATAGATTTATCTACTGCTAGGATGTTTAACGTGTCAGAAAGGTTATCTCATCAGAATCCATTTTGCACATTTATAAATTTACCATTCGTCCGTACATTTTTCTTTTGTTTTTGCCATATCTGGTCTTGTGCTCCAGCTCTTCATCTTCAGGTTCGCGACAAAATCCAATAGAATTTCCACAACATAATCTATCCTGACTTAGAAGCTCGACTTAAGTTAATTTCTCACTGATCTGATGTGGCTTCCCACAGTCTTTTCTACAAGTACTTACATGACAACTGTTCTGTAGACGTTTTTACCGACAGCATGTATTTTACGCATTTTACTAGTTTGGCATCAATCTCCCACACATTTACCATGGAAATAGTTCATTTCAACCTCTTGTTCTAAACTAAGATTTACTTTTCTCGTACATCTCATTTGTGGAACTCCCGTCTGCTCGCCTCCTTCCCTTATATCTACAATCTGCAAACTTATTTGCCATCTTATATCTACTTGATTCCCATCAATCTCTTATTCTTTCTCAGACATCGCCTGTACCCAGTATATTTTTCTCATCTTAAATCCTGCAAGCCCGTGGCAGCCCTGCCATTTTGGAGTGAAATTATTATATAAAAATGGAGAATCTAAGAACGAGTCAAATCTCTTGGTAATGTCAGCAAAAAAATATATGCATCTCCTTAACTTGGTAGCTTGCTCTTTTTGCAATGTCTAAATCAGAACGTCCTTTGCGATCAACATCTCCCAGATGGAAACTTATGTAGTCACAGGCAAATAGCATTAGCGGGCAAAAAGGATATTACTAAGAGAAAATGATTTCACAAATGATTATCGCTTTCATACCCGGCTATTAACTTATAAATGTCAAGTAATAATTCATGATTTCACATTCACCCTAATATTTGATAGTGAGAATTTTAACTTGACCTACTAATTCCCCACAAAATTGTGGGCATAAAATCAGTACGAAGACTATTTGTTTCCATACTTAACCGATGATAAAATCATACGTTAATCTTAAGTTTGAGGGCTCTATTTATAGATCAGTGGGGGCTTATTTGAAGTGGAGGGAAGACAAACCGGTTGTACCTAGTATTTTCTTAATTTCATTTAGGATTATTCCTTTCGATAATTATTAACCTGTTTTTGTGTTTGTTTTTAATACACACGTTTTCTTTATATATTCTTTACTAATTAATTAAGTAATTATGTACGTATACTGTGTATTTGTTCGTGTTTAAAATTTAGTCTTTCATACAGTTCATTAGATGGGGTTTTCGGAACATTATTGGTTTAATAATTTAGTACGTTTGCATGTGACACAAGACGATGAAAACTGAGTAATCAACACTACCTATCTGAAACCTAGCTAATCAGATCAAGGCTGATTCTCTCTAAGAAATGAAAAAATCACAACAATAACATACCCCTATCTATTCAATCGTTATAGTTTTTCTAAGCTAAGCATACACACTGATAATAAAAATTAATAAACATGAACAAATAAATCTTCTTTTTTTATTTAGTCAGAAGAATCATTCTTACTCCTGTCCTAAAATATATCAATATAATTGAAAATCGTTATCTTTTAAATCTTCACCATGGAAATTCAGTTGCTTAAATCAAATTAGTGAAGCTCTCCAGATACATCAAATTGTGTTCGATGTAATTACTGAAGTGCGTAGAAAAATATATTTAATTAAACTAATAAAGTAATAATGTAATCAATTACAATATGTTATGTCGACTAAAACTTCGTTCAACTCATATTATAAGTAAAAATGTCAAAGCTATCGAAGTAAATATTATATATATATATATATATATATATATATATATATATATATATATATATATATATAGGAACCACGTAAATAGATATCGGCATTTAGAAAGTGAAACTTTTCAAAACAACTTAATAATGTGGCAATGATAGATGATATTTCGAATCCCAGGTCCTCTTCAAATGACTATTTTGAGCCTCTTTAATATCCCTGGTAATTAAAACCTTTTCATTATTCGGCCAATCAAGCGTCCAGTAGACACGCTAAAATTGAAAGGCGCTATTAAATACAAAAATGGAAATCTTGGGCGCTGTAATTAAGAAGAACATAAATATCTTGACCAATTACATTCTTTCATGTTCCTGCAGACTATGGACATTAAAGTAGAAAACTGTATACTTTATTTAGATTGTGTTATGTAAGTTAAAGTTTTAATTCGCGATATTATTTTGTTTTAACAAAGACTGAAAGGAGGTTTTTTTTGAACGCTTAAATATGTCAGGTCAATGAGAAAGTTTTACTTAAGTATCGAGATCTGAAAATAGCCACAAAGCATTTTCGAGAACATTTAAGCAAATGTTTTGTAGTACTTAATCCAAAAGGTATTAAGACTTAATATATATATATATATATATATATACGTAAGATTTCAAATGATAACAGAAACAGATAGAAATATACAGCAAAACGTCATACAGTTTCCTGTGCAAGAAAAATTAAATATTACGTTGTATGTCAAATCATTATGCAAAACAAGAATACAAAAAATACAAGCTACTCTGAATATTTCATGACTTTAATGCGTATAACTGTGCGGGTGTGGCGGGGTTATGTTTATATAATATATTCGATTAATAGATGCATAGAGATGTGCGGAACGAGAAAGAGGAGTGCCGATTTCGATTTCCAGTTGAAATTGTTGCATTTACTTATGCATTACCCTCGGGAAAAGTATTAATACATAGCTTCTCTCTCTAGCCATAGGTTAAATGGCAGGACAGATTCGGTGCTATAGCCTTGGCTGGCATCCTGTCTACAGCAAACATTAATGCGAACCTACTGTGGGAAAATCTTCTGCCCAGTCATCCTTGTCTCTTTCGGGACATGATCACCCAAGCGTGTATTATATACTTCAACTACCTGAGAGGTATAAAAGGCGAGTGTATTCCTTTATTCGAGATACGTTAATCACGTGAAAGCCATTTCGAGACATTATTCTATTCCGTGTCGGAATACAAGTCCATGACAGAGCGGTTTGGTTTTCATCTCCGCCTGTGGCTAAAACTTCTTCTCCAGCACAATCTACAGCTCAAATGAAACAAGGCGCCGTTTTCTTGGCGAATATATTTTGCCAAAATATAGAAATAAATTATCTTTGGCTACTAGTTCTCAATTCGCCGTATCCTGTTTTTGCAATATGTTTATATAATAAGAGAAATTCAACTGGAAGAATACAACATTCTTAAAAATTCTTCCATTCGATGTATAAGATTTTAACATTAGAGCCTGTCGAGAACACTAAGATGAATAGCAGGTGCACCAGACCGGATATGACAAGAGTATTCACTGCACAGTCAATCTATTTCAGTAATAGTAAACTGTATATCATCTTTAGTGTAATAATTATTGCCTATTATAATTTGTATAAGAGCAATAGGCAGATGTTAATTCTGTTATAAAACGTATCATGATTCATGAAACTGTTGAGGAGTACATTCCGGTGTGCTGATTCAACGAGTCAAACATGGTGCCATATTGTCACATATATTTTCATGAAACCTCCATACTGGACTCAGGGATGTTGACAAATTTATTGCAGTTATATTTACAAGCACGGGCAAATTGTAGTCGGAATGCATTTTTATGTATTGGTCTATCAGTTATATATTGAATGAATGTAAGCAGGACAGTTTACTCTATATACAGACTTGTATTGTACGGTTGGATGTTCTCTGCAAACACAAACTACTTGATCAAGAGTTACAAACGAATGTACCGCCACATGATTAAGCCCGATTTGGGATAGATGAGGAGTGGAAAAATATAACGTGTTGGTTTGTAGGTCTATATCATACATATTAACGACCATTTGGAATTAAGGTAAAAAATTTCATATCGGTAAAAAAAAAATTCTGTGAATAATTCAGTTCACTAGGTAAATACCACGCAAAAAAATTGTAGTGGTTCAGGGCAATTGTTGACTCGATATATGTTTACCCCTGTTCTTCTGCTAAAATAACATTTACTAAATGAACGATGTTGTCACTTCATTTGCTAGTTATTATTTAAAACATTTTACTGTTGAGCTATGCTATCTACCCTTTTAATAATGACTACTATGTACCTTGAAGACGGAGAAGACCATTATGATTCTTGCCATATCAATTTATTACTTTTGTAAGAATTACCGTATTTTCTTGGTAACGATAGTAGAGATATTTGCCACTGAATCCACCCCAGTTGGGAATGAGCAGTTTTTGAACTATTAGCATATGTATTGATCGAATTTCAGTCGGTTTCTGTATATTCGATCCGTTTCGTACCATAGGTGATAAATGCTTGGGCGTTCATGTTTTTTTCAATTCATATTGACTGCCAAGGCTACAAAATCTAATCCGTTTTGCTACTTAAATCACAGCTTGGAGGAGGAGTAAATGATTATTATCTTTCTGAAAGTTATTTGCGTGTAAGTAAATGCAAAATATTCAACTGGAATTCGAACTGGTTCCCCAAATTTCTTATTCCTATCCGTTATTCATTGCATCACAAGCAGATGATAAAATAAAAACAAATAGGAAATGTATCTCAAGATAACATGTTTCAGTTTTATTAAAACTTCGTCAGAGAACAATGGAGAAAAGAAAAAATAGACAACAACTCCCCCCCCCCAAAAAAAACGGACGCATAATACTTTTATATTATGATATTGGGTTGGTATTTGTTTATCAGATACGTGTCACGGGTATTAAAACAGTAGATAATTTTAAAAATATATATTTCAGGAATGTTCTGGACGGTAAAATGAGTAACAGTGCATGTGAAGAAACTATTGTCTGTCTTGGTGCATGCTGGACGGTAAAGCTGGTTCATATATGTGTATGTGTGTGTATGAGGATTACACAAGACGTTGGTGGAATGTAGAGTGAAATATAGCGAAATGAGAAAATTTGTTTCGGTTATTATGAATCTATTTCCTTCCAATTTTGGGATATGTAACAGGACTTGTATCTTGAATAAGTAATTTTTATTCCCAGATAATCTTTAATAGTATATCCATTATTTAGGAACTATTTGTACAATACAAATTATTTCGGTTTTATCAAAACTATAAATAGATAAATAAATGTAAAATAATGAAAGACTCATTTGATTTTTTCCAATAGATCGAGTTAATTGTTGCTTTATTCGCTTTTTACGTCTTTTAATTCTGTCCAGTCATTATTCATATGCAAAACATAACAGTTAATACGCGGAAATTCTTGCTATCCTATAAGGTGTATTGGTGAAATTGAATAAAACAGACCACCCTGAATTCATATAAATGATTGCACTTTCTGTTCCAACATCCGTTATATTAAAAGTGTATTTAACGCCGTAAATCTTAAAATGTGTCCAAACTGGCGAGTCTTGTTACCAAGATGCCGTTTCAAACAAGGATTCTGAGGGTATGAGTATTTGATATAACGACTGTTGCCACATTTTTAGCATCAGCAATTCGTAAGAAACAACTACGTGCAGCAATTCACCAAAATGACAACCGAAATCTTCATAATTACATAACCCAACATTTCCCAACTTTTTTAATTGATTACATTTTGCAAGTGTTCGGAGCATATCTCCTGGTTGCATATGGTTCTGGATCGATATTGAATATTATTGTGTTATACACCAAAGCTAAATACTGAGACACAAGCCGTCAATTAGTATCAATATTTTTATGCCATTGTGTAGACAAACACAATGAAAACATTAACAAAATAACTGTTACAAACTTTTATATTTAGGTTCCATGTTCGATAATAGTACTGGTCATCATTGCTTTCCACACTTTTATTAGTTTTGTAGTTCGTAATAATATTTGTCCCCTTATTTTCTTTCATTTATTTATTATGTCGCATTACATTGAAATACTGACTGTTGTACGATCACCGAAGTTAAGCAACTTCAAGGCTTGTAAGTACGTAGATGGGTGACAGATTGGGAATAACAGTGGTTGTAAAGTTAGATGTGTAGGAGATTTTATAGATAACGACAATGAATTGTTATTCGTAGAGCCACTTCTAGTTCTTTGTATACCTTTAAGTACGTATAACCTTGGGAAATGTTTGATCTACCTCATATTTTTCTAGGTGTTTGTTTACTTCTTCTATGTTCCGTGTCTCCTCAGAACGTACACGATCATGGCCTTCCATATCTCATTAATGGCTCTTAGCAAGTTTTCTCATGTAACCCAAACCAAACGCCGCTCTGCCATCTACTTGCTCAAGCCCATTCAAATATGTTACGCTTTGCTTTCCCCTTTCTCTCTTTTTCTCTATCTGACCTTTGAGTATCAAATTCTCCAAGCTCTTCTTCTTCATTACATGTCCCCGTAACTTCATATATCTTTTCCTGTTGATAAGTATTAGCTTCTTTATCGTTTTCATCACCTCCAAAACATCAGCTTAGCTCACATGTTCGGATCATGGTATCTTCAGCATCCTTGTGTACAACCATATATTGGTTGCTTCAAATATCTTCTTTATCTTTGAAAACATTGACTAACATTAAATTCCACATTGAAGGACAGGCATCACATAGCATTCCAGTACTCTCTTCTTTTTTTCTACCGAAAATGTCTTATCTCGTAACAATCTATTCAACTTCATGAATGCATCCTTGGTCCTGACACTTTCGGATCTTATGTATCAGGACTATTATCAGTCAATCATTTTTTTCTAAAAGTATCGTTACAATCTAAATGTATTATCTGGCTATGAGTAACATTCTAATGTCGGATAAGCCGTGAAAAAAACAAATAAATCTAAATCAGTGTGCTATATAAGTCAAGTCATATCGACTATTATCTTTAATTCTGGGCTAATTGTCAAACCTTCACAAAGTAGAATTGATATGATATTACACAAAATATTTTGGATGTTTTTATGTACTTCAAAATCGCCATAATCATCAAAGTTTATAAACAGCTTCTTCTTTCAGGTTATAACTATTTTTACTATTACTTCACTGACTACAGAGAGCAAGATTTGCACGTAACATTTCGCAATACTTGTGAATTTTTATCCATATATGTGCATTAAAACTGACTCTATATGCACAACCAAATAGACTTTGTAAAATTAAAAAAAACAAACTCATATTTGCTGATTTGGTCACATTTTATGAAGTTGAACGAGCCAAATATTTTCACTCAAAACTCTCGTGTGCGCGCGCTCACAACCATACTTACACAAATTCAGAGACATAAAAAATAGGCATGTCTTTTTTTTCCTTTTTTCAAATAAGATTTTGAGTAATCTGACTGAAACTGAGAAGAAATTGCCGGAAGTTCATATTGCGCCATTGTTTTGTTCAAGTACATTCTATTATCTCAACCATTATAAAAAAAACACCGTGGTTTCAGTGTGTAAGAATTCCTTTGTCTACATCCTGCTCTTCTTTTGAAATAGTCTACGTTGACGTCATGTCTCAAAATTGTTGGGAACAAAACAAGGGTACAACAAATTAAATGCAGGTTTTGAAAATATATATACAAAATAATATATATATATATATATATATATATATATATATATATATAATTGTTATATTTATATATATGAATGTTGGTACCAATCCCTCATTTATACATGCTTCATTAAGTATCGATTGACACTAATTCGATTAAGATTTTATTTCATTTTTTGTATTCAAGTGTTTGCTAGTCCAGATATATATTATGTAAATTTTCTCCCAAATGCTCGGTGCATACGTTTTAGTCTTTTCTGTTTTTCATTATCAATGTTGTTGTGGATTACATTTTATTTTTAATGCATATATAGATTTTCTTTTTATCTAGCTACCTACACTGACAGAATGTATTTTTACAAACACAGTCTGCATATTTTTGTTTGTTGATAGTTGGTTATATTGGGTTTTGTCATTTTGATATTCCATTACAAATGATACCGTTATTTTTATGGTTTTTATATGCAAATAAAGCTTTTACAGCGGTATGTTCTCCCAGTATTCTGAGATGGATTTAAGTAATTGCTTCTGTGTGTTTTCAAATGCGTCCTACACGAGCTATATTTTAAGAAATATAGCGTGAGTCTTTTTATAGGAATGTAGTGGTATTAGTGTTAAGCCCAATACAATTATCCTTGAATTTATTTTGATGGGGATCGCAATAATTTAAGGGTCATCTGGATTCATATTGAATAAAGGTTTTCTGTTATGGTATTGACGATAAGGTTAGCTACTTTCAATGATTTATGGTAGATAATCAATATTATTGATGTTTTGTTTTGCTCGACTGGCGTCATATATATACATATATATATGTGTGTGTGTGTGTATCTGTGTGCGTGCGTGTGTGTGTGTGTGTACGTGCGCACAGTAAATATATGTCCATTGGAACAGAAATATACTAATAAAATCTTTTCCTTAGACGACCTAGCGAAAGAGAATGAGAACGCGAAAGTTATATATATATATATATATATATATATATATATATATATATATATACGGATAGAGAAAGACAGACAGACAGACAGACAGAGACAGCGCGAAGAAGAAAAGATCGTTAGAAAATGGATGGTTTGACATGAACAGAATGATCTTACCAATTACATACTATTTTCTGAACTATACATTAGCATAATGCATACATTATACGCACTTATGTACTAAAAAAAATCCTATCCGAAACGACATCGTTGATGCCAACTCCTATAATTTTACCAACTGTGTTTAGAGAGAGAGAGAGAGAGAGAGAGAGAGAGAGAGAGAGAGAGAGAGAGAAATATAGGGAGAGTGAAGAAAGAGAGAAAGAGAGATAGGAGAGTGTTTGAAGAGAAAGTGCGAAAATAGAGAGTAAAGAGAGAAAAAGAAATAAGAAATGGCAGAAAATGGTAAGGTTTGACATGAAGAGAATGATCAACCAATTACATAGTATTTTCTGTAAATTGAAGCCCTTGTATTGTATTGGAATATAGGTATACATTTTTTGCAATTTTCTGTCTCTTTCCGTATGCTAACGGACAGACAAAGGCAGAAATATGTGCACACATACACACATACACCAATACATTCACACGCACGGACACACACACACACACACACGCGCACACACGTATATATAGAAGGCAAATATATATATGTGTGTGTGTGTGTGTGTGTGTGTGTGTGTGTGTGTGGTGAATAAGTGCAACAGAAAAAAAGTTATGAATATTGTACACATTTATTTTTGTCCCAGATTTCACACTTTCTTGGTGACTTTTGCTACGCTGTTCTAATACCGCCTTTTGTAATAATTTTTCGTATTTTACTTTCTTTTAACTTATTTGCTAGAAAAGCAAGTGACACGATTAGCCGAACTTTTTTCTCGTCTTTTTTCTTCTTCATTTGGCAATTGCAGAAAGCTGTCTAAAGTCCATCAAAATTTATTGAATATGTTTTTTCAAAGAAATTTGCAGATTCTGACAAGTAATCTTACATGACGAAGAAATTATTGGTCTCAGAAGCATGTTACACGCTCACTTAAAGTGTATTTCATTGAGTAACACTTGAAATGGAAAAATATACATAGGACAGAGAAACAATTGATAGATTACCATTAATCGCAAAGACGTTCAAATCTACTGGCTGTGATAGAAATCTCTTTTTTTATATCAAATGAAATATGAAAACATACTCATCGTTACAACATCTTCTCTTATCAATGTATTTGTGTATCTACTTTAATGTAGATATGCAATTTCAAATGCGATTACAATCTATATATCTATATAAATCTACTGGAAAAAATCTTTATTAGGATCAATGTTTAAAATTTAAAGTATTATTGGAGAACATAACACACAATTACCATGAATAATATACTGGATTATCTTTATGGAGAAATATATATAAATTTATCCAAGGCAAAATTTCTTTGAAAAAACGTATTCAATAAATGGTTTACAACCAGTTAACATGGGGTGAGAAACTGCATGAAAATTGTACCCCTCCAAAGCAAAACAAATTTTAGTCAACCAAAGAAACTACTACTGCTTTTCCTCCATATGGCTGATGTCAACCTCTATGAGACCAAATCATTGTGCCTTCTTTTGCTTTCCACCTACTTGCACTGGTATTGACTGCTTGTTCTGCTTCTGGATCTACTTTGGAAAGTTTATACAATATGTCGTTACAGATAATTTTACTCGCCTGAATCCAACTTAAATGTACATAAATCTACCATCCCGCCGTGTACTGAATTTTTCTTTCCATAACGGATCTGATGTTCCGGCTATATTTTTAAAATCATCGATAAAAGAAAAAAAATATTTATGTAAGGTTATAAACTTAAGTCTGGCACCTCGAATTCAATCCACATCTTCAACGTGCCTTCATGCTGTTTTCTTTTTCTTAATATTTAATGGTAATAGTTCTATTGACCTTCTATAATATGTACCTAGGCATCATGTATATAAGCATTCTAGTAGATCGACAAAGAGCTTCTCAATTTAGATATCTAGATGTAACCTCAACGACAATTCTAACAGGATTTTCTCGAACTTCCCATCAAAAGAGCTCATTTTCATTTTTTTTTTGTTTTCCTCCCGCTAATTTCTTATGGAATGAAATGCAACATTAATTTTTACCTTAATGAAAACTGTTCTTTTATAGTCCTTTCTCCTTATTAACATACACTCGTAATTTTCACACCCAGCAATCTAACTCATTTTAGTGGAATTATGTTCTTACTAAGCGAAAGCAAAAAGCTGGAGGATAATTCCTCAAATCAGAGTCATCTCATCTTTTTCATGTTCCGTGTCCCTTCAAGACGTAGACGTACAGAGAATTTCATTTGTTCCTGTCACTTGTAACTCGTTATAATTTCTTGTCTTTGTATCTCTCCCAAACCCGTCTCCGCCATCTATTTTCTTAAGCCTATCAAATATGTCTCGCACTACTCTCCTAGGTCTCATTTTCAATCTCTCCGTCCTCTGAACATCTGATTCCTCAGTCTCTCTTTCTTCATTCTTCAACTATGTATTTCTGATATGGAGTTTTCGTTTGCATACTCTGCATTAGCTCATCAATACTCACAGGTTCAGTCCATTATATCCTCAGCATTTTTCTGTGAAACCACATTTCTAATGTCTCGAGCCTCTCCTTCGTCCTTGAAAAGATCGCCCAATATTCACTGTCATACAGAAACAAATATCACATAACAGTCCAACACTCTTTTTTTTTTTATTTCTAATGAGATTTCCTGTCTCTCGAGAACCTGGTTAGGTTTTGAAATGCGTTTTTGTCCATGCCAATGCGTCTTCGGATCTTAGTGTCGCTCTTTCCATCCTCTGTCAGAATGCTTCCCAGGTATTTAAATTTCTTAACTTGTTTAATCTTACTTTCTTCGATCTGTATTTAGCAATTTGGATTCCATTCATGGCCAAACATTCATATATTTCTACTGAAACATGTTTTATCATTCATTATATATGACATGCGCTGTTTTGTCTGTAAATTTATGCCTGCAATCATTCTTGTGAGGATTTTAGTTTGTAGTTCTCTATCACACATACACGCACGCACACATACACACACATGTTTATATATATATATATATATATATATGTGTGTGTGTGTGTGTGTGTGTGTAGAGAGAGAGAGAGAGAGTGAGAGAGAGAGACTATGAGAGTAGAAAGTACATGTGTGAGGGTGTGAATGTGTGTATTTAAATAAAACAAAGAGAAAAGACCATTTAACATATGTCCGCAATGCCTTCTATATTGTGCTATAACGATTAAAGTTTACGGTAGACTTTGTAAAAAGTACATTCCAATAATAATTTTACTATATTCCGGAGCAAATTCGCAATACAAAACACAGGGAAAATGTCCATGTAAACATATGTCTAAAAAGCTACCATTGCTCGTCAACACAATACCTAATAACCAATGGTCTAAATGTCCTCCGCTGATTTCTACATTCCCATAAACGCGATTCATCACAGGGTGGTTTTTCCAAATACTCAAACACTGGCGAATGGCTTTACATATCCTATGAAATGTTTCTCAATCGTCTAAGCATTATTAATATCTACTGCATGAACCAATTTTAGGTGGACGCACTGCTAAAAATATAAAAGATTGAGATCGAGAGAATGTGTAAACTTTGAAACTGGTCATCACTCCCCTAAATATTTTTATGATATATATCAGAAATGCAACCCGAAAAAGGTGACTAAAACTTGCTTGAGCCACTTCATTTATTAATCATATGAGTCTTACCAGGCTTACTTTGACTAGCATACATGGAAGTGTGTTATAAATAAAGTCGTTTTAGACAGCTCTTACATGACATGTTGGAAATGGAACTACCAGACAGTTATCTAAAATTCCAACAAACACTAATATTAAACTAATGCTGATGTCGTGCTTGTATTATACCATATGAATTTCCAATCCGCTCGTAGATGTTAGCTGTGTAGATTTGTTATTCCTTCTCTTCTAAATGTTACCTTTATTCGGTAGTTTGTGCAATAAACCATTACTTTCGAGTAATCAGAGTAATTAAAAGGAACTATTAGATGTACGACATTGTAGGGACAATTGGCGTGTACTGATAACAGGATCATCTACAACAATCTCTAAAATATTTTCATCATGGTCATGTACAAGATGATTACGATCTTCTTCGGAACATAGTTTATGTTGCCACAAACCCGGTCTCAACAACGCAATGACAAGCAGCAGCAAAGTTTAAATGATTCTATTGCCTTCTTTCTGGAAAAAGAATCTGATACAGCTGGGCAGCCTTGCGTCCATTACCATTCATGTGACATTATCTCGAATCATATAGGCCTACACACGATACCAATATTCTGACATTGTTAAGCGAACCAGTTTTCAGTTAGTTCATTACTTCAGAAGTTGCATGGTGAAATTAACTACCAGAAATGTGCACGAATAACAAATGCAACCTAGCCTATTCAGCGCAAATTATCATAAGCTTCCTTTAAATTTAAAAACTCAGAATAGAATTTACAGACTTATGTTAATACGGAATTTTAGATTTTTCCCTGTGAAGAAACACCCCTAAAATTTAAAAAGTATTTTGATACAACACACACACACACACACACACATATATATATATATATATATATATTGTCATCCGCAGATGCATCTGTTTCGCCGTATCACAGATCATCAGTACGGTTAGGCTCCGATTGCTTTTTTTAACCCAGTATTGAAACCCGACCGAAATGGAGTCAGTCGGCTACTCTACTCTTGGGCTTTGGGAGTCCAGTAGAAGTAGGCAGACTTTTTAGCGCATATCATTATACGCGATGCGTGTGTGTGTGTGTATGTGTGTGTTAGGCGACAAATTCACTGTTAGGCATGTCAAATTAAATAAATTGCAAAAATGTCTTCTTATATTTAATAAAATCCATTCGTACATACGGATAATCTTTCGTGTATTATAACTGCAAGATATAAGAAATGCACGCTATTTTTAACAGTTGCTGTTATCCCTTACTCAGTTTCCACAAGTATTTTCAATCTTTTTCAATCATCTTCAGGGATGTAAGTTTCATTAACAAAAAATACCCCACATTTTTTAAACTAAAACATTTTGTAAATTTTCGTTTTTGCATCAAATGGAACGGTTGAAAGCTATCAACATTTACATTTGAAGCAAAAAAAAAATACGTACAAACAGATTTTATTTGAAAATAAACTAAAATTTAGGAAATGTATTTAATCTGGCGCACACACACAAACTCACACAGACACACACACAAAAAAAACACACATATGTGTGTGATCATTTTACGCCGAACATGGTATAAATATGCTAAACACAATGGGTTACTGAGAATTAAGTAGAAATAACAATAAAAAACAAAAAATTAAGAGGTCGAAATAAACTATTAACATTTGTTCTGAAATCTGAAGACCAATGTTGACAAGAAATCAAAGACCAGGAATAGAATTCAACGAGCGAAAAGAACAATCTTTTCTTTAGACGGTCACCGTGAAAAATATTTGATAAATTCAACGTTACATCGGTGGGAAAACCACTTATGCTCTTAAGCTAGGACAGGAACAATGATATTGCATAATCTTTTTCCTATTTTTACACAGAATCAATGAATACATAGTAGAAGCACCAGATCAGAACTGAAAACAATATTCAATCCATGTAAAATAGTTAACTAATTTGTGTGATATACAGTACTGTGGAAAAGTATTAGAACAAAAACTATTTTATCTGTTATGAGGCATATTGACAGAAAATAAACAATTTAATTAACGTAATTTAATATGATTTATTCAACAAATGCTTTACAAGCAAAACTACTTGTTACAAAATAAATTTAATATTTAGTATAATAGATAATTGCTTCGATTGCTTTGATCACAGCCTTCATTCTGTCAGGCATTAACATCAAAAGCTTCTTCAATGAATCTAATGGTAACTCCTGCTCAGCTTCTTGTATTTGTTCTCAAAGTGTATCTTGCAAAGTAACATTAGATTTATGAATTTTCTTATCAAAATATCCCATATATGTCCAATAAAATTGCAATCAGGGCTTGGGGGGCAATTCAAATTCTGAATTATTCTTTCCTCTTCTTATTTAGTAAATTCTTACACAGGTTAGAAGTATGTTTATGTCTTATTGATAAATAAACAATTGTCCTATTAAAAGTACTCCAGATGGGACACCATAGAGGATAAGAATGTGATGATATATTTTTTATATTTTTTCCATCAATTTTCTTCAGGTCTCCAACTCCCTAGCCAATAAAGCATCCCCAAACAAGAGTATTTCCACCTCCATGCTTCATTGTTGGCACAATGCGTTTTGCAAGGTACTTTTCATTTGCTCTCCACCTAACACACTGTCTCCTTTTAGAGTCAAAATGTACAAATTTTGACTCGTCTATCCAGACTACTTTTGTCCACTGATCTACCGTCCAATCCTTGTGTTGTTTTGAGAATTATAAGCGCTTTCATACGTTAGTGTTAGAACAAGACGTGATTTTTAACTTAATTTTGATGCCTCATAAAAGATAGAATATTTCTTGTTCTAATACTTTTGCACAGTACTCTATTCTAGCGAAACAATCATTTACCACGATAGAATGAATAAATCTGTCTAGTAACAGACCTAGCATATATTGCAACAAATTCTGTTGACTTCAGTTCAGCAGAAAACACTAAACTGAAAATATCCGCTTTATAAATAGATTTCGAAAATATCAGGAAAGGCTGTGTAACAGCGAAATTCCGTCTGCAAACCTTGAATATAATCAGTGGCAATCCTAGATTTTGTAGGGTTCATTCACTAACCCAACTCTAGTACAGATGATAAATTCGTAATTATGTTCGCAGTGAAGTATACCACAAAATGGAAGAGTTGTTGTTGAATACCTATGGCCGTTAGCTGAACTAAACTTCCGTTTTAAACATCAAGATTAACATAGTTATTGGCTCAAGCAATAAGGAAATTTTTAATGACTCTCCTATTCTCCTTGAGCAGTAATTTTCTGGCTAACACCACTTTCGTCGACATCACATTAGATGTGAACACTGGAAAATATCGACCGTTGTAGCGTCGCCATATTTTGGCGGTGAAAGCAGTCTCGGGAGAATTTATGCGTAATTTGGTCAGCCAAAATAGATTCTTTAAGTGTTGCACAGCCGGCGGGTAAAAGATTTTGAATGATAAGGATTGAGAAATACGAAGCAAAGAAGAAGATAAAGCAGCGGTACACTTGTGTATGAAATGAAAAAGTTAAAGGGTTGGGGAGAGAACCATGCATAAAAGAGAAAGGTGTAAAATAATCCCTTGTCTTCTGAAGGTCACGTGGAGGAGAATATTAATATATATATATATATATATATATATATATATATATATATATATATATATATATATATGTTTGTGTGCGTGTGATGTTTGTGTGTATAAGCGTGTAAATCATTGTGCGCATTTTATTTATTACTTTATGTTTGTATGTATGTATTTTTATTCCTGTTATGTATATTGCAGTAAATATATTTTCAATTTTTCTTATCCCGCATAAGACTAATCTATATTTTCAATTTTATATATATATATATATATATATATATATATATAAATGTGTGTGCGCGTGTGTGTGTGTGCGCGCACGCGTGTATTATGTGCGTGTATATATTTTTGAATAGCATGTGTGGAAATAAAATAAAGACATTATTGAGTATATTTAACCATATATATATATATATATATATATATATACATATATATATATATATATATATATATAAGTATATATGCAATCACACACATATACATTATACACGTATAAATACGCGCATATATACATATGTGTTTATGCGTGTGGCTGTGTGTTTAGGAATAGGATATGAAGTAATATGTTCTTGGACTGAACATGTATATATTTAAAAAAGAAAAATTGATGTTTACTTATTCGATCACAAATTTGGATTTTAGAAAATCGGCTAATCCCATTTTGTCACCCCCACTCATGTGTTTTCGTGTGCGTATATTTGCGTGTGTACTTACGTCTTTGCGAATATAAATGACCACGACAGCATAGCGAGGCTAATTTGAGTGCGTCTATTTTGAATCTCCGGTTCTGGCAACATCCCTTTCCATTGTTTTGCGCCTGAGAGAAAACTCCATTTAGAATGTCTGCTGCTGCTCTAAAAGAAAAAAAAAATGAAAGGACCTCACACATACCGAAAGGCTACGGCAATATGAAAAATTGTTCTTTTTATAGCTTTTAATTGTTTTGCATCTGAAATCTCTTTCTTTGCATGAACATGTATGTAACGTTTTTGTGATATCTATGCAGTTATTTTTCATATCTGTACTTAGATCACTTTAATTAACCAACAACTTTTGATATCAAGTACTTATCACAAAAAAATATGAATCTATATGTGCATGTGCGGGGTCTCTGTGAGACAGTCTATGCGTTTGTATGTGAGAATGACAAAAGAAAGAGAAGGTGGGGATCCTGTAAATATTCCAGTAGAATCTTTTGAAATCACATTCTTCAGCGTTTTATTCTCAAAAGTTCGAAGACAATTCCTGCACATCGTTTACATTGTCTTTGTGTCATATAATACATCTGGTAACCAACGATGGCCATCGACTTGTCGGATAACGAAAAAATTATATATATATATTTTTTTCGTCAGTGGCTGTTTTGTAGAGTGAATGTAGCCAGATAAAATCACGCACATACGAGGGAGTAAGTTGTCGGGCGGCGTTAACTATCGGGAGTTGTCTTCTCTTTTTATCTCTTATCAATATTCTCTGGGTGTTCTCATCTCGGCCAGAAAAACTCCGAATTTCCATAACCTGAAATTTTCACTCATTTTCCCCTTCTTCGGTTTTCGTCTAATTGTGTCATCTCTGGCCAAAGACATCTGTTCATCACATTTGCTGGTTATTGTCTTACAACTCTGCTAATTTTGATGTCAGTTACATCTATATCGGCTACTGTTTGTGTTTCTGTTTTGATGCTGATCATAATTTTGTTTTTCAGTGTTTATATTTTCTTCTTTTTTATAATCATATAGCCCCAAGCGAAGCATTTTATTGCCACTGTTTTGCAGGCGGTTACCTAGGAGGAAAGTTCAGAAAGAGTGACAGGTTATAGGGTGTGTCAGGAAGTGGATAAGAAAAGGATGAAAATACCGAGGAGAGTTGAGTGGACGGAGAAAAGAGCGAGAGTATGCAGGTTAGTGAAATAAAAGATGACTACTGACTTTACATTTAAACACTTGTAGATTATAGGTGTCGGGTAAACAAGTAAATGGAAGGGATTTCTACAGGGGGAAGTGCGAGAATAGAAGCTGTTGGAGTAGAATTTGCGTTTACATTTTATCGGTTTCAGAGTAAAAGTGTGAAACCTAGTTGCTAATCTGATGGCTCGATTAAATTTATATATAGGGGGCACCAGTGAGCTAAGTTCATCGGAGCAGAAGCATGAAAGTATTTGTGAAAATATTAGGATTGGGTCACAGAGCGAATAAATCTGGTTTTCCTTCCAACAATTGTCTATATTTCTTATTTACTGTTAGATTTTTGTATGTTTTAAATATACATGTATACTCTGCTTTTAAATTTATTTCTTCACTGGCAATTCGTAGTTTGCATTTTATATTGCACTAGCCCGGCGTTGCACGTGTGTAATGAAAACTTTAAAACTAATCAATAGTCCTGGAGCTCAGACTCAGTCTAAAGTATATTTGTATAAAGTTTGGTAAGAATCGGATAAAAATTGTGGATTTGTATAAAGGACATACAGAGAGATAAACAGACACACACACATACATCTTGCTTTTATATATATATATATATATATATATATATATATTATCAATTGTCTGCACTATTGTAATAAATGCAACTTTTAAACGACTGAATATTGTTTCTTATGTCTTTGTCTATGAGTGTATCAAATTTGATTAAAATCGGACCACGCCTTCTATAACCTTCGATTTTTTCGATTATCCATTTCGGATATTTATCGGGGATATCTAGACACAAAACCTAGCTAAGAACACTTGCAGACGCTTACAGTACAACTGCGTAAATTTTCAAGAAAATCGGTTCAGCCGTTTCGGAGTCTATAGGTAACGGACACACACACAAACAGACAAAGTTCCATTTATAAATAAGTTTAGATAATGTATTTTTAATGTCTATTTTATATTTAATGCTGGAATAAGTGTATCTTCAAACCGTTCATTATTTTTGGTATCACTCTTAACAAACCATATGCAAATCCTTGATGTGCGTTGTTGGGCAGTGGATATCGGTTCGGGACGAGAAACTGGGGAGCCGATTTCGAATTCTTGTTGAATTCCCTGTATTCATTTACGCGCAAATCCCCTTGGGAAAGGTATTAATCCGTCTCTTTTCTCTAGTTATGGGTTAAATAACATAATAGTTCAGGTTTTATAGCCTTGGATAGCAACCCGTCTGCAGCAGAATGTCATGGCAACCTACTGCGTGTTAATCTTATGCCCAATCAGTCATGTCTCTTTCAAGACATGCTCGCAGAAGCGTGTATCACGTATAACGATTAACTGTCTTCCATCACAAAATTGTTATTTAGTAAGACGGTGCTGCAGCATTGTAATCTATACTCTGTATGCATAATCATTTTTTTTCGAAAGATAATTTGATAATAAAGCTCTATGATCTGTCTGTATAAGTCCTGAACTTTTTTCAATGCAACTATTATTACTAACACCCCTTCCTCGACCTTTCCTAGCTTTTCTTTACTGTCGGTAAAAGAGAACACAAAGCATGTGCGACGGCTTTCATGTTGCAGCCATCATCTTCATGTAGATATCTCACTTCAATAGCAGAGTCACCTGCATCTGATGCCAATACAATTTTGCTTTCGAATCGTAGTGCTCTATTGAGGAAACAGACTTTTGTATTTTCATGATCTCTTCAAACGCATTTATACACTTATCAGTTCAGTTCCACTTTACGCTTTTTGTTAAGGAAATTGCTCAGTGGAGCATTCAAATTCTGAATATTAGTTATGTAGATTTTATATTAAGATGATATTGTCTTGTGATATGCTAATATAATACAGCACATTAAACTATATTATTTTGTTCTGTTGTCATTCAGCAGCTTAATATTAGTTAACAAATATAAAAACAAAAACGTGTTTCAACCTTTAGAAAGACTTCATCGGACGTAGATAATAAAATGATAATCCTAGAAATGCTTGTGTTTTAGTAAAATTTGTTGAAGAAAACATATTCTTAATGGCATATGCCCTTTACAGATCTAGTATATCATCCAAATATGCAACTGCAAAATCATTATCAGTTTCCATAATGTCCATATATTTTTGAAATATGGATGAAGCCATCTAATCTTAAAATGAATATGGTTGAACTTATACAATCACTTGTGCGTATTTATCGTAATTAACGCTAGGCTTTTTTCAAATCTATTTCAAGTACGCCTAAGAAAGACCCACCTACGAATAATTTTTTTTTTACCGTTTGATTTCGCAAACATTTCCTCTGGATTTGGTAATGGCTAGTAAGTTAATTCTAAGAATTTGTTTAAGCAAGTCGAAAAATCATCCCCAACAAAATTTGCTTTTATATATATATATATATATGTTTCATTTTGAATGATCAGTTTTTTCAATTATTTTCAAACGTGTCTAGATCGAATTCTGCGAACGGTTTACTACCTTTCGGTTTAAAAAGTGTGACGATGTTCGTTCTTTTATAATATAACCGCTGTGCCCAGGCTTATTTCTCACTATAACCCCACTGCGGACAAGTAGTGGCCCATCTTGCTTCGGGTCAAACTATCTACGAAATGCATATGCTTTTCGAACACCGACAAAACTTATCCGCCATAACACCTGGAAAAAAATTTCATTTCTTTTTTTAAATCTTCTCGTTATTATTTTTTTAATTGGTCACTTGGTCACTTATAATTCTGCAATAATTGTTTATAGTTAAATCACATGGCTCAAATAATTTAATCCAGTAAATAGCGAAGAAATATGTAGTATTAATAACATATAAATATTACCTTATGCACAATTGTTACATGTTAAAACATTGCCTGTCATTTCATAAATAACAAAAAAGATACACGCCCGACATGTCACGTGTGACTTTCAAAGTTCTTTTTGATATACCTCTAATGTTTGCTTTTGATGTGGCTTTGTTTATTATTGTGATATTCCTACTAGTATCTTGTTCCATTTTCTCACTTCAATTTTCACCATAGAGTTTTTCCGATTTAAAATGTCTTACAGTCTTCTCATAAATTCGTCAGAATTCTAACACGTATTTCTACTGATTTTTGTACATATTTCTTAAAAATCTCGAATTTATATCTCACTCAAATTCAAAACACACGTACACACACAACACGTATATATATATATATATATATATATATATATATATATATAGTTACATCAATGAAAACATTACTTTAGTCCGATGAAAACTTTCTAAAATTGGAAACACATATTTATATTTATTATCTAATATTAAGGTAATGAAAGAAAAATAGCCCCATAATGTTGAAGTTTACTGTGTGGTAATATATTAGCATAGGGTGGAACAACTGTTACGAGTATAGAAATTTAGTAGACATTAGAAAGTTACGGAAACGCAATCCAATACAAAAAAGGGATAAGCCTCCACTGTTTAACAGTTCGAGAGGAGTGTGAACGAACGTTATGCAAACCTTATACATAATCTGTTCACTGTAACAATAAATTACTTAAATATGATCTAATATGTAGAAAATTATATATCATGATCTCCTATGTGTTTCATAGCATTTAACCAAAGTTTTGAAATGATAAATCCATACCAAAATACCCCTAAAATATACTTCTCTGGCTATTTGTCAGTCTCTCGTTATATATATATATATATATATATATATATATATAGAGAGAGAGAGAGAGAGAGAGAGAGAAAGAGAGAGAGGAGAGAGACAGACAGACAGAAAGAGACAGAGAGAGAGACAAATAAAAACAAAAAATAATTATTTATAAGAGAGATAAAAAGACGAAAATATTTATTCATTTCATGAAATCAACGTTAATTTTTTTCTCTAAATTAATTTTTTTACTGTCTATGTCTGCAGACATCTTTCAAGTAATTTATATTTCTAATCTTTCAGAGTTTATGAAAATATTTTCAGCCAAAAGCAGCTACAGGTACCTTTTTGCTATCTCTCAATGTAATTTAATTCTCCAAAGAAAATCTCCCGAAGCTGGTACAAATGATACTTCCAAAGGGTTTGAGTCCCAACGTGCTTTATGATGGATTCACTGGTCTGATTACGGTATTTTGAATTGATTGATTTATACGCAGACAGATTCTTCGATATTCGTTATATATATGTTCGTTATATCTGATAGCTTTTTCTAATTATAGACGTTTGATAAAAGACCAGTTCTTGCAATGTATACGTGTTTCTAACATGCTAAACTAAATAATGAAGAAAGATCACGAAATCGGTTGAATATACGCCACACAAAAATCAAAGGCCTTTCTTAGATCCTTGATTTTGCATTTCGGTTGGATATTTTGTATTGTTTGTTATACAAGTTTTATTAACAGTAAATTGTGTAAATGAAAAACCATGATAAATGAAAGCAGTTTTTTTCTTGCTGTTATTCTATTAATCCTTTCATTCAAAATATATCTATCAAAACTGCGATGTAGAGGCTAATAAAACAACTGATTACTGTAAGTGAAAGAATCCAAAATATAAATAAAAGAATATGATTAAAGATAAAAGATGTTGAGTGACATTTTTGTCTTTAAATTTTGAAAGATCGAATTTCATCGTAATAAATGAAGGCGGAAGAATACAAGCTATTCCTACAAGAGTTAGCTAAAATGCGAAAAAAAAAGACTACTTATAAATTACAAGAAAACTGAATGCCGGGCCATCAATAGAAAGAGGAGCCCAACATTTTAACTACAAGTCGGGGATACTGAAATGAACCATGTACAAAATTTTAAATACCTGTCAGAAAGTAAGCACTAATATCCAAAAATATATTGGCATGGACAAGGATGAATTTCAAGGGTGAGCAGAATATTAAAATGCAGGAGGATTTCATTACAAACAAACAAAAAAAATATCACTAGATTTTTATGATATATTTGTCATCCTGTATAGCAGCGAATGTTTGAAACTTTTGTCAAGGATGAATGTGGTTCTTCAAAAAGGATGCTTAGAATACCATAGACAGACTATGTGAGCAATGACAAGTTTTTGGAGAAGATGAAAACGAAAAGGAAATTTATATTTGTCATCAGGAAAATACAGTTGATGATTCTGAGATATTTAATGAATGAGAAAAGCTTGGCGAATCTAATATTCACATGAAGGATGGAGGAAAAAAGAATAAGAGGAAAGCAGCGCAAGATGTATTTGATGGAAATGGACGAGAGATTCTAAGAGAAAATAATAAGAGCCTCAAGGGAAAGTGGAATCGATGATCGTTTAAGTCGTGAAAGAACACGATACATAAAGAGGAAATATGGGAAAAGAAACTATTAACACTGAAATTATATCTCGTATTCTTAACAATGAATTCAAGAAACTTAGCTCCCATTTATATTTTTATTCTTCTACGTACCGTGTTCTTTCGGGCCGTGGATGATCATTACTTATTATTATTCAATGCTCCTTGTATATTCTTTTTCATTTTTGCTATTTTTCATAAATTCTCTTCTGCCAGCCCTATATACATTTTTTTCTGACTCGCTTGCCTAAATTTTTATTCTGCATATTATTTCTTATTTTGTATTATTCCTGTTTCCATTTTCTCTAAACCTACAGATAAACATTCTCGTTTTTTCCTAACATTAATAATACATCAAGACGAAAAGCAACCAAAAAAATAAAACTAAACGAGCTCAACAAAAACAACTAAACTTACCAACTATTATTTGACCAACATTTGTGTCATTCGTATCAAATTCTACAGTGTGGAAACGTTTCCCTTCGAACATTCTCTGAATATTCTTGCTCTCTTCGAAACTAATAATAATTCACAAATCTTCTTTCGACATAGCCTGGAATATTGACATTGAAGCCTTATCCTTTTACTGCTAATAATTAAAATCAACTTAAATTTGTTTCCAATAATTTATTTTCTCTTATTTCGCAGCTGTAGATCTCCCTTTAGATTTCTACTCTGATAAATGCAGAAGAAAAAGATCATTGGATAAACATTGTTTTGTTCCAGTGAAACTGTCAATCTTCGCGAAGACCATACTTCGAAAATTGGTTACATGCGCAAAAGAATCATGAAGAACTGTACCAGACAACATAAACAATAACGTTTTTAGAATTTCTTCAACCACAAATAATATAATTAATATCATATACAAGTCGATGAGAAAATAATAACATAATCCAAATGCAGTTTGAAACTCCTTCAAATGAAATGTTTGAACGAATGCTATCATCACTACTTGAATGATGAATAACAGTTCTTCTTCTATGTGCCCAGTCCCTTCAGAACGTAGGCGATAATGGCTTTCCATGTTTCCCTATCCCTGGTGGTTCTGAGCATGCCTTCTCCTGTTACTCCATGCAACCCTCGTTTCCGTCATCCACCTGATTAGGTCCTTCAAATATGTTATCCGTTGCTTTCCCCTGTCTCTTATTCCCACTATATGGCCTGTTAGTATCGGGTTCTCCAATCCCTCCTTCCTCAGTAGAATTAATAAACCTATTTTCCTGACAGATTATTTTAAGAGAAAGCATTTATAAATTTGAACCAGCAGTTGCAATGTCTGCGACCGCAACGAATGTCATATAATGCCATGTTGTGTAAACAGGAATCTATCTATCTATCTATGTATATATATATATATATATATATATATATATATATATATATATGAAATAGTAGAAAATAATGAGTTAGATGTTCACTGTTTTAGTGACGTATCTTATTAAGAGTGCTCGATTCATTGATTTTTCTTTTTTAAAAACTTTTCTGTCTTTGTTGTTTTTTCACTAATTTAAGAGATAAAAAAATAAAGAAAATCCTGTAAACGTTTAATGAAGATAGGCGATAACTTTGTAAACCTGCCAAATACTAAATATCTATACATTCAATTATTTTGTTAACAATTTTGAAAACGTCTCGGTTTAAAGTCATTTCTGTTCTCTACCGTAACTTAATCTTACAATTAAATTCTTCCATGAAATGGTTATCTATTAGTTTACTTAGACAAACCCACCGAAATTTCCCAGCTTAATTGTCAAGATATTTTAAAAATAAAATTACTATTAAGTTTTCATATACATTAATTCCGAATAGAATAAAATATTTCCCAAAATTACGAGGTGCTAATAAGATAAGACCGAAACAAAACGGCTTTTGGGTTGCATAAACTATGTTTTTATTATAAATTTATAATACAAATAACACACACATACATAAAGACACACACACACACACACACAAACACACAAACACACACACACATATATATATATATGGGTGTGTCGGGGTGTGTGGTTTTGTTTGTATGTGTGTATGTAGTGTCTTTCTCCCCTCGGGCGGACGACAAATGCATTCTTCAAACTTCTATGTCAGAAATGTGTCTCAAAATCTGCAGATGTTTCACATAAATTTAGACAGGTTAGCACGTAATGGGCCAATATCACTTGAGTGGTTGATGATCAGTTGCTATATGCTTCTGCGTGTGGACATCAAAAAGAGGCCTTACACCGTTCGGTAAACTACTATGGCAGGAAAAGTTTATTGAGGGGAACAGCATTCTGTAAAATTGATTTATTATTTTCCCGCAGTTGATACCAATGTTGACGTCGACAAAACTCTAAACATTGTATGGTTGAAAAGTAAGACTAGCTCATTCCGTTGTTATGACATTTTGTTTTACGAGAAAAAAAAATAGTTGTGCATTGCTTTCGAGTGTTTCAGTATCTTTCTTTCAAACGCAGGAGTGCAGTTCCAACTGACCTGTATTTTGGAACCAAGTAAAGAGGGATTAATTCCGAAAGCAATTTCCTGCTAAATTGTGTTGGAATTTGACTAAGGTTGTTAACCGATAGATACACCTCCGCAAACATGATACTGCTCTTGATATTTTTATTTAATTTTAATTGTCTTCATAGAAGTGTTTTTATTTTTTATTTTTTTTCTGATCACAAAGTGTGTAACAACTGTTTAAACATTCAGCATATATGAGTACTTTTGGATAGTAATTTCCCATTAGTAAAGGTGACTTTTGTAAAATTTAACTGAATAAGTAGGTTTATTGTGTAAGTAATTTAAGTTATATCAGTGATTTATTTTCGAAACACGATTGGCACATTGTGGGCCTAAATAATGTCTGAAAATGTGTGTGTGTCTGTGTGTGTGTCTGTGTGTGTGTGAAGAAATACTACAAGTGACATAAAATAATAATTATTTTCAAGAAAACGGAAAGAAATGATAATATTAAATGACTATAAAATTTACGTCCTTCAAATTTCTGACAACTGATTATTTTTTCTTGCTGCAAAATATGGCGCACCGCTTGAATATGAAAAAAGATGTTTGAAATATATGCTGGAGAGCGCATATATTTATAATGAAATATCTTGAATATTCAGACCAGTAGAAATAAATAAGTAAATATACTGTTTGTTAATAAAAACAGAGCTTCCACCAAAATGTAGACACTAAGTTGCGTTTAAATAAATAAGGAAGCGTTCGAAAATTGTAACGCTGCACGAAAACACCTGCAAGACTTACAAGAGTCGCAGATATTGATGGTGCCAGACATTCAAGCGTCAGTTTTGTCATCAAGGCAAAGAAACAAACGGGATTCCTCAGTCTACAACGTTAAGGAAAATTTAGTCTAAAGAGAGAAACAGTGCCAAGAGACGACGTATAAGTGATCAGCGAAAGGGTGAAATACAACATTCCTTTTGTTTAAAATCCTTTGCACAAAAGTATATATATATATGCTTTTTTGCAAAGGAAAACAACGGTCGAAAACAATTTTTCCAGGGATTCATTCAATGTGTTGTTTTCCTCTATTTTTATCATTCCAAGTGCACATACTCTCACTGGGATGTTTCTTGTTTTCAATTTCCACATTTTTCCCATTTCAATTTCCAGGTCTTTATATTTTGACAGTTTTTCAAATTCCTTGATTGCTATGTTACAATCCGCTGGACAAGCCATATCAATTAATAGACAAGTTTTCTCCTTCTGGTTTTTAACAATAATGTTTGGCCTGTTTGCTTCAATTTTTCTGTCTGTGTAGATGGTGTAATCCCATAGAATGGTTACATCTTCTATTTCTGTAACCGGTGCAGGGTGATGTTCATACCATTGTTTGTTTACATATTTTCCATATTGTTTGCACATTGTCTTAAAACTGTAACTTTAGCACATTTATCGAAATTGAATTTCATTCTAATGTCTTCGCTGAAGAATTTTACAGTTTGCAGAAGACCTCCCAGCTCATTATCATTCTTAGCATACAACTTTAACTCATCCATGTAAATCAGATGGCTTATTTTCTTTTGGATTATTTTATAAACACATTCTGTTTTGTTAAGTTGACTGGTTAGTGATAATAATAACATGCAAAACATTAAGGGAAGCAAAGAGTCACCTTGAATTATATCTCTTCTGATGTCTATTTAACCAGACTTTTAGGTTCCATTTACATGATTGAGGTAAAGGGTTGTTTTCCATATCTACATACATTGTTTGATAAAATTAATGATGATATGTGACACTTTGTACATATTTAAAGTCCTTAACATCCAGGAATGTGGTACACTATCGAATGCTTACGATAATCTCGACAAGCACTACTAAGATTTTTCTTTGCATTGAAGCCGTTTTCCACGATCATGCTATTAAAAATTAATTGTTCTATTCACCCGTAACTTCCACGTTTACACCTTTTTTATTCATATGTTAGTATATCATTTCTTTCAAGAAGAAATATGCCTGTTTTGTTAAAACAGATATTAATAGTTTGTATGCTTTTGGAAGTATGTAACTGGTCAGTAGATTTTTTCGGATTATTTCAGTTGCTGTTATTATTATATCATTTCTGATCATATTTTTATTTCTGCTATGGTCGCACTACCAAACAAATCTGCGGGAAAACCTAAGGCAGGTCGTGGCGTGTTGTTATGGCTCCATTTCATGTTCTTTCTATCGTTCCTAACATGCCTAGCGATACAAACTAAGCCCTCCTCAGCGTGTGGGCTGTACTTAGAAAGACAATTTTTTGTATATCTCTCAAGCTGGGGTTTTCATGGATTCTTCGCTGTGTTGTTTTGTTCTATCTCCTATCACTCCAAGTGCACCTACTATCACTGGCACGACTCATGTTTTCAATTTCCACATCTTTTCTATTTCAATTTCCAGGTCTTCATATCTGGACAGTTTTTCGAACCCCCCGGTCACCGGAAAATCCAGATCAATTAATAGACAAGCCTCTTCCTTCCGGTTCTTAACAATAATGTCAGGCCCATTTGCCCAAATCTTTCTGTCTGCGTAGATGGTGCAATCCTACAGAATGGTGACATCTTTATATTTCCGTAACCGGCGCTGGGTGATGCCCACACCAGTGCCTGCCTACAGATTTTCCATAGTGCCTGCACATTGTCCAATGTTAATATTGCCTCACTCTATCGTGACAATTTCTGCATTCTCCGGGGCGAGCACAGAACAACCTAAGCTTAGATGGCCTATTGTTTCTTGGCCTCTAGCACAGAACCCGCTACTTGGATTCACACTATCATGCAAAATATTTGCCTGAAAGTTTTTAGTGAAAAGACTTTGATCTTGCGCTGCAAGTATAAAGCCTTCAGTCTCAGACTGTAATCCAGATGCACGTAACCATCGATGAGTATTAACTTTATCAACATTGGATATATTAGCAGGTTAAGGATATTGGCCATGCAAACGTTTGTTTTTCCAGCTTTGTTTTATCTGTTCAAGAGCTTTATCCTTGAATTACTTTTTCATGTTTTTTTGCTGCAATAATTGGTTCTTGACTTCAGTTTTCCTTTTCTATAGAATCTACTAAAATTAAATCTTGTTTGTATATATTGCCTTCTTTTATTATTGTATATTTTTTCTGTCTTTCTTCATGTTAATTGACTAAGTGTATCATCCAGTCCTTTGCTGTTTCTATGTATGTTAGTAAGCTAATAGTTGTTGTATTGTATGACAATTCTAGCTGAGTAAGACCACTTCCACTTCTTTACGGGGTATGTATAGACGGTCTACATCAGCCTTTGGATGATGCATCTTATGCTTAGAAAGAAGCTTTTTTGTTTTAGAATCCATTCGCCTGATGTCGTTTAGAGTTCAGTTTAAGATGTTGAAACTATATTTGACAAATGGGATGGCAAAGTTAATAATAGCCATAATTCTGTTCTGATAATTCAATTCAGTTTTTAATATCAGTCCAAGCCTTCTATAGAGCTCTTTATGCACTATTTCTTTAATTTTTATGTTGAATGGTTTCACTCTCATTTACACCTATGAATTTATAACATTTATCTGACTTTAATTCTTTTATTGTTTCAGCATGGTCTAAGGAAATTATTATTATTATTATGTCATTTTTCATCATATTTCGATTTCTGCTTTGGTCTCACTACCAACCAAGTCTGCGGGGAGACCTAAGGCAGGTAGTGGCGTGTTGTTATGGCTCGATTTCATGTTTTTCTATCTTCCCTATCATCCCCAGCATTACATATATAAAGTTTTCCTTAGTGTGTGGGCTATACTTAATAAGACAATTTTTTGTATATCTCTTAAGCTGGGGTTTCCAGGGATTCTTTCAATGTGTTGTTTTGTTCCATTTTTTACCATTCCAAGTGCACCTACTATCACTGGCACAACTCTTGTTTTCAATTTCCACTTTTTGTCGATTTCAATTTCCAGGTCTTTATATTCTGACATTTTTTCAAATTCCTTGATTGCTATGTTACAATCCGCTGGACAAGCCATATCAATTAATAGACAAGTTTTCTCCTTCTGGTTTTTAAAAATAATGTCTGGCCTGTTTGCTTCAATTTTTCTGTCTGTGTAGATGGTGCAATCCCATAGAATGGTTACATCTTCTATTTCTGTAACCGGTGCTGGGTGATGTTCATACCAGTGTTTGTTTACAGCTTTTCCATAATGTTTGCACATTGCCCAATGTAAATATTGCCCAACTCTATCGTGGCGATTTTTATATTCGTTTGGGGCAAGCACAGAACAGCCTGAGATTAGGTGGTCTATTGTTTCTTGGTGTTTATCACAAAACCTGCATTTTGGATCCATATTATTATGCATAATATTTGCCTGAAAGTTTCTCGTAAAAAGACTTTGGTCTTGTGCTGCAAGAATAAAGCCTTCAGTTTCAGACTTTAATCCAGATGCACGTAACCATCGATGAATATTAACTTTGTCAACATTGGATTTATTGGCACGTTCTGGATATTGGCCATGCAGAGGTTTGTCTTGCCAGCGCTGTTTCATCTGTTCAAGAGCTTTATCTTTGGCTTTCATTTTCATGTTTTTTGCCGCAATAGTTGGTTCTTGGCTTCTGTTTTGCTTTTCTACAGAATCTACTAACTGTAAAACTTGTTTGCATTTACTGCCTTCTTTTATTATTGAATATTTTTTCTTTCTTTCTTCATGTTGCCTTACTAATTGTATTATCCAATCCTTTGTTGTTTCTATGTATGTTAGTAAGCCAATAGTTGTTGTCTTGTATTACAATTCCAGCTGAATAAGACCTCTTCCACCTTCTTTACGGGATATGTATAGACGGTCTACATCAGCCTTTGGATGATGCATCTTATGCTTAGAAAGAAGCTTTCTTGTTTTAGCATCCATTCGCCTGATGTCGTTTAGAGTCCAGTTTAAGATGTTAAAGAAATATTGAACAACTGGGATTGCAAGGCTATTAATGGCCATAACTCTGTTCTCTGAATTTAATTCAGTTTTTAATATCATTCGAAGCCTTTTATAGTACTCTTTACGGACTATTTCTTTCATTTTTATGGTGAATGTTTTCGCTCTCATTTACACCTAGGTATTTATAAGCTTCTTCTGGTTTCAATTCTTTTATTGTTACAGCAGGGTCTAAGCTAATTGAGGATGTTTCTTGTATTGATCCACGTAAAACTGTAGCTTTAGCACATTTATTCAAATTAAATTTCATTCCAATGTCTTCGTTGAAGCATTTTACAGTTTGCAGAAGACCTTCCAGCACATTATCATTCTTAGCATATAACTTTAAGTCATCCATGTAAAATAGATGGCTTATTTTCTTTTGGCCTATTTTATAACCACATTCTCTCTTATTAAGTTGACTGGTTAGTGCTATTAATGATATGCAGAATAGTAAGGGAGATAAAGAATCACCTTGAAATATACCTCTTTTGATGTTTATTTCATCGGTTCCATTTATATGATTGAGGTAAAGGGTTGTTTTCCATATAGACATGCACTGTTTGATGAAATTGATGATGACGGGCGACATCTTGTATATATTTAAAGTCTTTAAATTCCAGGAATGTGGAACACTATCGAATGCCTTTCGATAATCTATCCAGGCGGTACTAAGATTTTTCTTTGTACTGTTGCAGTTTTCCAGGATCATTTTGTTAATTAGCAATTGGTCTTTACAACCATAACAGCCACGTTTGCACCCTTTTTGTTCAAGCGGTATCATGTCATTTCTTTCTAAGAATAAATATGTCTGTTTTGTTAAAATAGATGTTAATAGTTTATATGTTGTCGGAAGACATGTAATTGGTCTGTAGTTTTTCGGGTTGTTTGTGTCACCATTCTTGGGTAGAAGAAATGTAATTCCTTTGGTCATCCATGCAGGAATTTTAGTGGGATCGTCAACCATTTCTTGAAGTTCTTTGGCTAGTTTTTTTATGTGCTGCATTTAAATAATATATCCAAAAGTTAGTAATTTTATCTATACCTGAGAATTTCCAATTGTGTGCTTTTTTTAGTGCAAATTTAACATCATCTTCTGTAATTCCAGACCATGTTTGTTCTGGTTTATTTTTCATTCGTTCTATCTCTTGCGCAATCCAATGTACTTCCTTGCTATGTTCTTTAGGGCAAGCCCATATCTTTTCCCAGAACTGTGTGACTTCTTCCATTCTGGGGGGGACTGTCACTTCAATGCTTTTTTTACCTATTTCCCTGTAAAATCTCTTTGTATCAGTCTGAAAAATCTTTATTATTATTATTATTATTATTATTATTATTATTATTATTATTATCTGATGAAAAAGGCGAGCCATGAACATCTTTAGTGTTTTGTCACACAAGTCCTAGTCGGTTGTTTTATACTTTGGGCACCGGATTAGGTCACGACAATTCATTTCAATTTTGGTCTCGGTTTATCTATAGGTACATTTATACGTGGAAATATAGGTTTTTGCCCACACCCACATGCACACACAGATTCTCACACAGAGAGAGACGCAGACAGACAGACAGACAGACAGACAGACAGAAGATATCAAGTGATGGTTGTCGGTTGTTTTAAACTAAAATTATAATATATTTGAACGTGTTTGGGTATGCTAGTGCTTCTTTGCTTGTGTGGATGTGTGTGCGCGCACGCGAAGTGTGGGATTGCATGCGAGCTTGTGTGTTTTTCATTTAAGAATTTCATATATACCTACATGTGTATTTTTTGTATTCTCACACCCTGATTGAGCACTCTGGAAGAATGGTAGACTTTGAAAAACAGTAGCTATTCTCGCATACACGCATCTCTCATTCACTAATGAATTAGAGAACTCTGGCTATTGGGCGTCTATAATGACAATATACATGCTAAGAAAGCTGCCTTCTTCTACCAAACGCCCATAGCGCAGAGGTAGAATCGCCGACTGACGCCAATAGGGTCGGGTTTCAATCCTGGGTTAGAAGCAATCGGAGTCTAACCGTACTGATGAGCTGTGATAGAGCGAAACAGATATGTCTGCGGATGACTATATATATATATATATATATATATATATATATATATATATATATATATAAGTTAAAATTAAAGCAACATTAAAACGCTATTACAATATTAAAACTTAATGTTCTCAAAATCAGAAAAGGGTACAGAAACAAAAAGGATATTTTGAAGGCACCATTGTACACATTATATTATATTGATGTATATTTTGGCATGAATCTTACTTTTAAAAATGTTTCGACACAAATTTCACTCGCCATTTTCAATGATATCATTTTTCCAATATTGCTTTTTATCCTCATTGTTTGACGGAAGTGATCTTTTAACAACCAGGTGGCGCACACGGCTAGACATAAACAATATAAAAAAATAAATTATGTGAAAATGGTTAGAAATAAAAAATTGTGGAATATTTTTTACTGTTCAGATGTCTTTTATTTTCGTTTCCATCCTCTCCGGAACACCATCGTTGCTCATACGTTCGGTTTATTGTATCCTTAGCATCATTCTGTAGAACCATATTTTGGTTGCTTCAAATTTCTCTTCCTGTTGAGCAGATTTTCCAATATTCACTGCCATATTGAAGAACAGATATCACATATTTATCCAATACTCGCTTCTTTGATTCTATCAAAGTTTCCTTGTCTTTCAATACACTACTTAGCTTCTGCAATGCATCCTTGACCATGATATGTGTTCCTAAATTGTCACTTATCAATATACTGGCAAGAATCGAAAATGATTATCTTCGGTGATAGTACAAATATCAGTGTTTCCACGTGATATGGCCACAAGACAGAACAGTTGAGAGATATCTAGCTAGCCTTTAGTTTAAGGTAGTATAGAATAAACCTGATTCACCAGTAATTTCGATTTTGGTTACATGTTCTTCCCATAGAAAAAAAGATCCTGCAAAAATGATGAACACTGAAAAACGAAGTATGAGTGTCAAAATAATTATATAAGAAGCACACAATGAAATTACTTACAGGGCATTACTTAATACAACACACAAATAGACACACGCCAACAAACACGCCAACAGACACACACACACACACACACACACGCACGCACACACACGCACACACACACACACACACACACACACACACACACACACACACATATATATATATATATATATATATATATATATATATATATACGAGGGCGTGATTGAAACATGTATTATTTAGGAGAAAAAACTTAGCAATTTTCATGAAAACGTTTCGAAAATAATTAAATTGAATCATCAATCTAGCGTCATTTGACAATATATCACGATATTCATGAGAACGTGTTACTCCATTATTTTTTATGAACGATACTTTCCGTTTCTCTATTCATTATCCTAATTCTTTGCTTTCTCTTTTATTGTCCAATACCTTTAGGCCTTTTAATATGCTTTTCTTTATTGGTGTCTGTTTCTCAAGTTTTAAATAAAAGTAAATTCTGCTAATAAAATAATTTCTCCCGGAAGAAAAATCTTTCGTAATATGCAGTGTTTATTTGTTGTACGTACATACATGGAAAATAAGAATTCTTTTTAATTATGTAATGATAAAAAAAAACTACTTGTACCAATACAATTTCTATCAAAATGAATAAATATATGATTTTATTATTTTCTGGCTTCATCATCATCATGGAGTTAATTCGTCTATTTGGCAATCATCAACTCAGGTGATATCTCATCATCAGCATCTTTGGAAATATACTTACCATTCCAGTCCAACTGCCCTCTCTTGAAATAATTTATGAAATTTCCAAATGTATATTAATTAATCAAAGTTATTTTCCCAAAGAAAAGTGTAAACTTTTTGTTCCTAAAAGGTATATGTTAAACATAAATTTGGTACTGGTGACAATATTATTTTCATAGAACTTACTGTTTCTAAAGCTATTGACATGTATTCTCATGATCATATACTTGTATAATGCTATCTTTCATTTTCATTTTTATGAGGAAAACATCAATTACTTACAACATCCCGAACCAATAATTCGTTATATTATTTTTGCACGAGTCGTCTAAGTTTAACTGTCCCGACGGTAACATGTTTATATGCAATTGAAGGCATTGAGAAAACCTTAAATTGAAATTTACGAATATTTAACGTTTGGCGGCTGGGAAAATCATTAACTTCTCGGCAGAAAATTAAACTGGGATTGATACTTAATTGAATGAAACTCTTCTCGGTATACATTCAATTCAATATTCGAATGTATCAAATTGTTTTCATTCTTAACAAATTGAATGCATATGTCAGCATAAATTGTTAGTAAAGCATCTCAGTTTAAAAACAAGGCGCATCAAAATATTTTTAAAACAATTTGGAGAGGCCTCCTTACACCAAAACAAGGAGAAATGTTCGTGCAAAGGATGGATTGGTAGAAGATGACCAGTGTCATAGTTTTCACGTTTCCTGGATCACAGTATTTGGATTTTTGTCCGTAAGGGCACCTAACACTATTGGTTTATGCAGCAGACATTACTAATGCAGAGACAATTCATGAGCGTATCCTTGGACTTTCGAAACCATTCGACATTGTAAGGGAATATTTGAAAGTGCCCATTAGTCAATTATCTAACGGTGCATGCGTGTGTACAAGAAAGCGTAAGATATTTTTAAAATTTGTATTGTTGTACAATACTTTGGTCAGTGTGGAATAATTCTGGGGGAGTCATTCTTTTTGAGTGAAAGTGTTAGAATGTTGCCAAGAACAGTATATTTCAATGTACAGTGTCGCTGAGTGCTAAACATTAATGTTGGGTTAGCAGATTTCGTTTTGACGAACCGGGATCAAAAAGGTCAGAGCCTAAGTCAGAATGCACCGGAATTTATAGTTTTCATGAGGTAACTTTTAAGTGACGTCAGCATTCACATAGAGTCAGTTTAGTTTGGGAGTTAATTTGCAGATATCGGCCAAACAAAAGAACAGAATGGGAGCAAATAAAACGTAATTGGATATTTTTATTAAAAAAAGTTTTAATGACAGTCGATTTTATCATTTGTAAAAACCAAGTCATTTTGATACAACTTGGGTTCAGTTTATTTCGTCATTTATGTGAAAAGATAATCGAAATTTGGTTCGCGAAGATTCACGACGCATTGTTACAACAAGTATGGCCATCATTTATGAGAAACTTCGAATGAGTTTCATCATTGACCTTTTGATTTGCCGCTTTTGTTCTTCGTTGAAGTGGCTGAAATTATTATCTTCCTCGTCATCGTCATCGTTGGTTCCCAGAAGAAGTATACTCGCCAATTAGGTTATATAATAGTATTAGTTGCTTGCATTGAGATACAACAATTGCCATTTAGACATCCGATTAGAAAGTCACTTGATCCTAAAGTAATTTGGATTTTAGCATGGATTGTATATTTGACAGCGTCTACTGTAAAATTTAAACTTAATAGCTGACAAAATGGAGGGTTTACTGAAATAGGTTTATATGGAACTTTGGCATTGTTGTAGTGTGTGGAATCCCCGCTCCTTAACTTAGTAATTTTTTTATAATGTGTTTTGGAGTATCTACAGCACATTATCCGTGGTAATTGATATTTATTATAAACAAGGTAAACACAGATAAGACAGAAAACTATAATTAGAAAGAGTGGGAGTTAGAGTCGCTGAGGGCACATTACGAAAATAATCGTCAAAAGATTCCGAAATATTTACGTCATCCTTACGTGGGCAGAAGTCCGAGATAGATGCGGAACAAGGAAAATTAACGAGGGTAACAGAGAGCCCATGAGTTCAGAAAAAAACTTCTTGTCTGCTCTTCCACAGATGAGATTCTACACTTCAGCGGAGCCTCTTCTGGGTTCATCTTCGCCTGCAAACAGAGAATCCGAGAAAATGAACGACTGACGCACGCTGTCAATCTCATCAGATTTTCAATGACACTCCAATGTATTTAAGATCTCCTCACATGGGTAGAAGCCCTGATAGATTCAGCACTAGGACAATTAAAATTCTTATCTGCTCTTCCTCAGACTAGACTCTACCTTTCCGTGTTCGGAGGCAGAGAGTCAGACAAAGTAAACGACTGACACATGCAGCCGATTCTCAAATAATGCCAATGGGAATGTGTTACTTCTATTAAACTTTATTTATATAGTTGTTTCAAGCAAAAGACCATTCAAGATGAGATTGCTAGAGGGGTGTTAGCTGCTCTACAACAAATACTCCGTTTATAGTGCTATTTACACTTACGCCCATTCGAACAGAATAGGGCTAATAATTGAGTACATGTGATTAAAGACAAACATATTCAAACTCACTCAATACAAGTCAGAAAAATTTTCTGATCCCATACTAATAGTTACTGTCAGTGATTGGCTCTCTTTGCAAATAAATTCATAACTAACCCGCGTATTATGTTTAAAATTTACGACTAATATCAGACATCATATAGTGGCTCATTTGATTGCTTTCTTCTTATTAATTCACGTATTTATGTTTCAAATAAAATATACATACATACATACATACATTGTATAAACATGTTATCAAGGTATTTCAGCCATAAACGTGTCTTTAGTGATGTGGGTTCTAATCTCATTTCTTCGAAGGTTTCCATGTATATGTTAGACAATGATAATGATAAACATACGTCCGCTACTTCGCTCATTTTGTTGAATTAATCTACTGTGCTCCCATCCAATGCAACCATATTGCGAGCCTGGATGTGGTGATGATCTTCTTGATAGTTGAGCCATAATTAATAGTTAGGGAGAGACAGGTCTCGGACGTCCCTAGGATACCTTACGAGTATACCACTACTTAGAGATACTGTCATTCTGCAAACAAATAACATCTTTTGGGATGTGATCAGACATATGTCGGCAGGATGGATACTCAGCAATGTGTACGCAATTATCACCATCATTGGTTAATATATACATGGAATTCTTCGAAGAGATGCAACTAGAATGCTTATGACAAAAGCCAACTTTATGGAGGAGATACGTTGAGGACACCATCGACAACCGGCTATACCAGGAAGATCTCCAGTCACTACAGAACCATCTAAACTCAAGACGAACATGAATAAATTCATAATGAAAACAGAAAACAATAATAAACTAACATTTCAGAATGTACAAACATCACGAATAGAGCATGAGTTCAGGATATCTACATATAGCATGGCAACATTAACCAGACAGTATATCAGTTTTAAATCCCACAACCCATAAAATATAAAGAAAGTAATCATCTGCTTGAAAGATCAATCTATATTCATAGGCGGCGCCCCAAAGACATACGAACAAGAAATGGTCGATATAAGCAGTACCAAACAGCGTAACAGATACTTGGGGTATATATCAACAGCTCCACGAAATATGAAAGTGTGGGTGCATTATGATAACAGCACACAAAATATGGCCTTGGTCTGTCTACCCTATATGAAGGGATCATCGAAAAAATACAAATGATCTGTGTTCTGTATCACATCAGGACGACGTTCAAAAGTGTTTCTACACTTAGCAAGAATCACACCCAATTAAGAACTCTAATAGAGGAAAATATGACTAAGGTCTGTTTGTATAAAGAAGAAACGGGTCACCCCCCTTGAGATAAGGCAGCATGTACATCGCATGGACGTAACATGAGAGGAAATAAAAATAGCAGGCATACCTGACCACATATGGAGGCAAAAATGATCACAGCCTCATGTGATATTAAGTTAAAATTAAAGAACAAAACAGTAATTACAAAAACTTTAAAAAACTCTACGCCTATGGTAAGTCACAAATATCTTCTAAGACGGCCAAGCATAGAAATGAATACAATACGGAAGCCAATCATACTGAGCACTACAGAAATCTAATTACAAAACTTCAATATGGTAATATGAACTCTAGTAAAAATCTGATGTTGAGGCAACAGGTTTATATGTCTCAAAATCTCATGCAAATATGTCGTCCAAGACACATTTTCAGTGGATAAAATTGTTGGTTGTATCCAGTGAATTGACGCAAAGTGTTATGATTTCATTACCTGGAGACAGTAGAAGTTAATAAATCTACTGAGTTAACTAAAATATCCGGAAGTAGCATGACTCATGGATCAAGAATAATCCTCCACAATGACCAAAAAAGAGTTTGGCTTAAAAGTCACCTGAAGGATGTATAGTGTACAACGGTTGAAAACTTCGTGAATATTTTAATAAGTTGAACACATAGTCCAAACAAAATAAATAAATTAAGTACCTTCTCTCAAAATTAGAGACAAATAATGAAATAAGATAAACAAGACGGATTATTTAATGCTACGAAATGAAGTACATATATAGCAATTTAAAAGCGAAGTTTAGAATTTCTTTGAAATATACTAAAAGATAAATATTAAAATTAGTAAACATATAATTGGTAAATGAAATATCAGTCATTATAAATTTTATTTTGAAATAAATTGTTTACATGCAGTTTAAAAGGCAATATCGACGTATTCAAATCGCAGGTTACATGTTAAAATCAATTTTTAAAAAAAATAGTTTATTTTTCTTTCAGAAATAAATTTTGCACAATGAGTCCATTAAAATCATTCATAATCATGAATATGTCCTAATTTATTTTTTAGTGATACTTTTATTTCAGAAATAAATTAAAAAAACGAAAATTTTCAGTTTTTATTTTTAATGAACCGGATTTAAATTTCGTGGATGGATATTTTCTTTTCATCGTTACATCATCGTGCGTTTTGTTTTTATTTACATAAGAAGCTTTTAAGAAATGCAAAGTAGAAAAAATAGTAATTTCAAAATCTTAAAGTAAAACATAAATTGATATTTCAGTTTTACATAATATGATTTTCTAACATAATTTTTTCAAACGTTTTATTAAAATGTCTGATAATAAAGGCAGTAAAGGTGAGATGTTCGTTGAGATTTACACGCTATGGGCCTTTTAACGCAGAATTTGCTTTTAAATACATTATAATTAATAAGTCAAATATCAGTATATGTATCTGACATGAGGTTGTATTTACACTGTTTACATTATTCGGACTATTGTCCTCATCTTCGTTGCCATTTTTACGCTTTGTCCGTAGTACCGTCCAGCCTTCATCAGGTGTTACGAATTCCGAACCGAAAACTTATCACTGGTGTATATCATTCTCATTCCTCGTGCGAATTCGCTTCTGGTAGTCATGAGTTATATTCCTCTAACCTGACGAAATAGGTTTTATTCAGCAAACGATTGTTCTGAGAGCCCAAATTATACAAGGACGAACGAAAATTAGCAGAGTTTCTGATATTCATAGAAGCTCAAATTTGTGCTATCAGTTTTTAATAATATTTCTTCGGCACCAAACACGAATTCTTTTTCGAGGCCGTTGATTTTCTCTTTCGATACATCATCATAAACTGCTACGTTTATGTGGAAAGTTAACATGCTGATTGTATCCTTATGTTCGCGTTAGCTACATATTCTATCCATTTTAATTGTAACTGTTGAGTGAAATCTTCAATTGAAATATTCTTTCGATTTTTTAAGCTATTGTGTGGGTCCTGATGAAAGAGTGGTTTTTCTTAAGATCTTGAGGATTCCATCGATTGAAATGAAAATTAAAAATTATTTGAGAAAATGTTTGTGTATTACATATTTCTGAACGACTAGGATATCATGAGAAACAACCATAAAAGATCTTAAGTCTAACGGGGCTATTTAAGATGACTAGAGTGTTTTCGGTTTATATATTGCTTAATATGTGTCTTGTAATGCTTGACAAAACAAACCCTACCCTGTCCTAAATTCAATATATTTATTGCTTATAATAAAGTGTTCTATAACCTGTCAAAATCACAGTGGACCTTTGCGCAAATTAATTGAAATAAATGTTTTAGTTTCTTATCTTTTAACATACGGTCTGTTTTAAAGCCACTGAAATTACAGGTTTTAATCAATTTCTGTGTTTTTCTTCAGATTATGTCATTTGCAGTGGTGTGCAGCAATATTAATCTATTCTCAAGGTGTATGATGAAATTTCTTAGGTTTATAAAAATCTTGCGTCATCCATGATTGCATCAGATTTTTTGTAAATCTCAAACACTATGGTTTCGACTGTCAATTACTTGTCTTATGAAAATTGTCTTTTCTATACGTTACACCAAGGGAGCGTGCAAAATAGTGATACTGCGTGAACACACTGGCAAGCCTTATAGACAGATCGCAGATATGGTTGGTGTCAGCCTTTTATCTGTCAGTTTGTGTCATCACGGCGAGGAAAAGACTGGATGCATCAGTACAAAACGTAAAGGAAAAATCTATAGGAAGAGTAAAACAACGCCACGATATGAAGCATACATGATCAAGAAAAGTGTAAAAGATGCTAGCAACACAGTATTCGTTTTGTTTGAATTAATTTGAACAATGGTGAATTTTAAGTGTTCAAATGTATTCAAATAATTTTCTTGAATATTTAAAATGGATCAGTTCCATTTACCATCTCTACATTTCTATAGCTTCTGTTTGTGAAATGATTAACATAGGTTGTACATCTTAAAAGACATGGCGAAATGTTTCACCATTTATACAACTGATTTAAATGAATGGTTTGTACTGAGTCTAGAAATGACTAACAACAAAAATGAAATCTCATATGAAAATTCAGACAGAAAAATTAATGTGAACAACATTGTAACTTCGATCGAATTATTTCCTTCGATAATCATCTGCAGCGTCATACAAATAAGGAAAGTCTCCAGAAAGGCCATCCTGTTAAAAAGCGGAAATTACTAGCAAAATAATCATTCTTAGCCATCTTTAAAATGACTTGTCCCTTCAGAATATCTGTGATCACACCTCAACAAAGATTCAAATGTCGTGTTCTTATAATAAAATTAGTATTTTTTTTTAAATCTTGATCTGTTATGTATTTAGTAAACTTTACTTAATCGGTTACTAGCTATTACCACTCTTTCTATTAATTTCACTATGCCAAGTTTTATAAATAAAAATTTACAATACCTTCCATTTATGCAAATACGTTTAGTAGTAGTTTTTCTACTCTTTCTATTACCTTCACTACATACAGGATTGTAAAACTTTAAAAATTTCTTTCCTCAAGATAACAATGTCAATGTTAATATTATCTGTTTCTTTACAATTATTGATTCCGTATTTGTTGGGAAAACAGCTAGTACTGCTGTAATATCTTTTCCTTCAAGATTGTTTTGAGAGAATGAGTTTGTAAAGTTCATAAGCTGTTATCAGACATTCAAATATTGATGGGAATCTATTCGTTCCTCAACTTTTATTTTTTGAAGAACGGATATTTCAGATGGACAAAAAATGATGTTTCAGACATTTGCGCCTCGGACAATTTCGTATCAGAAAATTACGTAATAGGCTTTTCCTTCCGTACACAAATGAGTGCTAAGATAATTGCATTCCTCAAGTAATTTTGGTGAACTCACCTTTTTTCTTACCAGTTGCTAATTGCAAACCAAATTTTAATTATTCTATAAAACTAAATGTATAGCCAACAAATTGTCAACTTTGTTATCAAAAATTTAAGTGAAAATAAAAGAACCATTTAACAATTAGATAAGTATATCATGAAAACAAAAAAAAAATATTTTTTTAAATAGTTCAGAACTTACATAGATATTATTAGTCCGAAAAACTACAATAATTTTTAATTTGTTTAATATTTCTTTGAGAATATTAATTTGTCTTTAGATTTATAACAAAATCTTGTAAATTTTTATATCTTTTGGTTTTTACTTTTATTCATTTGTAAAATATTGTGATTACTACCTAAGCTTTTTTTTCAAAATGTATGGTAACTGTATTTAAAGGCTTCAAAAATCATCTAAAGTATGCAATTATCCAAGGTTGCATTTGTCTAGGAACGCAAATGTCCTGTAAGCAATTGTCTAATATGCAATTTTCCGTGACGCAAATATTCCGTACGAAAATGTACCAAATTTTCATGTATTAATTATGTCATTATTTATTTATTCGTGCTACATTTTTTATTTTATTTACTCGTGCTACATGTAATATCAATTTTATTTGTTGCTGCTGTAGATTTTCCTCGGGTGATATTGTTACTTTATTTGATGCAGTTCTTTGTGATTCTGAAGCGGCAGCCCATGTAGTTCGAAAAAATATTGTCTTCACCATGACTCACGGACTTCAGCTGCTCAAAGCTATTTTAGCTATTAATCTGAGAAAGTGCTGGTATGTACCTGATTTGTTTAGATATTGATGGACGGGTCTGATATCATGCATAATATTCATATGAACATGGCTGTAGTTTTTATATTAAGATTTCGGTTTCGTAGCTGTTTGCGGTATTTGGTGAACCTGGATGCATTTATGCATTTGGTATTTACTAATTTCATATCGTATTTCAGAAAAGAATCCGCTATCTTTTTATGATTTTACGAGATTCCTTTAGTTTTTTTTTTAATCTATTTTTAATACCTCATTGATCACATACTTTGTCCATCACTTTTGTTACAGAAGCTCATTTATCCCACTTTGGATTCAGCTTGACACTCGATATCTTCCGCATATCTAAAGTTGTGAGTTCACTACCAGGGTATAGCAGTGGTGAACAAGTAACTTACAGATTTGTCTAAGTGCGAGATAACTCATGTATATCAAAAGAGGCTTCACACAAGGAATGATAGTAACATACCCCGGTGATTATAATAAAGGTTTCGGTATAAAATTATTAGCACCTAAAGAAGTCCGGAGCGTACAACAGCCAAAACTTTATACAAATGGCAGCAACAATCTGAACAATAATCCGAATAATGTAAATAGCGTAAATACTATCTCATTTCAGAAATATGAACAAATATATTCTGGATTAGTAAGCATAAAATTGATGTTCTTAAAGAAATATAAAAAGCAAAACAAAGATATATTTCCAAAACAGTGAATCTAAGCTTTAATTAAATCAATAATGTGCTCAGGTGCATTTAGTTCCGAAATCTTCTTTGAAGGCAAGTCATGATTTAAACAAAATACTAACGGGGATTAAAACGCTTCATTTTTACTGCATTTGTTTAAGTTGTATGACTTTCGTAGAAAAGAAAGGAGACAGTTCTTTTCCTGTTTTTCCGAAATACAAAAGTAAATAAAAGAAAACGTCGAAAAGATTTAAACTACAAAATACAAAAATTCAAAAATCACGAATATGCTAACGGCCTTTTTTGTCTTTAGCTTGTTTAAGTATTTACATGTGAAAATCGTATGATCTGATGATCTTTTTCTACGCTAAAAACGAGAACTGGCAGTTAGCTTTTAGACGATGTCTGTACTAGTGGGCCCTTGAAGCCAAAAGGTTAAATAAAACACGGAAGAGATAAGACAAAGAAAAAAAAAATTTAAACATTGAACTAAGTTCCGTTACACTTTAGGGTGTAAATTTATATTGTTCTTATAAAATTTCTCCGTCTGTTATTTTGTCTTTTATCAAATCTATGGTTACTATGTAAGTTTCAGTAAAGTAACGAGTTTACAGAAGGTCCGTGGATTGATTCTTTAAATACAATGTATATTTATTTTAATCATTCGCACCGAACAAGGCAATAAAGGGTCAAAAACATAAATGTGTTACACAGTGTGAAAGAATAGGTGGAAAAGAATAACATTATTAAGAATTAGGAATAATAAATAAATAAGAATTACAAAGATAAAGTATAACAATCGTTTGCAAATATCAAATCTCAGTGGAAAGAACAAAACCTTAGTTTTCGGTTAAATACATTCATTTCAACTGTAAAAGAGTGAGACTTATCTGCCAAGTTATAAGTATTTCTACATTTATGTTACGTGTTTTCTCGGGACGTATGTGACCATGGCTTCAAACAACTTTTATAGCTTTGTAGCTCGTTATATTTTTTCTAATCAGCCTTGTTCCGTCATATATTTATTCAAGCTCATTTAGTATAATATTCCTCCTTTTCCTCTTTCTTTCTCACCCTCTATTTTTCCTGTGAGTATCAGATTTCCCTAGCACTCTTTCTTCAGTATGAAACCCAGAAACCATAACTGCTTCTTTCTTATGTTAAATTTCCTTTTCTTTATGGTTTTCATTTTCTCCAAAACATTGCTTTACATGTTCAGTTCAAATTATCCTCAGCATCCTTTTGTAGAGGTGTTTCTGATGTTGTAAGTCTCCTCGCCAACTTTGAAGAGTTTGTCACGCACTCACTGCCATACTGAGGGAAAGGTGACATAGAAATTTAAAACATATTCACATGTTACAAACGAATTTATATTCTGTCTTGTAGCATTCTTCATGGCATTTTTAAACGCTTCATGTCTATCGTAATACGCCTTCGTATCTGAGTGCATCATAATCCGCTTTAATGAGCCTATGGCATAGGGGCGGCAACTCCGACTGACACCAAATCGGTCGAGTTTCGATCCCGTACAGAAGCAAGTGGATGTCTAGCCACACTGATAAGCAGTGATACAGCCAAACAGGCTTGTATATGGATGACTAATACATTTATATATATTCTTTCATATATATATATATATATATATATATATATATATATACACAAACATATTTATATATATATATATATATATATATATATGTATATTCCGTTTTTATAATTAAATACTATATTTATACCTATCAGTTGACTAATCGAGAAAAGTTGTCAAGAAAATATGCGTCCTCTGGCAGATTTAAAAAAAAAAATTTCTCGATTATAAAGACTGGTAGATATAAATAAATAAATATATTTTTAATTATATAAAAAATTAAAATCATTATTAGAATCTGATTTTCTGATGTTAACATTCATTATTATTTACATTATTTACATTCGGATCATTGTCGCCATAATTGCTGAAGTTTTCACAACTTTTCGGTCGTGTACCCTCCAGACTTTATCAGTTGTACAACAGTTTGTGTAAACTACCGAGAATTCTGAACGAAACACCTTACTTAATCTACAGGAGTAGGTGTCTCATTCAACTTCCATACCTTTGTAGCTCGTTATAATTTTTTCTCATTCAACTTTCTGTTTCTTGGGATATTCTCTAGTCTCTATTTTATTTCAGGCTTCTCAGTTGTTGCTTTTGTGTTCCTACTGCGTCCAATGTCCGACAGTGTGATTGAACTTATATCAATATGTCAGCATATTCATGAATCAATGTTTAATCTACAATGTCATCTTCCATATGTTACGTTCAGGATTCTCTGCAGGTTACCCAGGTCTTTAAACAGTTGAGGAACACCGGAGACCAGTCTTGTGCAAATTTGTATTAACAACAACAACAACAACAACAACAACTCTACATTTTAAAAGGGTTGTTTTTCTGCAAGACTGTTTGCTATCCAAGATATAGAACCATGTCTACTCTACACTTTTCTCATATTTGTGGAAAGAAGTGATAAGTATGAATTCTTTCTTTGTGTGATGTCATAATTAGAAATTCTTTAAAAGAAGTCTACAATAGAAGTATTAGTCGATCGTCAAATGAAACATGTATAAGAAGGAAAATGGTGGACACTGCTGCATAATGTAGCCTCTGGTTTGCCCACCGAAAGCACTTGCAGAGACACGTATCCATTCGCGACATGACACCAAAAGAAACACCGATGTTATTCAACTGTTCGTTAGAGCAGCTTCTCAAAATAGTCCGGTTTCTAACTAGCATTCGGAAGCAGTTAACAGGTAAGTGCCAACCCGGTCCTCGCAGAATGATGAGACGTCGACACCATCCACAGACACATTACAAAAAGCTTGCGACAGCACCACTATTAATACCTAAAGCAAAGAAAGAAACCGGAAAGCCTTTTCTAAACAGGAAACAAGCGGTGAGCCCTTACTCCAATTAAACAAAATGACAAAACAGGGAGGAGTATGAAATTTGATCAGAGTATTTACACGTAATTCAAATTAAGAAACACGACTGAAATTCGAACTCAGGTCTCTGTTTCCTGAAACTGAGCCGTTATATATTACTCCACCATGCCTCGTTTAATAATGACAATATTTAATGTTTACTTTGATAATCATTGAGACAATAGCCAGTATTCCAACAGCGAAGGTAATATTTTCCGGAAAATACATTTCTCAGGTCTTGCATTATCTGTTATAATCGTTTTCAATATTGACAGATGTTTTTTTCCAAATTTTTATATGAGATAATATGTAATCTGTTTATTATTTATATGAAATAACATATCCGCAAAACAACGAAAGGATATTTTTTAATAAAACTTACGACTTCGGAAGAGATTCCGTGATATATTTTAATTAATATATTTTATTACCTGCTACAGAATAAACTTCTTTCAGAGTAAAATATAAATTTCTCGTTGCATAGGTTTTATTGTTTGCTATAAAAGTGTTCAAGCTGAGTTAAAAGGAAAACAGCTGGAATTATCTCTAAACATATTTTTTCCGACAACTAGATATTGGTAATTCGGGGCTTTACAGTAAGTTTTTATTAAACAGATAGGAAGTAACATGGATGGCTTTTAATGCTTTCATATTACGATCATCGGAAAGATACTGAATGCATATATACAAAATTACATCACCGTGTGGAAAATTTGTCAGTGTAACAGACACTGAATGTTCTGTCTATGATTTCGAATAAAGCGTTGGTTTTTCTGCTCTTCTGTAGCAAACAAGTAGGCGTTAGAGAGTATTCATATCATATTATTTTAACATGGATATTTATGAGAACCTTTATTTCTATTAACCTTAACTTTAAGCAAAAGGAGATTAAAGAAAACATATTAGCAATCTATTCCATATGTATTTCTGGTGATTGAATAACAGGTACCCAATCAGTGGAGATGATATAATTTATCCGAAGAATTAAAAGAACTGGTGTCTATAATTTGGAATAGCACAGAACAATAATTCCAAATTTTTCTTACCAGTATACTGATATTAAAACCTTGAATAAGTTCTAGCTTTTTCAACAGATGGCGTTCTAATAACTGCGTGCGTGGAGTTTCTGATTGGAACACAATTATAATGAGTTCAGTCAGTCAGTTAAGTGTCATACGTGATAGACGCTTTGTGGTTCATGTCTGGGCAGAAGATTAAACTGCAGTAGGTTGCCATTGTTTTCTGTGGTAGACTCGCTGCCAGCCAAGGCTGTCTTGTTAATTAACACATAACTTGAGGGTAAATACTGATTAATATATTCCCGAGGTTGTTTGTGCGTAAGAGAATGCAAGAATTCAAATGGAATTCAAACTCAGCTTCCGGATTTGTTGTTCCGAGTCGATATCCATTGCACCACAATACTAAACATGTCGAATGTAGTGACAAAGAATGTGTATTTTCGAGGGATTTTACTGCACTACTCTACTGAACGGAAATCAGCAGCTGAAGCACGCAGAATTCATGTTCAGTCTTACGGCAACAATGCTCTATCAGAAATACAAAGATTTGTTTAAACGCTTCAAAAAATAAAGATTTTGATGAGGAAGAAAAATTAGAATTCGAATAATTGCTTTATGAAGACTCATGTCAAGAGTTGATCAAACAAGAGCTTCGAAACGTTTGAAAGCATTAAGTATGATTCAAAACAAAGATAGGTGCTGTACGAGTTGACGCCAAGAGATCTCGAGCGGCGTCTTGTTCCGTGAGAACAGCAGCTTCAACGGCAGAAAAGAAAGGTTTTGTTGCATCGTAAGAAAACTGGCGATGAAAAGGGAATAACTAAATAAACCTAATCATAAGCAGTTGTATTTGAGCATTATTTCAGTTGGCATTAATGAAAAGTTAAATAAAGCAAAACCACGAATTTTTGGACCGACTCATATTTAAACATAATAGACATTCATTGTCTGATATATTGAACAATGTATGCCTAAATAGTTAAACTTCAATAATGAATTGAGTTCTCACGCCGACTGGTGTGTGCATACACCGCATTTATATCTTGATTTTCTAAGCGCAGTTTAGATGTGGCCCAAGGCCCAAATTATAGAACACCCAATAAGGATCGATCTCACTACTCAAATGTCATGGTTCTAGCAAGACAAGCATTTATATATCACGCTAAAAATGTTTTCAATCACATTGCTTATGCTTATGGCATAGGAGTAGGAATTCTGAATGACACCAAATTGGTCGAGTTTCGATACTAGCTGAAAGCAACTAGAAGTCTAGCCATACTGATGAGCTGTGATACGGCAAAACAGATTTGCATGTGGATGACTATTATATATATATATATATATATATATAGTGATATAAACTCATGGATATATATTCCGCAGTTTGGTATTTTATTGTAAAATGTACAGCATTTATAGAGATATCAGTTAAGTGCCATACGTGATACACACTTGGGCGATCATGTCTCGAAAGAGATATGACTGACTGGGCAGAAGATTATCCCGCAGCAGGTTGCCATTGCTTTCTCCGGTAGACTAGTTGCCGACCAAGGCTACAGAACCCAATCTGTCCTGCTATTTAACCCATAACTGGAAGGAATAGACGGATTAATACCTTTTCCAAGGGTATTTGCGCGTAAGTGAATACAATGGATTCAACTGGAATTCGCTCGGCTCCCCGGCTTCACGTTCCGAGCCGATATCCACTGTAGCACAACGCACATCCTTATTATAGAGATATAGCTAGTATTAATTTTATAATTATCACATATGTATCAGCAAAACAAAAGCTTTCAGGTTTCGGGTAGAAAAAGGCTAGAGTCGAAATGCCTGTTTCTTATTAATTACATTCCAGAACATTCTTAAATCTTTGTCAAACTCTCCATATATGTAACTAGGTAATGACCAGACTCGGCTTTGCTTAACTTTAGTTATCTGAGGAGGACCGATGTTTCAACGTGATTGTGCTATTGATAACATTATCTAATTTCTTTCAGCATTTCGATTGTTGTACGTATGTTTAGCTAGATGGCAAATCTTGTAAATTTTATTAATTACAATAAAAGATAGAGGAACATTTTGAATATATGTCAAAATGTCAAAAAGATATGTCAAAAATAATCTTTAAATAACATTCAACCAGTAGTTTAATCAATTATTTACTAAATCTGTCAAAGAGTTATATATGATAATAAATTGCAAATGTTATATTCAATTTCTTTAACAAATTTATATAAAACATGTTTAATCTGAAAGATATATTCACATTAATTTTTTTTCCAAATCATTTCAGTGGTAACACACAGGTAAAGCATATTTTATATAAATGTGATGAAGAAATGAGAGAAAAACTTTGTGAATTATATATAATAAACAAATTTAAAGCAAATAGGTAAGTAATTTAGATAACGCATAAGTATTATATTAGATGAATGATGAAATTTTCAAATTTCAACTTTAGTTTAATTAATTAAAAATGTGTATAAAAACTATATATCAAATTTCTGCATATATCCAGGAGAGTATGTGCGTTTTGCTGCAGCGGATATCGACTCGGTACGAGAGATCGGGATGCCGAGTTCGAATTATAGTTGAATTCTTGTATTCACTTTCGCACAAATGCCCTTTGTAAAGGTATTTATCTGTCTCTTTCCTCCAGTTATGGGATAAATATTAGGACGGATAGGGTTCTATAGCCTTGACTAGCAACCGGTCTAGCGGAAAGCAATGGCAACCTACTGCGGGATAATTTTCTGCCCAGTCACTCATGTCTCTTTCGAGCGTGTACTTTGTATGGCACTTAACTGACTAACTGAGTGAAAGCTTTACACCACAATCGATAGTTAAATCAGAATTGCGAAATATGCATTCGTTAGAAACAAAGAAAAGCATGCTGCACGGTTATATAATATCTGTTCTATTGTATAATAGTATTTTTTTAAAAGAAGAGATTTGACGTAAACATAAATATGGTTCTAGAAAAAGAGGCTGAAATTAAAATGCAGACAGCCTGTAAGTCACGATGAGGTTTCTATTATCAGTTCAATAAGAAACAAAAACTTACAATTGAACCCATAGTAAAAATCTGAAAGAAACATTTCTTTTATTTCTAAAGTATATCATAAAGAAAGTGGTCGTGAAGAATTTGGTAATTGCAGGACATATTGTGTGAAAATTGAACAGGTGAAAAGAGTGCATGACCAATCTGAAAAATTTTGTAATTAGTTGGCAAAAAAGTGTTGAGGAAATGCAGTAAAGAAACAGAAATCATCAGTGGAGAGAATAATAAGAGAGGAGAAGACTAATACTAGACCAAGATTTGTGTTCCGCAATGCTGTCGAGTGATAGGGCTTTTCTCGTTGAAGCAGCTGTTTATTAGATCAGTTGTATGTAAATGCACAACGACAGCAAAAAGCTCAGAGGAAAAATTTGAAAATATTTATTACAAACTGGATAATGCCAATTCTTGATGCAAATCACAAGAAAATATTATCGGCAATGGAAACTTGAATTCAATGTAGTAAAGGAACACAACTGTGGGATAATTGATAAACTGAAAAAATATTACGACGCTACGTCTGATATTAACATGTTTATATAGATAAAATAAACATAGAATAGGCTATGTTAGGTGTATATTCAATAAAAAACCCGCATTATTTTACGAAACAAAAATATTAATCGAAGAACACGTTTCATGTTTTGAAATAATAATCTTGCCAGTGTGAGAGATACACATCAATACCATGCCGAGCATCAAACTCTTTAGAAATATCTAAAATGTCATATATATGTGGATCTTCGTCTCTAGTTTGTTGTGGAGTTGTTGCGTCGAAACTTTGCCGCGAAGTTGTAGTGACCGGGTTGTCTTGAAGTAAGAGACAGTAAACAAAATGTAGCTTCAAAACAGTGCATTTGTATAAGAAGAAAATAGATACAAAGTTAACTTCTAGTAAATCAGCAATGGAAGTAAGTAAGTCCGAATGGTACAATTACGCTGCTTATTGCCTGCGTACTACTGTCGTAATAACTGCTATAGCTGCCCCCGGAAGTCACGCAGGTAATTATATAAACCCGGAGAAGATTATGTCCATGTGTATACAGCAAATGACTAAGTATTTTTCCACACCTGATTTCGATAAGAAGCAACACAGAAAAACCAGGAAAATAATTATGAAACACGCTAAACAATATAACGTTCATTAAGAGATTCATGAATCCATTTTTACATTGTAAAACATGTCTAATTGATAGCTGTGTCTGCAACAGTAAAGTGTAATCTAAGAATGAAATTCGGTGAATTTGAAAAAAACGAAGCGCATGACAGCATCCAAGACATTAGATTTCGGTTTGACCTGAATCGGCAAGAGATGTATACTGAGAGCTTCAAATGAAGGTTTAATGAAATAAATGCAATGGAAATTCAAAGTGGAACACAAAGAAATGCTTTAAGGAAGCCGAAAACATTTTACTTACAAATACAGTTCACGTAGTGTGAAGAGAATTAACTATGTAAAATGTTAGACTATAAGGAGTTTTAATTGTTTCTAATTTATTTTGACAAAAATTAATCAGAAGGAAATATCATGAAACCATTTCTGACATTAGATATCGGGCTGAGATCCGGAAAATTGTGTATACAAAGAAATCTAGGGAAATATTAATAATAATAATAATAATAATAATAATAATAATAATAATAATCTCTATCACTGTGGCTCATACCTCTAACTCATAATATTTTGATAATATCAATCAGCTGCATGAATATCAAAATATTAAAATTGAAAAACAAATCAAAGCAAAATAATTTCTCAAAAACATAATTGTGTATGTTTGGTAGGATAGACTGCAATGTTATTTTTGTCATTAACATTCCTTTGGCTAGCTTTGGCTTTTTCAAAATGTCTTCGAACAATGAGGCTACTTAACTTGCTTGTAGGTACAGGGAAACGACGACATTTTTATGTAGCACAGATGTTGTCAATCAATAAATAAAAGCCTTTGGTAAAAGTACTGTGCATTAAATTTATCTTATAAAAAACAGACAGGAACTTTTAAAGAATTATGTAGAGGTACATTTTCTGTGGCCTTGGCTAATCCGATTTTCACTTGTCCGTCCAGGTCACATCGGCTTATTTAAACTGGGGTTGGCAGAGGGGCAGTCAAGAATTACACACACACACACACACACACACACACAAACACACACAAACACACACACACACACGTAATCACACACACACAAACATATATATATATATATATATATATATATATATATATATATATATATATATAAATTCCATGTATGAGAACAACATTAGCCAATGAATGACTACGTGTATAAATTTGTTTAACGCGTTTCGAGATCTAGAAGGACTTCATCGAACTAAATTTATGTTTGTATGGGAGAACTTATACATGTCTAGGGAGAGGAATATTTCACCATCTTCATCGGACCGAAGTCATATTTTATGGATAGATTTTTGCATGCCTAGGGCGAGGAATGTAAAACCGCGATCATCATTTATAGAGAGCTGGGAAAAATGATATCCCTACTGAAATTTATCTATAACTTCTATTAATAACTATTAATTATATTAAACACAATATATTATAATTCCAAAATTCGTAGTAATCAATTGATTATTTCTGTTATTTTTTCGTTTATTTATTTCAGAATGTGACATTTTGTCCGGAATGGAACAACGCCTGAGACTTCATTATCGTGTTCAAATAGCACCTTCTTACGAAGTGATGCAACATGTAGTACTGGTTGCAGCCCAGTGTCTATAGACCCCGTATTTCAGTAGTTACCAAAATCATAAATTGCTATTTCAAGCAGATGAGTACGGGATCTATCGTAGACACCCACATATGTAGTATTCCTTCAACATCGAGATTATAAAAATGTGCTACAGTTCGAACTGTGATACTGTAATGTAATTCGACCATAATACTCTTGAAAGTGAAACACGGTTTATGAAGATCGATCAGTAACTAATAAAGTTTTTAATTATGTTAAACAGGAAGTTTCTTTCGATTCACCTTGTAATTATGAATCCAGGAAAAAACTTATAAATGGGAAACACTAAAATACAACTTTACTTTTATAATAGATATATCTGGATATATGGTCTAACTATCTCTATTTTTACTACACATTTGTTTTTGATCTTATCGATTTAATTTTAAGTATGTTATATTGTGGTTTCAGAAGTACTCTCAAGAAAACAGATATCTTTTGAGAAAATTTACTATGGGTAATTTAGTAATCAAAGCTTCAATATATTTTCATAATTTCGCCACAGTCAATCATTTTGCCTTTTAATTTACGTCAAAGTTCTTAAATCAGAATTATTTTCAGAGTTATTACGAGAAGCGTTTTTTTTTGTAATAACTCTCATGTGTTTTTGCAATATTTCATTTTATTTCCTCCTATATATTCGTTATGGAAAACATCACAGCCTACAAATTAAATTAATAAAGGATCTTATTGTTTTAGAATTGTTTATAGCACTTTATATGATAAGGATAGATGAATTAATTTTATTGTTAGTTATAAAAGTGATGTTAGATATCGCAATAGTTCTTCTTCTACTATGTGCCCTGTCCCTTCAGGACGTAGCCGAACATGGTTATCCATGTCTCCTTTCCCTTGTACCTCTTAGTATGTTTGCTACTGTTGCTCCTGGCAACCCCCGTTCCGTCATCCACCTGATCAAACCCTGCAATTATGATATCCGCTGCCTTCCTCTGTCTCTCGTTCCTTCTATCTGACCAGTCAGTATCAGGTTCTACAGGCTCTCCTTCCTAATTGCATGTCCCAGGTACTTCAGTTGTCTCTTCCTGATGCTCAGTATCAATTTCCTTTTTGTTGCCTTTCTTTTCAACACCTCATCGTTGCTTGCATGCTCAGTCCACGATATCCGTAGCATACTTCTGTAGAACCACATTTCGGCCGCTTCCAGTTTTGTCTTCAATTTCGATGATATTGTCCAGCATTCACAGCCGGATTGAAGAACCGCCATCACGTAGCAGTCCAGCACTCTTTTATTTGTTTCTATTGAGATTTTCCTGTGTTAGTATTATGCTCATCTTCTGGAACACGTCTTTTGCCATGCCAATTCGCCTTCGGATCTCAGTGTCGCACTTTCCATCTCCTGTTAGAACACTTCCTAGGCACTTAAATTTTTGTACTTGCTTGATTCTGATATCTCCCACTTGTATTTGGCATTTTGTGTTGTATCTTTTGATGACGACCATGCACTCAGTTTTCTTAAAGTTTATTTGTAGTCACTTTTTTCACGCTCCACTGCTACTTTCAGTATGAGGTCTTGTAGTTTCCTTTCCGTGTCCGCAATCAACACTGTATCGTCTGCATACCTTATGTTGTTCAGGTTGTGGCCTCCAATAACAAATCCTAGCGTGTCATCTAGGGTCCTCAAAATATTCTCGCTAGTATAGGTTGATCAAATCTGGTGAAAAGACACATCCTTGTCTTTTTCTATCCTTGTGTATCTACTGAGATCTTTACCTGTCCGTATGCAAGCCGTTTGCTGACAGTTGAGATTCTTGATTATTCTTATGTCGTTCTCGAAAATGTCGAGGCTGCCTAGCATCTCCATCAATTCTTTGTGTCGTATCTTGTCGAATGCTTTCGCTTAGTCAATGAAGCATAGGTACAAGTCTTTCTTCATTTGTAATGCCCTTTCAGAGAGCTTTCTAATAATGAATATGGCGTTCATTGTTCCAGTGTCTTTTACGAACTCGAACTGTTCCTGCCCTATCTCTGGCCTGATTCTGATTCTCGCTCTATTCATCAGGATTCTGACAATCGGTTTTGTAATGTGACTCATTAAGCTGATAGTTCTGTGTAGTTCGCACTCGTTCACACCAGATTACTTCGGCAGTGCTATAAATATCGACTTGCATAGGTCGTCTGTTATTATTCTGCTGCTATAAATTTCGTTTATTATGTCGGTAATTTTTTCTATGCCATATTCTTCTAAGGCTATCAGCAGCTCTATCACTAGGCCTTATGGGCCAGCTGCTTTGTTTCTGTTCGTTTTGGCCATTGCAGCTTGCACTTCGGATTTTAGTATTTCCGGTCCATCAATCTCCTTGTGTATTCTCGCTTGTTCTCTCTTGTCTCAAAAAGATCCTTTATATATTCTTCCCATCGCTGGAGTATTTCCTCTTTCTCTAATATGATTGGATTTTATGCATCCTGTTGAGGAGCAGGTTTTGTGTCCTGTCAGTTCTCTTATCTCTATATGAATCTCTGCTTTGTTGGTCCTGCTCAGTCTCTCTACTTCTGCGCATTTGTTGTTGAGCCATTCCTCTTTGGCTTGTCTGCATTTGTTCCTTATCTCCCTGTGAAGTTTCTTGTACTCTGCTCCGTGTCTTGGCGTTATTTTTTGTCTCTTTTGCATCATGTGGAGGATCTCTTTGATCATCTACTCGTTTTTTCTTCTGCATCCTATTTCCTTTGGGGCTATGTTGTTCGCTGAGGTCACCATCTCTTCTTTTAGGGAATCCCATTTTGAGTGCCCTTTTCCAATTTGTTTTTCATATTTCTTTCTCACGCTGTTATTTTATTCTTTCTGCAGGTTGAGGTTGTCCTCTAACGTGTCGTATTGCAGCCTTGGTGATGTGCTGGACTTCTTCAATCTTCGGAGTATGACTTTTAGTTTCCAGATGACAGGGACGTGGTCACTACCGCAGTCGGCACCTGAGTAGGTTTTGCATTAGACCACAAGCGTTCCTGCATCTCTTGTTTATAGTTATGTAGGCTGTTTGGTTCTTCATGTCGCCTCCTGGGCTTCTCCATGTCCATAGACGTCGTGGGTCTTCTTGGAACCAGGTGTTAGTAATAACCTGGATATTGGCTGAGCACCATTGGATCCATTTTTCTCCTTGTTCGTTGCGCTCTAGTGCGAATTTGCCGTTCGTGTCCCCTTCTCTATCATTACCTACCTTGGCATTTAAGTCCCCCATTTAAACCCTGTCTTTCGCATTTACTATACACACACACACACACACACACACGCACATATATATATATATATATATATATATATATATATATATATATATATATATATATACATGAGACCACACATATTTTCTTTCCCTTTACAATTGTGTTAGTATACTCTATAAGGGAACACAAGCTCTTACGATGTTGAGTTGTCAGGCATTTACCTTTTTAAAAAACTGCTTAATACGATAAATATTGTAGAGCATAATAAAATCATATAATTAAATTCGTTATACAATTAAATCTTAAAAATAATTTGCGACACGAAAATTTCTCTTTCTCGAGATCTTTATCTCGTGATTAGGCAATGTTATATGTTAGTCTTGAAAATGATTTTCATTTAAATACAAAAAAATTAGTTTGTTATGTTTTAATTTTTAATTGTATAACAAATTTAGTTATATGATTATATATATATATATATATAGAGAGAGAGAGAGAGAGAGATAGATAGATAGATAGATAGATAGATAGATAGATAGATAGATATGTGTGAGAGTATGTGTGTTTGTGTGTTTGCAGAAACACAACAAAATAAAAATATTTATCATGTGTTAATAAAACTGTTCTAAATGCGAAATACCAGAGCAAAAAGTATGTATTAATAAATGTGCATACTATCCTTCGTT
>JBBBDQ010000932.1:970000-1202500 GCA_037127315.1 Ascarosepion bandense
TTCTCTGCTCCTTTAACATCTGAGAAATATTACATGTTGAATCACTTACTTCAAAGAGATTCACAGCGATCGGATCTATACTGAACAAGATTACATGTAATATGATCGTATAAATATCAAGAATCCATTCAAGTTTCAGGAAATAAATAAAAAAAATTGAAAGGGAAGACCTGAAAACGTCCTACTTAAAATCAAATGCTGTCAAATTAAAATCAAATTCGATGAAATGTATTTTTGGTTATTGGTCTTTTTGTGCATGCAAGTAGAGTAAACACTCATGAAAGCAAAGTGTTCGGAAGCTATATTTAATGCTGATAAGTCATCGTATACATTATTATTATTTTCAATCACCATCAGTTTCGATTTGATACATTCATAAGAGAAAACTTTTACATGAAATTCGAGGTAAAGATTATGTTATATTGAAAACTGTTTTCTTAACCGATTTGCGGGGTTTATGAGAACATGTTTTTCTCGAGAGATATTCTAGAGCTTCTTCAATATAGGTATCTGTGAACTTTTTAATAATTCTTTGTTCTATTAAAGAGAGCCTGCACTTTGTAGCTAAATTGTTATTAGTTTTAAAAAAAAATGTCAATTTTTTTATTGAAATAATTTTCGTCAGACTAATGGTATAAGTCTCTGCAATATCACTATGCAAACCACAAAGCTAATATATTAGAAAATATATTAGCGTTGTAGTTTGTAAAATATTCGTATTTCTAAGATACGTGTATTATAAGTATTTCTAATTCTTTCAGTAATTTAATGTATATATATTATGTTGGTAAAATTTTACTGTAATACACATATTAAAATGAATATAATTCCGTGAGATACTCATGCAAATTTTAGTTCATTATTATATATTTCTATATAAGCCGTTATAATTACAATGACGTATTAAAAAAGTTATCTTCCAGAATTACACTGAATGACCATCTTATGTGGAGATACCTAATATATACATATATAGATTTACTTAGTATTATTCATTGATATCCATATTTGAGGAGAGGCTCATTTTGTTTATTAAAAAGTATATTTAATTGTTTATCTCTACTGGACGAAATTATTCGAGAATTCATATTTTTTTATATTTCGTAGCATTCGTTTGCGCATCTTCATTAGCAAAGAAATCCGATTTTTGTTTAAACCATCATATTCACAGCGCTCATCGACGGTAAAGCGGAGTTATCTTTTTTCTTTCATAATATTTCTGTAATTTTCATGACGGTAGACGAATTTTAATAAATATGCTGTCTAAGAAATAAACAGAGCGCCTACTTAAATATGTGCATCCATAAAAATAAGATAACAAGTAATTAAAAACAGGCGGATTAATAAATAAAAAGAATCATCACTTTATTAAAAATAAACACAGGTGCTTATGGGGAAGATGCATATGTATGTGTGTAATGTGAATTGTCTTGGTTAATTACATTTCCTAATATTCCGATGGATGTTCGTTGTGGTGCAGTGGATATCGGCTTTGAACGAAAAACCGTGAATCCGTGTTCGAATATTTGTTGAAATCATTGCATTCACTTACGCGCAAATACACTTGAGAAAGGAATTAATCCATCTCTTCCCTCTAGTTTTGGGTTAAATAACAGGACAGATTGGGTTCTATAGCCATGGCTGGCAACCAATCTAACGCAGAAATCAATGGCACCCTACTGCAGGAAAATCTTCTGCCCAGACAGTCTTGTCACTTTCAGACATGATCGCCCAAGGGTATGGCCCTTAACTGACTGAATATTCCGAACTGAGGAATTTCAGATTATGTTTGTTGATGCACATTAAAATGTTTTACACTTCTTTTCATATGTCAGTCTTTAAATACATCTATCAGTCAGATCCTTAGCTGTGTAGGTCGGAGTATTATTTTGAGCAGAGCGGTCCATTCGTTGGTTGTAAATAACTGCCTAGCTGCATAATGTGTTTGAAATTTGAAACTGTAATTCGACATACGCTTGTACAAAATATGGTTTTAAATTGTGACTGTTTCCTTTTCACAGCCTAGTAGGCATCAGTCAGTAAGTTAAGTGATATATGTGGTAAATGGTTAGGTAATCTCGAAAGAGACATGATTGACTGGCAGAAGATTATCACACAATAGGTTGTCATTACTTTATATGGTAGACTGATTGCCATCCAAGGCTACAGAACCCCATCTGTTCTGTTATTTAAGCCATAGCTGGATAGAAAGGCTTTGGATTCATACATTTTCTAACGGTATTTGCGCGTAGATGAATGCAACGAATTCAACTAGAACTCAAACTCGGCTCACCAATTTCTCGTTCCGAGTTTCACTACCCCATATCCTGGTTTGCATACAATTGCTAAATAGCAGAGACTTATTTACAATGTAAATCATTACGTTATAATCTTCCTAATAAATCAAAACATGTTGAGATTCGGAACCGTATCTCAAACTCAAATACAGTTGATTCTTAGAGTTATGATTTACTGGGAAAATGAGAGTGTAGAAACAGTTTGTGGTGAAGCCCAAACCTATCGTAATTACCCAATCATTTCGACATTTTCAAACACTTTCTCTTTGTTTAATGATCTAAATTATATTGTGAAGAAATTGTCGCAAATTTACGTCGTGTTAGTTGTTAAAATGATCACCTCTATAGATCAGGTATAACCTCAGGTATCAAAAAATATTCTAAATGCATGAAACAATATGAAAAACAAACATAAAAAACGGTCTGTCGGTCACATTTAGTCACACACACACACACACACACACGGATCTTCGGGACGGTTGGCTAAATAGGAGACGAAAAAACGACATATAAGAAGGAAATTAAGAAAACCCAGGTCACAATGAAAGGATATACCAAATACAAGGAGAGGGAGTTAACAACTTTATTACAAAATAATTTTTAAGTTTTTAATTTTATAATTTTTACATACAGGGCTGAAAGGCAAAGACAAATACAATGAAGTACTATCCCACGATAAAGGAACTTAATGTATGGATTAATTTACATGTTGAAATTAATTTAAATTGGTTAACTATTGAGACATTACGCTTAATTTACTGAATAGAAGTATATCTCCATACAAGAAATTAAATCAAAACCCCCAATATTTAAACACTATATCCAATCATCCTGCACACATTGTGCGGGGTATTGCTAAAAGTATTTTTATAGACTGTCAAACAATTCTTCAAGTAAAAATATTTTCGAGGATAATAACAAACAGTCTACCAATATGCCTTAACAAGGACACATATATGATTATTTACGGACAATAAGAGAAGTAAAAAAAATAATAGATGTAGAAACATATTATGGTTTAATCCTCTGTTTAATTTCGCAGTAAAAACAAAATTGGTAAAATATTTTTAATCTATTACAAATTAATTTTGGCAAAGGTAATAAGTTGTATAAAATAATTAACAATAACAATGTTAAACTTAGCTACCGTTGCATGCCAAATTTGGAAAAAAATAATTCATGAACTTAATAAGAAAAAGTTAGCGATAAGGCACACATTGACACAAGATGTTGCAATAGTAGGATTAAGAATAGTTGTCCCTTACAGGGTAGATGTCAGCAGGAATGCGTAGTTTATCAAGTTTATAAGAACACGGAGGACAATGACCCCGAAATATACATAGGAGCTACACAGGATAAATTTAAAAAAAGATATTATAATCCTAATAGTAGCTTCAATAATGAAAAGTGTAAGCATAGCACTACTATATCCATTTACGTATGGACCATTAAACAAGAAATTCATAAATAACCTATCATGAAATAGGACATACTGAAGAGATGCACTAAATATAAAACTGGCCAGCAATTTTGTAGGCTATGTACAGAGGAAAAACTAACTATAGGATTGTATAAATAACCGAATAATTTATTGAATTCCAAGACAGAAATATTGCATAAATGTAGGCATAGGAAGCCCTGGCTCTTGGATTAGGTACATTTATCGTGGGATAGTACATTTTTGTTTTCGTCTTTGCGTTTAACACCTCTATATAAAAATTAAAAAAATAATTTTTTTTTGTAATAAATTTATTAACTCCCTACCTTGGGTTTGGTATCCCCCTTCATGGTCACGTGGGTTGTTATAATTTCCTTCTTATATGTCGTTTTTTGTCTCCTATTTAGCCAGCTTTCCGTGACGATCCGTTTAGGTGAAACGTAGTTAGTTTCGTATGGTTTAGGGTCTCTCTCTCTCTCTCTCTCTCTCTATATATATATATATATATATATATATATATATATATATACTACCTTTGCAAAATTTACAAAACCATCAATATATCTACGATATGTTAATGATATCCCACTATTAATTAAAAATACTGATGAAATCTTACAACTTCAAAAACAGTTTCAAATTACTCAGTTTTAAAATTCACTTATGAACTTAGCAAAGATAACAAAATTCCTTTTCTTGATATATATTAATTAACACTGACAACAATAAATTTACTATCTCACCGTATCAAAAATCCACTAATAAAAATCCCTCCACACTCAATTATATTAGTGAATGCCCCCATTATTACAAAATAGCCATTATAAAAAATCTATTATATCATGCAAAAGTCAATTCATCTACAAATCAGATCTTCTACAGTGAACTAAAAAACATAAAACTGACACTCATCAATAATAATTTTCCCAACTACATAGTTGACGAACAAATACGTTATTTTCTTAAAAAGCTTAACATGGAAAAAACAACACATGATACTAACCCAACCAATCCAAAACATATCACTCTCTTATACCGTAGCCAGATGCACTCCAACTACCAACTAGATGAAAACATCCTAAAAAAAAACTCATAAATACTAATATTTCTCCTACAGACTCTAACAAAAGAATTAAGTTTATTGTATATTACACTAAATCCACTACATCTAATTCATTTGTCCGCAACGACTCTTCCCCCACCGTTAGTGATTTGCAAAAAACCAATGTAGTATATAAATTCATATGTCTATTTAGAGAAAGTATCTCTAACAACCTCAATAATATCTACATTGGCCACACCACAAATTCGCTCTCACGGCGTCTGACGTAGCACTTAAATAAAAGTCAAATATATTCCGTCATTTAGAACAACACGGTTATCAACGCACACTTCTGAGAAAAACGCTTGTTGATAACACGTACATACTTAAACAAGAAAATAACAAACAAAAACTAAAAATGCTCGAAGCACTCTACATTAAACAATTTAAACCTGGTTTGAATACAATCAATTTCGATATTTCCAATAACATACTCAAATGTCTGTAATCAGACCAGGGACCACAACACCACTATTTTGTCACTGTCTTCGGCCAACCGCCACGGTAGGGATGGACTTATATTTTCAATTTAATTCTCTTTATTGTTAATAACTTAAATGTTCTATGTTTACTGTGTGTTAACATTTACTCTTTGATAATGGCTCATGTGAGCCGAAAGCTTAGACCCGATAAAAAATTCAGCAAATACTGTGATTTTTTGTTGTCTTTCAACGACATCACCATCAATTATCAGACGATATGAACGGATCCTACACAAAATTAATTGTTAATTATTTTTTCTTCCTGAATTCCAGGCAGTAGATATCGGAACGCAATAAGAAATCGCAGAGCCCATTTTAAATTTCACTATTATTGGGTGAAAATAATTTATGCGCAAGTACATGTATTAATCAGTATTTCTCCCTCAAGCCATAGATTAAATGCAGGTCAAATTGAGTTCTATGTTCTATGTTCTATCGCGTTACCGTGTATTACGAATGGCACATAACTGATGAACCTAAACGATGCAAAAATGCATTATTTGTGGTCGAGACGATCATATTGTCCCAAATTGTTGAACTTATTCCCTTCTATGGTCCAAGGAAAAAAAGCATTTTTCGAATATTGCTTTATGTAATAATAACAATGATAATAATAATTTTAATAAACAAACACTGGTATGAACATCACCCAGTACCGGTTACAGAAATAGAAGATGTAACCATTCTATGGGATTCCACCATCTACACAGACAGAAAAATTGAAGCAAACAGGCTAGACATTATTGTTAAAAACCAGAAGAAGAAAACTTGTCTATTAATTGATATGGCTTGTCCAGCGGATTGTAACATAGCAACCAATGTATTTGAAAAACTGTCAAAATATAAAACCTGGAAATTGAAATAGATAAAGTGTGGAAATTAAAAACAAGAGCTGTGCAAGTGATAGTAGGTGCACTTGGAATGATGAAAAATGAAACAAAGCAACACATTGAAAGAATCCCTGGAAACCCCAGCTTAAGAGATATACAGAAAATTGTCTTATTAAGTACAGCTCACACACTAAGGAAAACTTTATCTATGTAATGCTAGGGATGATAGGGAAGATAGAAAAACATGAAATGGAGTCATAACAACACGCCACGACCTGCCTTAGGTCTCCCCGCAGACTTGGTTGGTAGTGAGACCAAAGCAGAAATCGAAATATGATGAAAAATGACATAATAATAATAATATTGCAATGAGAAGAATGATGTCACATATTTCAGTTTGAAACCAAGTTTTAAAGGAAATAGATATAAAAACGAAATGATACTTATCACTAAGAAAAACAGTTGGAGATTTTATAGCACATAATAAGGAAAGAAAGACTGGTGAAATTAATATCAACCTAGCATAATGACAATAAGAAGAACAGAGATAAAATTGGAATAATCTACTTAGCAAGTACGTGGCAAGTGATGGCAAAGAACAGGTTAGGAGAGGCTACAAAACAGAAATTTGATTAAGAGCAACGAGGAGCAGGAGATTGTAGAGGACCATCTCTTTCTACGCTCAGAACTGATACGGCACATAGATCAGTAGATCTCTGCTGAGCTGCAATATTCTGACACAGATTCCACAGGAAACAAGACCTCTCCTCTCCAAAAACAGAAAAATACAAAATATAAACTCCATAATTTTCGAAATGGTTGTATTATCACAAGTAATCTGATTTACTTAATTTACTTCGTCTGTCCAGAGATAAATAACGTTTTAGGATTTAAATATTTCTCGGCATCGGTCTATCAGCCATTAGCGAAAGACACTGATCGCGTTTCTTTTTTAAATAATTAAACATAGTACTTTTTAAAATAGTTTGCGATTTGCCGCAATGTTGATTCGATAACATGTGCGGTGTGAAAAGAAGGAAAAATATATTTAGATATGAGCAAAAAAGTAAAAAAAAAAATAAAATTACAAGCGCAAAAAACTGTTACTGCATCCATAAACAAATGACAAATCTTCTACTAATAATTCGATTACGGTCGTTTCTTGTAATATATGATGTAATTATTTAACTAATAAAATCAGGTAGAGTAGATTAAAGTCAATTTTGTCGATCATATCGATGGAGATTGGCCTGCGGTAAAAGACGTTTTTTTTTAAAGATAGTGGTTTGCTATTCAAATGCATTCGACAATATAAAAGTGATCATGCGTGATAGTAAGTGGACGAAAGAAGAAAGGGAGGTAACTGGTGTTGGCTTTACGAGAAAGACGCATGAAAAAGAATTTACGAAGAAAAAAATAATTGAAAATCAGAAACGCTAAGAGAGAATTTGAAGATCGAATGTTGAAAATGGATGAAAATATATCCAAAATAATGACAGCTGAAAAAGTAACCAATGTTTTACAATATGCAGAATGTAATGTTTACATTAAGGGGAGTATATCCTTATTAATTCTAGGATTATTCTACAAAATCAGGATGTGCGTTGTGTTGAAATGGATATCGGTTCGGAATGAGAAATCGATCGAAAAGCGGAGTTCGAATTCCAATTGAATCCGTTGCATTCACTTACGGACAAATACACGTTTGGAAAGGTATCAATCTATCGCTTTCCCCTTGCATCTATTGGATGAATCAGTCAGTCAGTCATACATGAAACACGCTTCTGCGATCATGTCTCGAAAGAGACATCACTGACTGGACAGAAGATTATCCCGCAGTAGGTTGCCATTGCTTTCTGCGGTAGGCTGGTTGCCAGCCAAGGCTATAGAACCCAATTTGTCCTGTTATTTAACCCATAACTGGAAGGATGAGACGGATTAATACCTTTCCCAAGGGTATTTGCGCGTAATTGAATGCAATGAATTGAACTGGAATTCGAACTGGGCTCCCCGATTTTTCGTTTCGAGGCGATATCCACTGCACCACAATGCATATTGGATGAATAGCAGGCCAAATTGTATTCAAGAACGACAATTTACTGCGGAAATATTCTTAGTCCGTCATTTCTCGAAAAGAACATGATCGCCGAAACGTGTATCACTTAAGGCATATAACTGACAAACTGAATCTATAAAATTACAGTGAGTATGGATTGAACGAATTTTAAAAGTGGCATTTTTATAAAGCCTCCATCATTTTCCCACTGCCGTAACGTAACTGTTCTGTAAATATTTCCATAGTAATTATTTCGATAAACTTTCGTCTTTGGGGCGTAGGCTTTATGAATTTAAGCGATGTCTTAGAATGGCAGCAAGGTCATATCATTTAAAAGTTTGAATGGCAAGATATATCTTTAGAAAAGGGAAAAATCTATTTCGTCCCAGCTCTAAATTTTTGTCACTAAACAGACATTGTGTAAAAACAATTCTTACGATCTAAATTTATTTTCTGGCTTTAAATAGCCTAGTGAATTTTGGACTTCGTCAAGTCATCTTGGGCAAGACACCACTTCTGCAGATATGTGATGCCCCTACGACTCTGAGTTACAAGACTCGTGATCACGAAAGGGCGGATAATCCGTAGAAAACAAAGCTATCAAATTTCAACTATTTCCAAATCGAAAAGTAAGACTTATTTTTTTCCATTTTCTTAAAGATTTCTTCGTTGAACATTTGCTTCATATTATTCAAAATATTCTTCTTGAGAAGCACACTTCCTAACTTGTGATGAAATTAACCAGCAAATGAACCCATAAGTATTCCATCAGTTAGTTAAGTGCCCTCGGGCGATCATGTCTCAAAAGAGACATGACTGACATGACAGAAGATTTTCTCGCTGTAGTTTGCCATTAATGTATACTGTACGGTGGTTAAACAACCAAGGCTATAGAACGTAATCTCTCCTGATATTTAACCCATAGCTTGAGTAGAGTCGGATCAATATTTTTCCCTGGGTATCTGAACGTATTGGAAAGCAATGATTTCATCAGGACTTAGAACTTGGCGCTGCGATTTCTTGTTCCAAGCCCATATTCACAGTCAACAACGTAAATCCCCATGAATATTACATAGTAGTTAATCAGATGTTTTTGTTCCCTAAATCAATTTTCCTTTTTCTTGATACTTTGTTTGCATGTCTAATGTGCATTCTGATTTCTGTGTCATTTTTCATCACCCGTGAAAATAAAAATAAATTTCCAGACCTGTTATATATCGCCGTACGACGACAAAACAACAAACACGCATATATAAAAATATAAGGTTATATTTTTATTAATGACGACGAACCGTGTGGAATAGAGAACAGGAGAGTGAGAGCGCACATAGAATGGGTTGACGGGAGTGTAGTCTTGCCTGTGGTGATTCTCTGCTTCCACTGGCCGTTCTCTGCTAGCGAATCCGTGTGTCGAGGTCTTTATATAGTCTTCTAGAACCGGGACTTTCCTTCCGGTTTTGCCTCGCCCACGCAACGCCCACGTAATTCCCAGAGACACCTGTTCTGTTTGCCTCCGTAGTCATTTCCGCTGCTGTCGGAAATAAGGTCAAACGACATCCGCTCCGGCCTCGACAGGATGTATTTCACAAACACCTGTCTTGTCGTTTCGCCGACCCCTTCACCGACGGGAAACACCATCGCTTGCATCACTTCCTCGGGTGGGGCCAGATTGTTATATTACACTCCTCGCCCTCCCATTTTCCAAAATGTTCACCTAAGAACATTTTAAGCGCAACACCCTCACACACACCCCCATGCCACACAAGCCCGACAATTGTACAAAACATGTGCACGCCGAAACAACAAAACATGTGCACGCCGAAACAAACAAAACAACAACAAAAAAATATATGGGGGAGCCTACATCGGCAACCCAACAATGTTCGTGTCCATTGGGGAATTCATAATGTTCTGATGTTCATAATGTTTTTTTTTTTAAGTTTCTGTAACTTTCAATGTTCGTTTCCTTTCTCGACTCTGTCCATACGCGTAGACGCCTCGATGCACGACCATATGATCATAGGCGGTAACCGCGCGCCAGTTTCTAAACTGACATCGAGTAAATGACCTTTGACCAACACCATGCGTGTTTCCGCTCGAGTTTATTGTTACACATGTAACTTCATTTAATTTAATTTAATTTCAAACATACTATGTTTGAACACAGAAAAACTGCCATTATCTGCAGTACATATCATTCATAGTCTGACCGAGAAATGTTCAATAGAAAACGAAGAAAATTACCCTGATTCCAACGCATGCAATTTACTTGTGGAGGATTAGAGGTTTCATCTATCTTAATTTAGTCTAAAAAAAATGGACTCGTGACTCTTAATTCCTTAGTTTGTATCTTCCGCATGTTTTGCTATAAGGAAGGTGACCTAACTATTTCACTTAAACTATCGTTAATCCTCCCACTGCTTTCTTTCCCAGTCCTATAGCATATCAGCCAATAAGTCTACAAGACTTTTCAGTTGTTCTTTCTTTTTGTTCCGATCAACTGTGGAATCTGCAGGTCTATCCGTGCTTTTTCCCCAACAGACGTTTCGCATTTTGAGCAATCATCCTCGAACGCGGATGAAACATTATTTATACCACCGATTCTATCATCACTATCAATAGTTGAGACGTTTTTATTCGCAATTTTACGTCGCGTTATGATGCCACACTCCAGTAATGGAACATCAGACTCATCGTCTGATTCCACACGTTGGTGTCGATTTTTGTGCAGCCAATACAATCTTTCGTAACGGCCTATCGGAAGTAGGGATTTTCCATTCATCAATGGACGCTGCCCGAAGATGCTCAGCATGCGTCTTAATGACCGAGCCGGTTAACTGATCTCTAATTCTATAAGAGACCGGGCCAGTCTTTTCAACGATCACATAATATGGCCGCCAGCGCACATCTAACTTCCCTTTCTTTTGGTGATTCTTATAGTACACCAAATCACCAACCTCAAAAGTTGTATTTTTCGTCTTACCACGCGACTTATCTATCACGGCTCTCCTCGCTTTTCTTATATTATTCCTAACTAAAGTGAAGCTACGATGCATTTTCTGTAGTGCAATTTGGTGATGCTCATCACCATAATATATGCGACGAGGCCTCAGTATATTGTCCAAGGGCAAAGTAACATCCCTGTTGTAGAGCAAGTAATACGGTGAAAACTTAGTGGTTTCGCTCACATGAAACCGGATAGCCGCCAACATTTGGTTAATGTAAATATCCCACGACTGTTCGTTGTTGCCGATTTTTTTTGCTAGAACATCATGCATTGTTCTTTGAAACCTCTCAACCTTACCGTTGCTCTGGGGGTGATAAAAAGAAGTTGTCACATGGTGTATATTTAGGTCTTCTAATGTCTTTTTCATTACCCTGTTGACATTTTCTGGCCCATTATCAGTTAAAAGCTGAAGTGTTGTCCCAAATCTGGGGAAGATTTCGTCAACTAAGAGATGCACCACTGTTTCTGCCTTCTTGTTAGGAACCGCAAATGCCTCCGGCCAACCACTGTACATATCTATGAATGTAACTATGTATTGGTTACCTGAATGGGTATTTGGGTAGGGTCCTGAGACATCTAAAGCAACCTTTGCGAAAGGAAAAGGAGGGAAGTCACATTCCGGTATGTGGTGTTGCTGCTTCTTTAGGTTTCTTGTCTGACACGGGATACATTTACCTACGAAATCATTTATTTCTCTAAGTAAACAAGGCCAGAAATACTTTTGTTTTATTGAGTGGAATGTCTTATCCACCCCCATATGGCCACTGTCATCATGGTATTGAACTAGCATCCTTTTTCTAAGGTGAGATGGTACATACAGCCTGATGAGGGGTTCATCATCAGGTTGAGACAAATAGTACACCACCTCATCCATTACTATATATCTCTTCTGTTCTGCTTTGGTAGCCCTACCATTTCGTAATCTAATCTTCAGGTCTAAGATGTTTTTGTCTGATTCTTGCTCCCTGATTATGTCTATTCCTTTCAATGTGGGCCGTTCGGGTGCCTCTGATGAATTTCCGACATTTTTATGGGCTGCTAATTATTCCGGCTCCATTAGGTTGGAGTTTATAACACTAACCAAGTAATTTCTATCATCTATATCTACTGGAGAAGCAATATGGTCTTCGTTCACATCAACAGCGCGTGATAAGAGATCCGCGCAAACATTATCCTTACCCTTAAGATACTGTATGCTGCAATTGTAGCCAGGCATGCTCAGAGCCCAAGTCTGTATCTTCTTATTTTGTATGGGCGAGTTAAGTAAGTGCTCCAGGGGCCTATGATCAGTGTATATTGTGAATGTTGCGCCATGCAGGTTGTGATTCAGTTTTTGAAGAGCATAGTGTATGGCATAAGCCTCTTTCTCTATAGTTGACCACCTCGTTTGTGTGTCACTTAATTTATGGGACAATAAATAAATTGGTTTTTCTACATCCTTCCTATTTTCCTTATCGTACACCACCTAGGATAGGCATGCGCCAATCGATTGATCGGATGCGTCAGTATATAACCTATACGCCTTATTTGGGTTGGGATAGGCTAGTGTTATCATCTCCGCGAGCTTTGTTTTTAGTGTATCGAAAGCGGTTTGGCAAGCATCGTCCCATTGGAATCGTGCATATTTCCTTGTCAAATTGACCAGCGGTTCGGCTATATCAGAGAAATTTCTAATAAAGCGGCGATAGTATGAGGTCATCCCGATAAAAGCTTGCCTAACAGTGGTTGGAGTAGAAACTGACTTTATAGCCTTGACTTTATTGAGGTCTGGTTGTATTCCCTCTTCACTTATCTTGAACCCCAGGTATTGGGTCTCTTTCTTAAAGAACTCACACTTAGCTGGATTCAGTTTAAGGTTGTGCTTGCGTAGACTACTCAAGACTGTGTCTATATGTTTCAAATGATCTTCCACCGTATTTGAAAATATCAGAATATCATCTAAATATGCCAGAGCAAAATCTTCCTGTCCCTGTAAAACAACTGACATTAATTCCTGGAAGATGCCGGGTGCGTTTGCAAGTCCAAATGGCATAACATTAAAATGAAACAGACCCTTGTGGCAGGTGAATGCACTTTTTTCTTTGTCATCATCATGAAGTTTAACTTGCCAGTACCCTGATTTTAAATCAAGCTTCGAAAAGTACCTTGCCGAACCAAGTGATGCCAGTATATCATCGATGACAGGAAGAGGTCGAGCATATTTCTTTGTAATCTTATTAAGTGCTCTAAAGTCTACACAAAATCTCTTACCACCGTCTTTCTTCTCTACTAAAACTACTGGAAAACCCCACGGGCTATTGGATCTCTCAATTACACCTGCCTGCATCATTTCGTCGATTGCTGAATCCATTGTCTTTCTTTGTTTGTGGGGTGTGCGATATGGGCGTTTTCTTATGGGCTCATGCGTTCCAGTATCGATACGCATCTCCACAGTATCGGTTCTGCCCAGGTTCTTGTCGTCACTAACGAACATGTCCCTATTTCTTTTTAGCAATTTGTTAATTTCAGGCTTGAATTCCTTCGGTACATGTCCCTGTTCCAAATCTACATCAGGACTTTTATTATTTTGTTTATCGGGCATAGTAATTTCAGTAATATTACCCGCCCTTTCCAATTTAGCCAGCGGACACCCCCGTCTCAAAGTGATTGTCTGGTTAGTGTTATTCATTATCAGCAACTGAAACTTACGAGACTTTGGCATTTTTACAACTGCGTTGGCTACTGATATACCACATAAGTTGCTAACATATCCACTACTCAGCTGTTCGATTTCATATTCTTTGCCACGTCCATTTCTCAGCCTGGTTAATCCCAGACAAGCATGCAGGTGTTGAGGTCTTAATGTTACTTTTTGAGCTAACCTAACAATAGAGGAAATATGAACATCCTCCTCTAATGCCACGTATTCTTCACCAATCTTCAATGCCCTCAAATCGAAATACATTCTCACCCCGTTCTGCATCAGCCAATCTCGGCCAAGTATAACGTTTCTATTGAGATTTTTCACGACTAAAAAATCATGGGGTATGGACTTACTTCCTATCTGGACCTGTAGACGACAAAGGCCTTCAACGTATAACGGGGATCCATTCGCAGTTCGAAGTTTAATGTCGCTCTTTTGCAGTTCAAGTCCCAGTCGCAATTTTTTAAATACCCTACAGCTTATAACCGATACCTCTGCTCCCGTATCTACCAATGCCCTATAAGGTCTACGTTCTATTCTAATAAAGATGGAATTTGGCGCGCCCATATTACCAACTATGTGTGTTGGTACCGTCTTGTTCCGTTCGTTGGGCGTCGCACGAACGGACCTCTGTCGTTTCCCGGGGCGCGTCTACAAAATTTCGCTATGTGGCCTTCTTTCCCACAATTCCAACACCTAACAACGCTCCCGTTCCTCTCCCGCTCACGAGTCTTGTATTTAGTTCCCCTATTACCAACTTTTCTATTGTTCTTATTCCTATTATTATTAGTATTAGATTCAGCGGGGCTTACGGCTTCTATCGGTACCCGTCTCCGAGAGTGGCAAATTTCCATAGGCTCCTCTTCGTATTCAGAGTTTGCATCGAGTCGAATTTTCCATCTCAACTCAGATAACGCTTTCTGATAGGCAGCCTCTAGTGTTTGTGGCTCATCCTTCATAACTGCCATTTTTATTTCCCGATCCCTTAGACCTTTTCTGAAAAATCCTAGAACTTGTTTTGTCACAACTTCATTCCTCCCGTCAACCCCAACATATGCGCCCTCCGCTAGGCGTACTACTCTCTGCATGTAGTCCGGCACCCCCTCCGTTCTACCCTGCTTAATGTTCACTAATTCGACTAACCGTGCGTCGGGGTCTAAAACCAATCCGTAATATTCCTTTAAAGAAGTTTTTAACTCCTTCCATGTGAGTTGTGGGTTATTAGAGATTAGTCTATATACATAGTGTCCAACAGCTCCCCTTGTTGTGAGAAAAGCTGCCTGACACTTGTCTTCTTCTGCCACGCGCACAACTTTAAAATACCTCTCCATATCCTCCAACCTAGCACTATAACCACCATCTTCTTTGCATGCTAATGGCTGTATATTTTTTAAAAAAGATTCTCCCCTTAAAGTGTTCGACACCGAACAAGCCACATTTCTCAATTCTAGGGTCAGACCTTGAACAAAATCGGCAAAAGTATGCTGTTCTATTTTTTTTTTTTTAATTAGACTTATTATAAACTTATGAGCAAGAGCAGAACACACACAAGATCGAATCAAAAGTCACCTACCTTTCGTTGATGTCGTCCGGTTGCTTTCTATTTTCGTCTTCTATCTGGTAGTTTTAATTCCGTTGAATTTCAATTGTCGCCGTGGTAACCAAGTTCGCATCTATCTGTTTTGTTGTTGTTGTTGTCTTAAAACAGCAAGTCACTAGGCACCTATTTGCGTATGTTATATATCGCCGTACGACGACAAAACAACAAACACGCATATATAAAAATATAAGGTTATATTTTTATTAATGACGACGAACCGTGTGGAATAGAGAACAGGAGAGTGAGAGCGCACATAGAATGGGTTGACGGGAGTGTAGTCTTGCCTGTGGTGTTTCTCTGCTTCCACTGGCCGTTCTCTGCTAGCGAATCCGTGTGTCGAGGTCTTTATATAGTCTTCTAGAACCGGGACTTTCCTTCCGGTTTTGCCTCACCCACGCAACGCCCACGTAATTCCCAGAGACACCTGTTCTGTTTGCCTCTGTAGTCATTTCCGCCGCTGTCGGAAATAAGGTCAAACGACATCCGCTCCGGCCTCGACAGGATGTATTTCACAAACACCTGTCTTGTCGTTTCGCCGACCCCTTCACCGACGGGAAACACCATCGCTTGCATCACTTCCTCGGGTGGAGCCAGATTGTTATATTACAGACCTACCAACAAGTATTGCCGTAAAAACCAAGGTTGTAATTTCATGAAATATTCCGTTTACGTAATCTTTCCAGTAGGTGTGCTTAGTCGCAATCCCGTATTCTGATTGACCTACACCCGCCACATAATTGTTGATTGATGTAACCAAAATGGAAATGTAATACCAAAGATTGTAAAATAAAGGGATTACAACAACCCGATTACATTAATGGTTAAGCAGATACGGGTTGATCTACAATGGTGGGCTGAAAGATTAGGCTGTCTATGAAGGAGTGACGCTTGATTGTGAAATCATTCATATGTTAATTTCAACTTTGGTTATACAATATATCAACAGATATCTGATCATCCTGCTGTTAAACAAAATCATCAAAAGCAAATATGACGCAAACTTTTGCTTTAAGGGAGACTAGCCTGATCCATTAGCATGGATCAGTCTTGTCTCCCTGAGAACAAAATAATGCGCCTACTCGAGGTAAATCTCACAACAAACCTCAAGTGAAATGACTATATAGAATCCATAGCTAAATCCACTGCTAAGAAAGTCAGTTTTCTGTGTAGGGCCAGGAAATTTTTTTTCCCATTTGAAACAGTCTTGTACATATATAAATCTACCAAACGCCCGTGCATTGAATATTGCTACCATATCTGGATGGGTGCTCTTAGTATCCACCTAGGTATCCTTGAATAAATTCAACAGAGAATCTGTAATATGGTCGATCCCGACTTTGCAGCTCATATACAGTCACATTAACTCCGGCATAATGTGGTTTCCCTATGGTCCTTCTCTAAATATTTTCACGGCTTCTGCTCCGATGAACATAGATCACTGGTGCCCTCTATATATGAATTTACTCGAACCAAAATATTAGCAACTAGGTCCCACCCATTTATTGTGAAACCAATAAAATGTAAAACGCAAATCCTACTTCCCCAGCTTCTTTTCTCGCACTTCTCGCCTGTGGAATTCCCTTCCATTTAGTTGCTTCCCCGACAGCTACAATCTACAAGAATTTAAATGTAAAGTCAATATTCAACTCCTATCACACTAACTTGCATCCTCTCTCTCATGCTTCATTCTCCGTCCACTCTACTCTCAACAGTATTCTCAACTTTCTCTTACCCACTTCCTAACACCCCTTATAACCTGTCACTTTTCTCGTAACTTTTCTCCTATGTAACCCCCTGCAAAACAGTAACAGTAAAATGCCTTGCTTGGGACGATATAACCATCAACATAAACTTCACTGCGATGCTGGTTCTCGGCTAATTCTTTTTCTACATTCATAAATATATGATAGTCAAATTAGGAGAATATTTTCTGTGATCAGCTAGTTCAAAGCTACAGTCAAAAATAACAACCATTGATTTAAGGAATTCTGCGTTGGGTCATTGTGTTGATAAAACAAGGCCAATTTCCTCAGTTTTCCTGGGTCTTCATGGAGCTTCGTAAATGACTCTACACAGTAGACACTATTGATGGTGTCGCCCTTTGAAACTATGAACTCTTTAGACCTCACTCGTTATATTCCAACAGTCATTAACTGGTCCGCTAGATGCAACTAAATGCAACAGATAAAATTATGGCTATACAAATTCGAAATATTTGGAGAGAAATATTATCTGTAATAAGGAGGTAAGGAAAACATGTTTACAAGTAATTTAATTTTGCTGTCGAATATGAATTTTAATCTACATTTTTAATTTAATTTCTCGAATTAACTATCAGACATGAAGTAAAATTTGGCCTATTATTTGGGATGAAAAATAAATCATATGATTGTGACATACTAAGGTCATAATACAGGTCAATAGAATAATAAAGGTTTTGTGTCGGCTAGTGCTACTCCTTCGTCGCGCTATCTCATCAGTTCAATAAGCTATTCGTATCGTACGTGAGCCTCATACACTATTTTACAATGGTGTGCATAGAGAAGAGCATGTTGACAAAGTGAATCACACTTCAGGCTAACTTGTAAATTAGAAATATAGTTTCATATTTTTATTTCGTTTTATTTTCCCTCGTATCAAAATTGTTTAATGAATTTACATATATTAAAAATAAAATTCTTTGAAATGACCTATTTATATTCGGGTATGAACAACACCTACTCCGTCATGTCGGAGATAACCGAAAATCGGCCAGTTGGTACATTATGCCATAATTCCCCAGAAACGGTTCAAAGTCGCCAACAGTTATTACTATATTTCACTTGGCTGACAGGAGATTCTCATCAGAGGACAGCTATCCTGTTGACATCTGTGTAAGGACATGCTAACAAATGTAATATTATACTATTATTTGATATTATTTTCACTTGTTTAAAATATACGCTTATTTTGTCTAATGAATGCCTATAAATGTGTATTTTATCTTAAAGACGTTAGAAGCTTCCAAAGTGAGAGAAAATGTATGTTCTCTACTCATATTACTACTGGCTTCGAAAGGACTACAAAAGGGGTTATTCGAATTTATACTTAATATCTGCATTCTAAAGATCTCAATTCAAGACTATAAAGTGGTCATTCTCAGTAAAACGATAATTACTTCATCCTTTACCCACACACCCTACGAAGGACAGAGGTACGTATATAATTAAAATTCAAAAGAATTATGTCAGTGTGTGTATGCTATAGAGAATAAATTAATTTTTACTTTTTTTTAACTGTTAACTGTTTAAACGGGCTACCGAACTGATTTTCTTTTTTAAATTAGGCAGGATGTTAGCAAAACGGTAGGACAAAAGAAAAGGATTTATAAATGTACGGAAGAAACCTTGAGGAGCCATCATCAGCTAAATAGAGGCGGCTTCTTGGCATAACACACTAGAAAAGGCAACGAGAAACAACACCACTCTCGTTTCAAAGAATAATCATGGGTATGCAGAAAAAATTATGAACCCTAACTGTGTGTTGCTCGTCAAGCTTAAAGTAACAGACTCCTCACCAGGTAAGGATCGTCATCTGCAACATAAGTCACCTGAACGTCATCTAGCAACTCTTTACACAAACGGTGTGAACGGGACCAAAATCCTCAGAACTGATCCGTCGCCCGAAATGGAATGACATGAGCGACAGGTGTTACCGGACCGTTATTCTGCGACTGTTTTCACTAAAAACAAAACATTTTTAAGTGGAACATTAGAACCTCGAACGATTTTGAACTGCTGGAAAAAAGTAAAGAAAGCGATCATTAGATTAAGCATCAACATTTTAGGTATAGGCAAAAAAAAATGGGAGTACAGCGGAGAATTTGTCAGCGACAATCACAAAATTATATAAACTGGCGGCAGAAATAACGAAAATAGACACGGCTTCATATTGGATCAACTCATGGAGAAATGCGTTCTGGCTTACTGTGATCTATCTGAAAGTGGTGAAACTGAGAGTAAGGCCCGTCAACATATCTATTATCGTTTTATACGCATCGACAACACAAAATACGGAAGAAAAATTAGAATCGTTCTACCCTATGATAGAGAACTTCATGGCTCAGTGCAAGCCACAAGGGGTTCAAATCATCATGGGAAATCGGAACGTTAAAGTGACGGAAGGAGTAACGGCTGGCAATTTCAGTACAGAAACTGCAATAACCGTGGAGAGAAATTAGTTCAATGATGTACAGCGAATAACCAGATAATAACCAACACCTGATTTGAATAACTCCTAAGACTATTATGGAGATGGAGAAACCCAGGAAGAGGAACGAGAAACAAAATCGCATTTAGAACGATCAACAAAAGATTCAGGAGTGCAGTTTTCAAATGCAAAACTTATCTTTTGACTGTGGAAGCGACCATCTAATGGCTATATGAAAACAAATGGTGAAAATGAAAATCCGAGTATTGAAGAAGCCAAAAACAGCACCCAGACTACAATAGAACAGACTTGTAAGTGACCCGGACCTGAAAGAAAATGTACTGAATGTGTCAAAGAAAATACGAGAGTTAAATTGGAAACGGAAAATTTAAATAGGACACACTAAGAGAAGCTCTAGTAAACTCAGTAAACGACAGAAACGGACTTAGGATAAAAATGTGCTGATCACAGATGAAATTTTTGACATGATACTGATGAGTGAGAAAATAATATCAAGACATGGCGGAAACTACACAAGGAAATAAGCAGCAAATTCAGACAGACAAAAGAAAACTGGCTCAACAACAAATGTGCAGAAGTAGATAGAGTAAAAAATATGCATAAAAATTAAGGAAACCAAGAAGAAAAAAACTTTCTAGGCAACAAGGAGAACAAAATAAAAGAACGGAAATGTGATATAAGGAAGAAAATAATTTCAGCAATGGCAGGAATATATCGGAGATTTCTTCCACCACAAGGAAGAACAGCCCATAACACACAGAATAAAGAAATACTAAAATCAGGAAAGGACGCTGTACTGATCGAATTTAGCAGATACAAAACAGCAGGATCAGACAGTATTGTAACAGAAATGCCGACAGCATTAGACAAATTCCCGAAATAATAAGTTAGCACTATATCACTGGTGATATAACTGAAGATCTAGTTATATCAATTTTTATAGCTCTACCTACGAAAACAGCCGCAAAATAATTTAAAATCCACCCAAGAATCACCTTAATAAACCATACAGAAAAATTCATCATCCGGAATCTGATGAACAGTGCTTGCAGCAGGATCTGATAGATCTAGACGTTCTGCCAGGATTCGACATTGCCTGCTCCAATCTGAAGATTATAAGATAGGCAGATGATACAGTGCTTATAGCAAACACGGAAAGGAAAATACAGGACGTCCTGCAAAAGTTAGCAAGGGTAAGTGAGAAGATATTGTTAAACATAAACTTAAAAAATAAAAGCGATTGCATGCTCAGTGACAGAAAAATGGTACACAATATGTTGAAGACACTAAAATCAAAAAGGTGCGGAAATTTGATTATCTGGGTTCTGGCAGAGGGTACGACAGAGTGCGACACTGAGACAGGAAAGCGCAATGGTATAGCTAAAGACGCATTCTAAGAGCTAAGCAGAGTATTGTGAGACAGGAAGATTTCGTTAGAAACAAATAAAAGAGTACAGGACTGTTATCGGATATCTGTCTTCAAATATGACAGTGAATGCTTGACGATCTCCTCAAAGGTGAAGGAAAAACTCAATGCAACAGATATGTGATTGTATCATTGACCGATAGGGGTCCTTGACAAAATCCAACGTGATTGATCCCGACTTGGCAGCCCAGATACAATCACTTACTCACCGGCGCAATGTGGCTTTCGTATGCCTCTTCTACAAGTAATTTCACAGCTTCTGCTGAGATGAAATTAGTTAACTAGGATCTCCTATATATGAATTTACTCGAGACTCAAGATTATTAACTAAGTTAACTTTTAACTTTGACTGTGAAACCAATAAAATGCTAACTCAAATTCTATACCAACAGCTTCTTTCTCGCACTTCACGCTTGTGGAAAAGTCCTTCAGTTTACTTGTTTCTTCGACAGAATTTAAGTGCAATTCAATAATCTCCTATTTCACTAACCTTCTTCCTATCTCTCATGCTTCTTTCTCCGTCTACTTTACTCTCATCATTATTCTCATCCTTCTCTTACTACTTCCTGACACCCATTATAACTGCAACTGTTTCTCATAACTTTCCTTTTTTGTAACCCTCTGTAAAACAGTGAGAGTAATGTAACCTGCTTGTGACGAAGATTATAAAACATATGTTCAATATGAGCGCCTAAAATCATTACGTTACCCACACATATTGTGTTATTAGTTATTTAGCAATTTCAAAAAATTCAAAATATTTTCTTGTCTGCTGTTTGAGAATTTATTTCCTCTCTTCGGACGAAGTATATTAATTTGGAGACATCAACAAATGATGAAATTTCTAGTTTTATTACATCAAATTCGAACAATATGCAACTACTTCTCCTTATTCCGTGTAATGCGTCTCTACACTTTGTAGGCAATCATGTCTTTCCACAATATCCTGACATTTGAATGTGGTCCATATACTATCTACGTTCATCTCTGTTCCGTTAACCACTGGAAAAAGATCGGTTGTTAAGCTATGCGATGATTTTCTCAGTCGTTCTTACCTTCAATACATTCTATTTGTTTAAGTTCTTTTCCCTGTGATGCGCTATAATAACTTCCACTGACTGTTTCTGATTCCATTTCTTCTCTTTTATTTAAAACTTCAACGTGATGCATACGTTTAGTTCAAAAGATTTCATCATCATTCTGTTAAATCTAATATATATTTTGCTATTTGTTGCTTCAAGTGCTTTCTTAACCTGCTATATTTCTATATTCTTTTGCCATATCGTAAAAACCATAGTGAATAACAGTTCAGTACACTTTCGTTCATTTCTAAAGAAATGTTCATTTTTCGTATTTCGGAGACCTCTTTTTTTTATCCAAATGCGCCTTCGGATTTCAGTGTCATATATTTTATATATTTTCGACAACATTTCATAAACCGTTTATTAGATTATTGAGAATTTCATATAACACAGCGTTGTTTGATTAATTATCAATTTCGTCCCGTATTTCTCCAAGATGATCATGTTTTTTTCTAATTTTAGATTCCAATTTACATGAAGGTTATTCCGAGAAAAACGGTATAAATGGCAAAACCTGGAATCTATCTATTTACCAATCAGTCAGTCTGTCATGGCTGTCATGTAAAAGTTTATTTGCTACTTTGATCAGCAAAATATTATGAATGATGAATCTCGGTACAAATTAAATGCAAGACCTTCTAGAGGAAGAAGTTAAAGAAAGCGGAAAAAAGAATTGCATATAAACAAAAATAAAACTGAATGCATAGTAATTACTATGCATTCAGTTTTATTTTATATAAAGAGGAACCCCAAATGCTAACTACATTTGGAGATACTAAAATCAAGCAGGTGCAGAAATTTAAATACCTGGGAATCATTCTAACAGGAGCGAAAGCGTGAACCGAAGGTGTATTGGCATGGTGAACAGTGTATTGCAAAAGATGAGTAGAATAGTAAGGGAGAGGAAAACTTCGCAAGAAACTAAGAAGTGAGTACTGGATTCATATATGATGTATATCCTTCAGTATAGCAACTGATGTTTGAAATCCACCCCAGAGATAAAGGAAATTCTTGAATCAACTGAAATGTGGTTCTACAGAATGAAGCTGAAAAAGACGAGGTTAAATGGATGATGGACACAACGAGTATGTGACAAATGATGAGGTCTTGGAAATGATGGAAAAAAATGAATTTAATACTGAGCATCAGACAGCTGAAGTTCGTGGGACAGGCAATGAGGAAGAAGAGCTTGGAGAATGTGATACTAACAGGCCAGATAGAGGGAAAAAGAGACAGGGGAAATCAACGGATAACATATTTGAAGAACCAGATCAGGTGGATGATGGAACGAGGGTTGCATGGAGTAACAGGAGAAGGCGTGCTCAGAGTTACCAGGGATAGGGAAAAGTGGAAGGCCATGATTGCCTACGTCCTGAAAGAAGAAAGCAAGAATCAGGAAAGATCGATTGGAGAATATGATGCTTACGAGACGGATAAACCGGAAGAGAGAAAAGGGAAACCAACGCATGACTCACTTTATGGACTTGAGCAGATGAATGTTGGAGTGGAAGTTGAGTGTGATAACAGGAGGCAGTGTATAAAGATCGAAGTGGGATGAGTTGATGTGGCAGGTCATGATCGCTTACGTCCCAAAGAGACATAGCACAGAAAGGGAAGAGGAACATTGAGATTACTCTGACACGGTTCATAGCATTCCTAGTTTTACCACTAAATATTTTCAACATATGGCCTCTAGGGTGTTTTTTTTTCTCTACTTTATACGTTACCATAGCATCAGGAGTTTCAGAACAAAAAAGGTACCTGGAGGGTGACGAAAGTTTCAAAAATATGATCGCTAAGTTATTTAAGAAAAGATAGTAACATGAAGAAAGATAAAAAAGCGAAAACAAGAGAAATTGAATCAGTGAACTAATAATTCTAGACATACACCTGAGCCAAATCAGATTTAAATATTTCAAAAGGTATACAGCAAATAAGACAAAAATATAGGCGATTTCAAATTAAAAACGCTAAACCGTTGCACCTGCTTCTAAAATTAAGGAACTTTACTTGACTAACTAATAAAAAAATATACTTTTTTCTCAACACACGAGGGTATATATGTGTGTGTAAAAGAAACAAAGAAAGAAAGAAAGAGAAAAAGAAAGAAAGAAATAGAAAAAGAATTAAAGATAAAAGGAATAAACATGGAACGAAATAAAAAGGAGATGTACGTGAGTTTATCAATACGCTTAAAGCATGGCTAGTCTATATCGCTTGAGGTATGTGAAACATTATTATTTTGGAAAACAGTGAAAAGCGTTAGCAGAAAATCAACTACCTTAAAATATATACAGTTTTGTATACACGAGTTTTTTTTAAGATAGCTTGCAGGTTTGTTAATATCCACTTACCTATTCTGTGATATTTACTGTAACGAACTGATTAAAGAGAAAAATAATAATTTAAAACTCGCTAGAGAGTGTTTTTATAGTCGCGAACATAAATGCACACACCTATATGTATATAACTGAATTAACAGATATATATCTCTTTATTTGTATATATATATATATATATATATATATATATATATATATATACTTCTGTATGTAGAAACATAACCATGTTTTATACAAGCTTCACTAAAGACTACTGACCAGTTGATATCATTAAATTTTTTATTCAGTTATTTTTGCCTTTGTACAATTATTTTCTTTTCTGATGATCAAGTATTATTTCATTGTTAACTGAATATGAAGATATTTTTATAGATATATTTTTATTCCAATGTGAATTTTACCAGACGATCTGTAGGTTTTAGCCGTGTACATAGTTGATAATATTTAAGGTTGAATTTGCTATGTCATTACTACCGCTTTCATTATACTTAACCGTTATTCCATCTGGACGTGGTTAATATGGTTTTATAAAAAGATTACTTTTCGAAAATTTTTGATTTTTTTTAAGAAACTTGCATATATATATATATATATATATATAAACTTGATATATATATATATATATATATATATATAAGAAAGATTTTTAAGAAACTTGCATATATATATATATATATATATATATATATATATATAATCATCCGCAGACAGATCTGTTTCGGTGTATCACAGCTCATCAGTACAGTTAGACTCCAATCGCTTCTTAACTCAGGATTGAAACACGACCGAATCGGCGATTCTAGCTCTGGGCCATATATATATATATATATATATATATATATATATATATATATTGTTTAATACTGAGTTTTCGGTAATAATAGTGTTATACCAGTCTTGTAGAACTTTTGAATAGTTTCTATTTTTAAAAGATCTTTTTGGCTATCAGGGTTTCTACTATGAGTGGTGTCTTGTTAATCCTTTTGTTTCTACTATGAGTGGTGTCTTGTTAATCAGTTCAAACCGAGCAAAGCGGTACCACTACTGATGCCCAGGGGGTTACATGAGAGTAAATGTTATAGTCAGGAGGAGAGTGAAGAGAAAAACGAAACAGTTATAGGAGGTTTTAAAGAAACGGTAGGAGAAGGTGGGCATACACTTGTGAAGACACTTGCAAAAGTAGTGAGAACGGAAGATTTAAAGGGTGATGTAGAAAGAACTGCAGTCAAGTGCATAAGAGATGGGGATTGACATTGCATTTAAATTCCTGGAGGTTGTAGCCGTCAGGAAGGCAAGTATATAGAAGAGTTTCGCAGTAGGAAATGCAAGAAAAGATGATTATGGAGTAGAACTGTCGGATTCATCTGAGTGCTCTAACTGTAAATGGGTGGAACCTTGTTGCCAGTCTGTTTGCATAAATCTTTGTTTAAGTTCGTCGGAGAAGTGTCCATGAAAATATCGGTAGAATGGACAAAAGGACGCCATATCTCGCCGAAGAGAAAGTAGTGGAGTGGAGCTTCCATGTCAGAACCTATCACATTACAGATTCTCTTTTAGGGTCTGTCAAGGACACTGAAATGAAAAGCAGGTGCGTCTGACCATATATGACAGCAGTAATCTATGCACTGACGGATGGTTGATTTGTATATGTGCAACATGGATTCAGGCTAAAAAAAACTTCCTTGCCCGCCATGATGACTCTACATTCCCAGCATGGATTGAGCTATTGACTCAATGTAATGATTCCACATGATGTGTGAAAATAGGTTAAGGCCAAGTAACCTCAGTATATTGCTTTCAGGGAGACTGGCTTGGTCCATGCTTATGGTGGACAGGACGGGTTGATGGTTGACATATAGTAGTTTCGTTTTAGAATCACTGAAGTTCACAAGCCACTTCTTACCTCAGTCAACGAGTGCTTGTAGTTTCTTCTCATTATCAGCCAAGTTATGTTTGTTCGCCTCGCCAGTTTTCTTACTGATGCGGGAGTAAATTCCGGTGTCATCTGCGTAGATGCCTACTTGGAAATTGATCACGTCTGTGAGATCACTTAATACGTTCAGAAAGAGCGTCGGGCCTAGGATAAAGCCCTGGAGGACACCAGCGTTCGTACAGTAGTATGTGGATGCATGCACATTCAAGACGAAATTCATTATAGGTGGAAAAAGTTGTGGCAAGACAACAGAATGGGCAACGAAATCCAATTTTCAACCATTGTATATATATATATATATATATATATATATATATATATACACACACAATTTATAACATAAGTATATTATAATATCACGAAAAAGTAACTATATAATACGTTATGACATCACGAAAAATTAGGTCTTTCGTTTTAACACTTCTAGTTTCTTATCAAGCGATCACTTGCTTTCCTGTTAGCTGCAATCTCTAAAAGTTTAAGTGCAACGTTAATTGCCATCTTTTATCTCATTGATCATTATCTTTCTTTTATTCTTTCTCGGAAACACCCTGTATCGTGTTCTCTTTTTTCCACTCTCCTCTCATATATCTATTCTCTGCACGCCAGTGGCAGTTCTGCCTTGGATGGAGTAAAACAATTGTAAAAAAATGATTTCATCTTGCAATTTCAGATGCATCAATTATATTATACTACATAGATTTGAGATTAGATTCAGACAGGCTAAACTTTTCTTTCTCAAACTGATCTTCCAACCACTCAAATTAATCAAATTAGTACCATTTTTATATGCGCATTTACGAATGACTTCAAAAACTCAATAGTTTTGTGAACAAAAATATATAGGGACAAGCGTCGTATAAAGGTCTCCTCAAGATTGGCAGCACCTCTTGTTTACTGCTCGGCTTAAGAATGTGCTGGTGCCTTATCAATAAACAAAAATCTGTTTGCCAAAATGATGCCATGCCCGTCTCTGGCTCTACGTAGTGTTGCCAACAACCATTCTCCGTATGTATCCATCTTCACCGACCCCTCTTCCTGTTCCAGGCCGCCAAACATATCTGTCCCACCAAACCCAGAATGTGGATGTCTGATTCCTTCGACGATAGAAATTGAAGCACTGACCCAAAATTCAGGGGTGCACTACCTAAGAAACGACTTCAAAATAATTTGTCATTGGTTTCGTCCTGAAAATAGCATTGTCTTCCCGGCTGCTTGTAGGTGTAGGTCCAAAAGTTTTGTCACTTAAATTATCCGTATCTCTTTTTTTCTGGTCACTATTCATGGTATCTGTTTGTTAGTTAGTCTTCTTGACAGTAATCAGATTTGAGTCTAAGTGTACTTTGACTTACATTGAACGTATTCATCAGATTTTGCGTCAGTGATTTAAGGATGGCTGTGGTACAGTGGATATCGGCTCGGAACGAGAAACCGGGTAGCCGAGTTCGAATTCCAGTTGAATCCATTGTATTCACTTACGCGCAAATACCCTTGGGAAAGGTATTAATCCGTCTCTTCCTTCCAGTTATGGGTTAAATAGCAGGACAGATTGGGTTCTATAGCCTTGGTCGGCAACCAGTCTACCGCAGAAAGCAATGGCAACCTACTGCGGGATAATCTCCTGCCCAGTCAGTCATGTCTCGAAAGAGACATGATCGCCCAAGCGTGTATCACGTATGGCACTTTAACTGACTGACAGGATGATTTGACAAATTTTCCAGTAAATACTCTTTATATTTTGCCTAGACTTTTCTGTAAGGGAATCAACCTCTATGCTTTGATGACCCAGATTTACTGTGAATTAATCTCCTTCTGATTTTCTAATTCACTCATTGCTTTTCGCCACTTCCTTCTAATCATTACCATTCTTGCTCGTTCTTTTTAGCGAGATTAATTCTCATGTCAATTGTACTTATGCTAAGTACATATTTAATAATTTTTTGTATAACTGGTACGTTAGCATCCCTGTAGGTAAAAACATGTAAACCTACAAAGGGCTGAAGAACTCTCAAGGAGTCAACGACCAGCTAACTAGAGGTGGTGTCTCAATAAATCACCGTGGAGAAGGCAACGGGATACCACTCCACTATCGATCCCATGCTCAATCATGGTTATTCAGAAATGTATTAAAGCCAACAGAGTGAAGGGGTTGCTTCCCAAGGAAACAACTCCACGCTCGGTAAGGACCGACATGGGCAATAGGTGCCTCTGGACCGTTACCCTGCGACTGTGCGCATCAAAGAAAAAAATACTTTTGGAACATGGAGCGTCAGGACACTCAACTGTGGACAACTAGAGAATGTCAAGCAGGAGATTGACAGACTGAAGATCAATATCCTAGGAAAAAGCGAAACAAGATGGCCTAATAATGGAGATCTCAGTAGCGACACCCACAGGATAATTTATGCAAGAGGCAAATATAACGAATAAGGGGTCGGTTTAATACTAAACAAAGATGTAAAGAAATTCGTTCTTGGATGTTGTCAGCTTTCAGAGAGTAAAGTGGCAAGGCTCAGTGCAAAAGCCAAGAAATTAGGAATATAATGGGAGACCTGAATGTCAAGTTAAGTAAAGATAGAGAAGGAGACACGATCGGCAACTTTGGACTAGGGCATCGCAACGAACGAGGAGAAAAAATGGTTCCAATGTGCTCAGACAATGACCAGGTAATTACTAACACCTGGTTTCAAGAACACCCACGACGTCTATAGACATGAAGAAGCCCAGGAGGTGAACCAAATATACTATATAACTATAAACAAGAGATTAAGAAACGCAGTGGTCTACTGCAAAACATATCCAGGTGCCGACTGCGGAAGTGACCATGTCTCTGTCATCTGCAAACTCAGGGTGAAACTCCGGAGACTAAAGAAGCCCAGCACATCGCCAAGGCTGCAATACGACACGCTTGTGAATGAACTCAGCCTGCAGAAAGAATACACTAACATCGTGAGAAAGAAATATGAAGAACAAATTGGAAAAGGCCACTCAAAATGGCACTCACTAAAGAAAGCGATGGTGACCTCAGCGAACAACATTGTCCCAAAGGAAATCAGACATAGAAGAAAGAACGAGTGGATGACTGAAGGGATACTCTACATGATGCAAAGGAGACACAAAATAACGCCATGACATGGAGCAGAGTACAAGAAACTTCACAGGGAGATACGGAACAAATGCAGACATGCTAAAGAGGAATGGCTCAACAGCAAATGAGTAGAGGAAGAGAGACTGAGCAGGAACAATAAAGCAGAGATTCATAAATAGATAAGAGAACTGACAGGACAAAAAACCTACTCCTCAACAGGATGCATAGAATCCAAGGATGGAACAATCATATTAGAGAAAGAGGAAATACTCAAGCGATGGGAAGAGTATATAAAGGATCTTTTATCGACAGGAGAGAACAACCGAGAATACACAAGGAGATGGATAGACCGGAAATACTAAAATCCGAAGTGGAAACTGCAATGGCCAAAATGAACAGAAACAAAGCAGCTGGCCCAGACGGCATAGTGATAGAGCTGCTGATAGCCTTAGAAGAATATGGCATAGAAAAAATTACCGACATAATAAACGAAATTTATAGCAGTGGAATAATACCAGACGACCTATGCAAGTCGATATTTATAGCACTGCCGAAGAAACCAGGTGCAAATGAGTGTGAACTACATAGAACTATCAGCTTAATGAGTCACATTACAAAACTGATTGTCAGAATCCTGATGAATAGAACCAGAAGCAGAATCAGGCCAGAGATAGGGCAGGAACAGTGCGGGTTCGGCAAAGACACTGGAACAGGGAACGCCATGTTCCGGATTTGTTTGCTCTCCGAAAGGGCAATAAACTGAAGAAAGATTTGTACCTATGTTTCATTGACTATGCGAAGGCATTCGACAAGATACTACACAAAGAATTGATGGAGATGCTCGGCAGCCCGACATTTTTGGGAAAGACATAGGAGTAATCAAGAATCTCTACTGGCAGCAAACGGCCTGCATACGGACAGGTAACGATTTCAGTAGATTTACAAAGATAGAAGGAAGCGTAAGACAAGGATGTGTCTTTTCACCGGATTTGTTCAACTTGTACAGCGAGAATATTTTGAGGACCCTAGATCACACGCCAGGATTTGTTATCGGAGGCCACAACTTGAACATAAGGTATGCAGATGATACAGCGCTGATTGCAGACACGGAAAGGAAACTATAAGGCCGCCTACAGAAGGTAGCGGTGGAGAGTGACAAAAAAGGATTAAAATTAATCTATAAGAAAACTGAATGCATGGTGGTCAGCAAAAGGTGCAACCCAATATGCCAAATACAGGTGAGGGATACCAGGATCAAGCAAGTACAAAATTTTAGATACGTAGGAAGTGTTCTAACAGGAGATGGAAAGTGCGACACAGACATCCGACAAATGGCAAAGGACGCGTTCCAGAAGCTGAGTAAAGTACTAACACACAGGCAAATTTCACTAGAAACAAAGAAAAGAGTGATGGATTGCTATGTAATGTCAGTTCTTCAATACGGCAGTGAATGCTGGACAATTTCATCGAAAATGAGGACAAAACTGGAAGTAGCGGAAATGTGGTTCTTCAGAAGGATGTTGCGGATATCGTGGACTGAGTATACAAGCAACGATGAGGTGTTGGAAAGAATGGCAACAAAAAGGAAATTGATACTGAGCATCAGGAAGAGACAACTGAAGTTCCTGGAGCACGCATTGAGGAAGGAGAACTTGGAGAATTTGATACTGACTGGTCAGTTAGACGGATAGATGAAGGCAGCGGATAATCTATTTGCAGGGCCTGATCAGGTGGATGACAGAACGGGGTTTGCCAGGAGCAACAGGATGAAACATACTAAAAGCCACAAGGGATAGGGAGACGTGGAGAACCATGATCGCCTACGTTCTGAGGGGACAAGGCACATAGAAGAAGAGTTTTCATGTACCTTCCCCTCTTGAAGTCATGCGTGGGTCGTTCTTTTACGGATATTTGCCGTATTACTATCGGATACATTGGAATATTCAGATAAAGAACGGACAGATGGCATCCCGCTTATAATTTTACAAGAAAGTACGTTGCTAATACTGTATAAAATAGATTCAGAATCAACAAAGTTATAAATAAATAAAGCTAGTTTATGCATGCAGCTGGGAGGGAGATTAATTTGACCGGATAGAAGATTACTTTGAGAGGTTGGTATATTAATTTGGTTGGGAGAAAGTTTATCTATGGTGGAGAAACCTTCTTCATAATTTTATCTTATTTATTTCTGTTGACAATTCAGCAATAAGCATCAGTCTCATTTAAACTGTTTCAAACGACATGTATTCCAATAAAAAATTGTTCGAGCATTGATTTGAATTTAAGATTTGTTTAACGGCATATCAAACTCTGTGGGTTATTTAATCCACAAAAAGTGGGGTTTTAAGTTGTTGTTTTTTTAATTTACGGTTATAGTGAGTAGGTAGATTTAGTCAGAACTAAATCATTATTTTGTTTCTATCATTTTTTGTTTTAGAAAACTGAAACTCTTTTCTAGTTTTGTCTTTAAAAATATTTTGCTGAGCATATTTTTTTCTTTCAAAAATGTGTTAGGGTAATAATTTCTTCTTAAAAAATGTATTGTTGGTATTATTTTTCCTTCAGAATTGTAAATTTTTCTATAAAATAATTTTTTATTTTTTTTATAAAAAAATATTTTATAATTCCACAGTACTTTGGTTCCAGTTTATGGGTTAAGTTTTTGCCCATTGCTGAAACCCTAACAGGTGCTACTACTCAGGGTCAGGTTCGACCTGAGGACAAATGTTTGTGGTTCTATGCTCTTCACAATCTCAAAATCAAAGGCATTGCTGCCGGATGCAGTTTACCGTTATTCCCAGGACCAGAATATTGATTTAAATTGTCTTATAATTTATATTTTAAAAGGCCGATATCGGCCGAAATTGAATTGTAGGCCGAAAATTGTTTATTACAAATCACAAACTCTGCGAAACGTTAATACAAAACCTCATGATACTTCTATCATTAACACTGATTGCTTGGTATTTTGAATTTGATATATTTGATTTCCCCACACTGCAAATATTTGGAGATATTTTAAAATGAATTAAAAAAATTGTTTAAATATAAACATTTTGTGTTACTTTAAACATAATATACATTAAAACATTTTAAAATCACTAATTTATTTTCAGTTATTTTGAAATTTTAATTTTCAATGTCCCTGTCTTATGCGGATACAATTCCAATGATGGATGTTTCAACACTAGTTGAAGAGCAGATTTTTTATATCGGGGTCATCCTGATTCTAAAATGTTAAAATATTTGTATGTAGAGCAAGTCTCGTCAGAGTTAAATGAGTTTCATATACCCAGACAAATATACAGGTTTTGCCGGTTATCAATTTAGATTTAGATCTTCTTCGTAACGTTTACTTTTTAGTTTAAAAGAAACACTTTTGGTGCCAATTGCACATGTAAGTTTTACCTAAAAATAACCCTATTTTTCAACACTTCTTTTTTTTAAAGATAAATATATAGAAAAGCTTTATTAAACAAATACAAGGGAATATGGATTGCTTTGAATGTTTTGATATTACGATGATTCAAAAGATACTGAAAGCATATACACGAATGTATTTAGTCATGGATTTAATTTGTGAGTGAAAATTCTGTGCATGATTATATGACAGTAACATTGTGGAGTTGAATGAGTATTCAATATACAAATTATAATGAGACTTCAAACAGTTTGAAGCCTTAAGATAAACCCTGTAATGGGAATGTAATATAAACACCCAAACTAATTTCAGATAGATATTATGCAATCAGGATCTTTATTTTTAAATTGGATTTTGAAATAAAAGTTTTACTTCGAAGTAAACAAATATCTAACCCTGAAATAAATTGCACTTGGTGAATTATTTTATGCTTGTAATGGGAATTTAATGCGAGAGTAAAATATTAAAAAATATGCTTTGATTGTCAATCTTAATATAATTTCACACAAAAAACATTATTTTTATCAAATTCTCATGAATCTTAACGCAGTTTCAATGTTAAATTGAACCCCTGCCTTTTAGTTCATCTGCATGTAGATCGATTAGTAAATGGATATCCATATAGAAACAATTGCAAGAAATAGCAGAAAAATTGGATTACTTTTTCTTTTACAGGAAGAATATATTCACCTGAAATTGGCTTAAGTCTTCACATGTATTCTGCTAAAAAAAATGAAAAAATTGAACGATGAATTTCCGTCTAAACCTTTTTGTACTTGTCTAATTCAAAATGTCCTTCATGAACAAACGAAAAAGAGCATCTATTTAGAATTTGGCAAAAACTGAATGACCTTTTGAGCATTGCGATCATATTATAAACTGATCACTCTCTATAAAGGTTCATAATTGATTTTCAAATTAAACTAAGTTCAGTTTATAAATATTCACTTAGATACAAAGCCTATGAGTTAGTCGAGGAAGAGCCTTACTGATTGATGATGATGAATGTGAGAGGAGTAGATAATGAGTGAATTTTACTTAGATATGTAATCGTTAAACCTGATATTCAAGTGTTTAATTTTATAATGTTTGGCAAAGCGTGGTATGTCTGCTCCACATAGTAGTTAATAGAGAGGGGAAGAAAAATAAATATTGAAATACGATATCAAAGATGGCAGAGAGAAGATGAAAAGTGGGGTGAAAACAAACTGGGGGGTTTGAGAATCTCCACCTGGATCATAAAAAAAGAGAAAGCCGAGAACATGATAAGAACACTATTTACTCACATTAACTAGGTAAACGAAAGAAGTCCAGTTTAACCAGAAGAAGGTTTGCAGGAAACCACCCCGTGGTGTTAAAAGGGACTTAAAAGAAAATCAAGAATGGCTCCTTTCACGCGAACCAGACATTCTAAAGTTTCCCACTTTCGCTGAAAGCTGTCGGTATCAAACGCTTCCTATCAGATCTGATATTTTCTTGATGCTCGAAGTATCTCATGAGATGCTAATAAGAAAAAGTTCATATCGCAAGATTCCCTCCATTCGTATCATCCAAATTGCCATTCTTGATACGGCAGCAACGTCAGATACACCATCCCTTTCACCATGCCACTAGCTGTTCGGGAGCGACACAGTCTCAAAAAGGGCGCACCTGATTACAATGGTGAAAGGAATGTTCAACTGTTTCTTCTAAACCAAGGTCACACTGATGACTACCGGATAAATCTGTCACACCTTATTTGGAGTTTGTCATTGAGAGATAGCTTGTTTGAATCAATCACTAGGTATGACAAAATTTACGATTACCAGGGTAATTCGACTCTAGAACTTAGAATCTAAACAAGTACGACTCAGCCACCGACAAGCCTAGCCGAACACGTAGAGGCTTCTTCGTCACAACCCCCAACACTAATAAACTGTACAAGTGCTTAGAAGGCCGAGAATGGTTAGTGAACTGATGGATGATCCGCAAGGCTTCTCTGCACTTGAATAGGAATAAAAGGGGTGATAGTAAGGCGTGCCGAACACTTTTCCCCGAAATAGAACTCCCTGTCAACTCGTGGCATAGGAAAGACAACCTCGAGGCGTGTCGAGGACTCACCAGATGTGGCATTACCAGTCCCCGACACATGACACAGATGTTTGGGGCAGACATCTCTGTTGACCTGATGCTTCGTCCCAACCCAACAAGAGGGTAAATAGCAAGTGATCGCCTTCTTACGGTCATCTCGGTGTGACCGTACCGACAACCAGTAAACCATGAGGCGGAAGACGTATGTAGCACACACTTCAGCTCTCCCTTTCACGGACAACCGCCGTCAAAGCCAAGTCACGACCGACGCTTCGATTGTTGCCAATGTGTCAATCCAATTCGTCTCCAGATTCAGGCCGAACTAAACTCCAAGAATGTGGACGGGTCAGTCATTCCAACTAAAGAGCCCTGGAAAAGCGACCCCCTTCAAGGCGCCTAACCACAAACTGGAAGATATGTTGTAATAAAGTTTTGTCAAATCACATTCTCGGACCAAACAGATGCCGTCAGTAGCACGACACGACACGAAAATAGATGCGTTATCGAAGTACGCAGAAACCCTGGCCCGATACAGGCTGATCGATTTGCAGAAATCGGCTTTGAATCCTTTACGACAGCCGCCAGATACCGATGGCTGACATTTTCAGATACCTTGAACAGATCTAAATTAAACAGCGTGCTGAACAGATGCAGGTTGCTCTGAATTGTTCGTCTCTTCACAGCACAAGTATGCTCTGGTGCCAACAGAATTTCGGCAACTGAATTTAAATGCTTCATCAGGTTCTTGGCCAAAATATTTAACTTTTTTTTTTCAGAAATATTGACATATTATCATTTGAATCCCTCCCAAATCCTTGACATTTTTCAACAATGTGATTATACTCCTAGAGACACGATCAAGGACGGGCCCCTGATGGAACCTGTTGTTAAAAACCACCGTCAAAATCGGTACAACACTTCCTTGCACCAATGTTCACGGCTTCTTTATTCATTTTGTTTAACCTATGCCTAACTACCTGACATCGGTAACGCTTGCCAGCCAAACTGTCCGAGGTCTGTCTAGCTAATGCTATCTCTACATGATCACCTCTGCCTCTGCTTGGGATAGACTATCTTTATGTGTCTTCATCTTGTTAGCCTTAACTCGGGCGAGTCGACGGCTAAAGCCAGCGGCGAAAGACCTAATGCTATACTTAAGCCTCTCTAACAAACTATCCTCACTAACCGCTCCTACTAAATCTCGCTGCACTACTTTAGTTAACTGTTATGAACTTCCAGTGTCCAGCTAATCTAGCCATCAAGGCAAAAACAATTTTGTGATCAGAATAGCCTAACCAGTGAAACGTGAAACAATCTAGCAAGTTTTGATAGACCTTTTTTATTAACATTCTATCCAGGTAGATCGCCACCTGGGTAGATTGCCAATTAGGTACCGACGTCCACATCATTCTCCCATTTATCGACGAGACCGATCTTACCGATAGGATCACCCATGCTACGACCGCTCAACCACCTTCTCGTTTCTCGCCACCTGTATATTTGGGGAATAATCCACCAGAAAGGGCTCTAAATGACGAAAAAAAGAGACGCGCTTCCTCGCTCGTTGGTCGAATAAACCGCAACGATCAGAAACGAACAACTGTTCAAAGCAATATTGGATACAATGAAGCTGGCCCCCATGCCAACAAAGACATAGTCCACCCTCGCACCAAGAGTACGTTTAACCAACAAGAAAACAACTCTGGCATGCTTGTCCCCGTATGCTGAATAGAAATCAAATTTACTAGACAGCACACGAGCATCAACATGGCAAGTAAAATTATATCTCCTTGATTATAATCACATCTACTCCGAAGGACAAGACATCACGAAGCAGGCTGGCCGTTACCTCGATCACGCAAGTCTATTGCATTCAAGTTGTGTAGCTTGATAAACGTTTTTCAAGTGGGAACTATTATAACCTGACTGCACGGAAATCTGCAGTAGTTAAGACCTCGACGAATTGTCTTAGACTGCCATCCTTATAATTTCCCCAGATATTACGTATTATGTAGTAAGCACCACGAGGGTATCAGAGGTATTATTTGTGGCTTCGATGGATTTACTGTCCACCGGGGTCATTCTTAATAAAGGACACACGAGCTGTACAAAATAATGGTTGGCACATCATTTGAAGATTTCAACAACAAAAAAATTAAAATTCATAGCACATGTAACTCAAAAACTATATAGTAATATAATGCAGATATTGATATTTCGCCTTACTTTAAACAAATTATTAGCAAGGAAAACTCAATCAGTACTGGAAAAAATAATAGTTACAAAATTTTGGAAACTTATTTTCCGGAAAAATTGCTTTGTAGAGAGAGAGAGAGAGAGAGAGAGAGAGAGAGATTTTATGAATTTCAAACGTAAGCACTGTTTTTTCGGTCATTGAATCACGAATGTTTCCTTTTAAGGAAATATCTAAAATTGTCATTACAATTAAGAAGTTGGGTAATACAGTGAATTATAAAAATATCCTTACTTTAGAATGCCAGGCAATATTTAGTAGAGCATAATTTGGGCGAATATTTCCAGAGTTAAATCAATGAGTCTCAAGAGCCTTCACTTTTTAAATTATTTGTGGATTTCTTCATGTTATTAGTATATTCTGTGTTGTTTTTCTTCACATTCGAACACAAATCTCTGAGATAATGTCTAGGAAATGATCATTACAGCGTGGCTTTCTTTTGCGCGAGATTCACATTTCGCATTGTTTTAAATTCCTTTTTACTTTCCTCTTTTTAAATATTTTCTTTTCTTATTCTCTGTTACTTAGTGATATTCTTTTAAAGTTGTTAATGGGGATTTCACAGTTTTTCTACTTTTCTTTTCTTTTTTGTCTAATTCTTTCAAACACTGCATTATAAAAGCGCTGTTTTTCTGAAGTAATATTAAGAGATACTTTTTTTTCTCGAGGTACAGATTTAGCAACTGATGACAAAGGATAATCCAAAACACGCCCAGGTGAACGAGTTGCATGTCGGATTAAGAGAATTAATCTATTGATTGGAGAACGCATTCGGTAAATCCTTATAAGATTACAAGTTTGAGATTCTCTAAACTGAAGCAGAGAAAAAAAAGGTTGGTTTTGATTCAGTTTCAAAATATGAGAAATAACTTTGCGCATAATGTCAGCTTAAATTAAGATGAGCCAAGACGTGTTATTTTTGATTTTTCCCTTGCATTTGCACCTCTTCTTTTCATTTTAACTTTATTATTTTTAATTCTTTGTATTTATTTGTTCTATTCGCCCTTCTCTTACCTCTATTGTTTCTTTTTCAAATTTCACCTCAAATGACTGTTCGTTCGTTTCCTTCCAAAATTATCTATATTCAAGTAAATACTATTTTTTATCCTTAGTTTTTCATTCAATTTTCATTTCAGGTTTTAGTTTAATTTTGGATTTGTTTCCCAGAATTCCTTTTTATTGTAACGTCTTCTTACTTTTCCAGATTTTTCTCCCTTCTTCTGTGTTACTACTTTTCTTGTTTTCTTATTTCCCTTCCTGTTTCCTTTCTTTAATGTTCATTTTTATATCCTTCCGCTTTATCTTCTTACGTTTTTTTTTTCATTATTTTTCTACTTGGTTCACTTTTGCTCTACCTTGAATTTTCTTATCTATATTCCTATTTTAGTTTGCCCCCCCACTTCTCTAATTTTCTCCTTATCTGCAATATGTCTTATTTTCTTCCTTTCGAAGCCGTCTGACCATTGATTTAAATACATCAGAATAAAATTCAATCACAGGTCTTCAATTATAATAACGTTGTCATTAGCTAATTATCTTTCCCTGTCATCTACTGCTCGTCAGTTCACTGCCTGGCGAGAGATAAATATTTTCGGATATAGTAAGAAAAAGCCTGTCTCGACTATGCAGGTGGAAAATATTGCAACAGGCAACAGATAGGTAAGCACATATTAGACAAAGAAATCAACACCTGAGCATGAATGCTATTAGATAAAACATCATTTCAGTAATAACCTACATTAAAATAAATATCTTTATTGCTGCATTATTTTTTGCGACACACACATACATGCTTTCATTGCATTCAGTTTTATACTTACATATCTCTATGGTCCACCAGTATAAATCGTATTGCAAATTGCTTTCTTCAAACTCATTAGGAAGTGCAGATGGCGCAAGCGAGAGCAAATCAGAAAAAAACAATTGGAGAACTCAGTTCAAATTCATGTCGATTTTTGGTAGATATAATATCGAACAGAAGCAACAATTGGAAAATATATGAATGCATCTTTTCTCTTTCCCCTAGATATGATTTTAGTAGCGGTCGAGACTGAGCTACCCAGCTTCACCTCGCAACGAATCGCGTAGAAATACAAATTTAAAACATTTTGTACACATGTACAATAAAGCTAATGAAAGGATCAGGATAATTACAATTTATCTATGACAATAAAATCTTAAAGATTTTCTCAATTTGTTCTTTTATTTTTATTTAATTATTTTTTTATTTTTTTATCGAAACACAAAATAGTTGTTAATTTTGTTCTATAATTTGAGGCTTCTACGTGATGTCAGTTCTTCAATACGGCTGTGAATGCTGGACAATATCATCGAAAATGAGGACAAAACTGGAAGCGGCCGAAATGTGGTTCTACAGAAAGGATGCTACGGATATCGTGGACTGAGCATACAAGCAACGACGAAGTGTTAGAAAGAATGGCAACAAAAAGGAAATTGATGCTGAGCATCAGGAAGAGACAACTGAAGTTCCTGGGACATGCAATGAGGAAGGAGAGCCTGGAGAACCTGATACTGACTGGACAGATAGAAGGAAGGAGAGACAGAGGAAGGCAGCGGATAACATATTTGCAGGGTCTGATCAGGTGGATGACGGAACGGAGGTTGCCAGGAGCAACAGGAGCAAACATACTAAGAGCCACAAGGGATAGGGAGACGTGGAGATCCATGATCGCCTACGTCCTGAAGGAACAGGGCACATAGTAGAAGAAGAACACTTTCATAGGCATATTGTAGTGTACGTTTATGATTCATTATCTCCCACATAACTAGTATTAAATGTAATTGAAACGTAGGTGAGTTGGTTAATGTTTCTTGTTTTTTGCCTTACATAACCGAAATCCCTACAGCTTACAAGTTTTATGCCGAGTTCTAATAATCAGAAGGTTGGTTGTCAGCATGTTGGAATTGTGTAGAAGAGTGGAATAATAAAATATACATTTTGACTGTTAAAATAGAAATTTATTAAAAAGAAAGAATAACATAAGTTGTAGAAGTTAACGTGTTTTGAGAATGTTATGGTATCAAGTGTTCATACAAAATATTCTCGTAGTTTTTGTTGAAATATATAAGGAAGAAGAGAGAAAGAGGACAATGTTCTAGTTGACCTGAAGCTTGAAATTACATTAGATGTTTGTCTCTCTTCCACTGCTTCCAACTCTCTGACTCTTGACTGACGCTGAGGTCATTTATATAGTCGTGTTGAATTTCACGCTGGATCGTTAAGTCCGAACAATTCTTACAAGTCACTCCCATTGGTCAAAAGTCATTTTAACACCTACTTGCAAAACCTGGTTTCGACATCTTCGTTAAGCACACGGTCAATCCTTTTTCTATTTGAGAAAAGCATGATTTCACACGTCATTGTGAATTTTTGTAAAAGAAAGTTGCTTTTAATTAAGTTCTTATCCGCTATATAATAACTGCTTTATTGTAAATAATGTGAGGAACTGTATGTTAAACCAAATATGGTTATTCTTATATTACAGTATATTGTGAAAAGAATGATTTGTTTCACAGGCTAAAAATATTTTAAAAAATGAAAATATCTTGAAATATATAAAAGATGTAAATACTATCAATTATTAATGGCTGAGTCTTACATTTAAATTTAAGGCATATTTTTTTAAAAAAGCAATTCCTTGAAAAACTAGATGAAGCTCAAAGCTTGTTTACAAATATTTGATGAAAATTTCCGATTCAGTTATGCAGATTTCATTCATACCTTATTTACAATTTTATGAATATTTATTAACGTATCTCAACTTGCAAACATTTATTTCTTCAAGATATTAACAAAGGAATTTATTTCGTTCCCTTTTCCACATTTTTCATATCGATCAACAGTTACCTTGCATATTTTCAAGTTACGTAGAATCGACAAAATTCTATTTTCTTTCTAATTTTCTCTAAATGCATTAGTCATTCCTTGCATTCAACCAATCACTTCTACCCTTTATCTCCCGCGATTTTTACCGATGTTAGTTAAATTTTTCATTCTTTCTTTCTTCGTTTCATCAAACAACACTTTTTCTGACATCCTCCGAATTTTCGAATTTTTCTTCTTTTCCGATATCTAATCTCCCTATAACTGTAAAATTGGCTTTTATGTCTAATTCTAACAGTTGATTTATTTGTTTTTATATTTATTTTGTCACTTAGATTTTGGTTTTATATTCGCTACGGTACTTTATACATTTCTGCTCTGTACTCTACTGTAGAAACTTGTCCTTGATCATATCTTGTTGAAACAAAACGATGAAATACACTTCCAAAAGTTTATGACTATGAAATTGAAGAAATGCACTGATGCCAACTCGATAATGTGACAGTTTGGTGGTTGTATAATCAATAAGTTATAATTGATTCCAAAGATAAACAGTAATGTCGAAGATTTAGATATTTAAATTATTTGTACTTTTTAAAATATTATGTAATATCCATACAATTGTCCTCTCTCATCTTTCTCATTCTCTCTCTCTCTCTCTCTCTATATATATATATATATATATAACACGAGTGATTGGTATACACGAACTACGATTAACAGAAAGATAAATATGAATAGACTGATTCATATATATATATATATATATATATATATATATATATATATATATATAGGATAAAGAAATAGGGTTGTTCCAACGAGTGATATTGGTATAAAATAAAAAGTGTTAGAATCCGTGAACGTTTTCTTTAAAGTGTATATTTATTGCTTTTGTAGTTATACATGTTATACATGTTATGATACATTAAATGTCCATAATGGTATACATGTTATGATACATTAAGTGTCCATAATACTGTGGTGATACCGAGCAAAGTTTGCACTCTCACGACCAGAAAGCAAATGACCAAAACTCGTTCCGGTTGAAAATTAAAAAATTAATTAAATATCAAATTCCAGTTCGGAGCCAACGCGAACTTTATTTATCGGCCAAGGGGAAGCCCAGAATCAAATACGGATGTGAATTCCCAAATGATCTGCTGCGATCCAAAAAGACGAAATAAAAAGCCGATACACAGAACATTGCCAGACAGACCGACACAGACAGATTTGAGAGAGATAATTGTAATTAGTATCTCCCTTGACGGAAATCAAGCGAATTACTATGCTCGCCTCCCTTCCCTCTCATCTTATTCTTCACTGTCTCAAACTACTTACTGACCAAAGGAGCGGATACATCAAAGACATGCCTCACTTACAACGCTCCCACATTCCTAAGCATTAATTCTCTTTTCAGAACATATTGCTATGAATATTTTAACATCCGTTGAACCCATACTTAAAAGATTACTTTACTTATAAAACCTTAATTGATATGTGTATAGAACGACTCAAAATTGCGTTAATCTGCAACAACATACAACTACTCTCCACTAGAAAGGATAACCCACGATAATACCATTATTTAATGTATCATAACATGTATAATTAGAAAAAAACAATAAATATACACTTTAAAGAAAAGGTTCACGGCTTCTCTCACTTTTTGTTCTCTCTCTCTCTCTCTCTCTATATATATATATATATATATATATATATATATATTTTTTTTTTAAAACGTATCACCCCGAGCAAGGCAGTAACGCCACTGATGTGTAGGAGGCTACGTAATAGTGAAAAGTTTGGAAAAGAAAGCCGGAAACCACATTCTAGGGATGAGCCTCTTAACCTGTTCAATAGACATGGGTGGAGTGTGAACCGGGCGATAGATAGATCTATCTATTCAACTGAAAAAAAAAAGTGAGAAAATTGGAAAAGAGAAAGCCGGAAACCACATCCCAAACAGGGAACAAGGGATGAGCTTCTTAACCTGTTCAATAGACGTGGTTGGAGTGTGAACCGGGAAATAGATAGATCTATCTACTCCAATTGAAAAAAAAAACAAAACAAAAAAAACCAAAGTGAGAAGATTGGAAAAGAGAAAGCCGGAAACCATATCCTAAACAGGGAACAAGAGATGAGCCTCTGAACCTGTTCAATATTCATGTGTGGAATGTGAACCGGGAAGCAAATAAAAATTTGATTTGTCAGCTAATACCTGCTTTGTGGATTTCTGTACAATTTCATAATTCTGTCTTCAGTTGAGCCCGTTTACATTTTCAATACAAATATTTATTTGTTTATATTTCAATACAATATGAGCAGATACTAATCGCCTATCATCCATATCAACGTGCGGAAGAGTATGAATGTTGTCCTCGGTGGTGAACGTTGCAGGACCTTGTGGTCATAATATGCATCCAGCTTTAAAATTTGCAGAAGAGAAGAAGATTAATTCTATCCTTCCATTTCTTGGTGTTTTGGTCAGCAGATGTTCTGTTGTTTTTGTTTTTTTACTTCAGTTTTTTTTTTAATTGTTTCACCCCAAGCAATGCGAAACGCCACTGGTGTGCAGGGGGCTACATAAGTGTAAAAAGATTGATTAGAAAAGAGTGAAGTGTACAAACTAGTTAGAAAGGAACGATAGAAAGCTGAGAAAGCAGGTGCGATGACAGATACATAGGTGGAGAGAAAGGGAGGGTTATACGGGGGTGGGGAGAAAGCTAGAGTCCAGTGGTTAGTAGATGAGTAATGACTTTGCATTTAAATTTCTGGAGGTTGTAGCCGTCAGGAAAGCAAGAATACGGGAGCGAGTTCCACAGGCGGGATGTGCGAGAGAAGAAGCTGCAGGAGTAGAATTGTCGTCTGCATTTGGCTAACCTGACTGTTTATCAAAACCAACATTTATTTGTTTGCATACGAGTTGGGACTCTTTTTTTCCCAAAGCCTAAAATGAATTTAAGAACTCGGGTTTATTACTATCATTCTCTATAATAATGCCTGTCGATTAGCTTTTGTCCAATCGGCGATTAGGCAAAAGGTATTGGAATTTAATAGGCTGAACACAGCAACAGTACGTTGATGTTCAGTACACCTGCGCTTTCCTTGACTTTTTTCTGTTAGTAATAAATTTGCTTGGCGGAATTCAATTGCAGTTCGACAATGTTAATTTCCTGCCAATTTTCGTGTGTTTCTATTAAATTTGTCTTTCTTTCGTTACGGAAGGATGAACAATTAACGAAGATATTTTATATATTCACAGATATCATCAAGTGCTTCAAATTCTTATTAGAAATAACTAATAGCATCGTTTGGTGCTAGATATTTTAATACTTATTGAAACCTTAATATTAAAATCCAGAATTAAACTAAAATATTAATATATTTTATGTTAATACGAAAACTTAGAATTTCTTTAATCCACACCAGACTTTTTCATTCCAAGTTTAAGTGTCCCTCTCATTAAGATTAAATGAAACTGTTTTACTGTGTGAACATTGCCTTACGTTATCTTTATTTACTTATTCATATAGTGTTCTTTTTTATTATTGCCACTTGTTTCTTCAGTGGTTTACTAATGACAGAGAATAAACAAAAATAAACAGGTTGTTTACTGATTAGGGTGATTACGGCCACCTTATAAAAAATTTACCTAAGTTACATGAGTTGTCTCAATATGTCAACTCAAATCTCGAGGGATTGCATTTATTAGGGGGCTATTTACTCGAAGTTTTAAGACGAGAATTCCATTGCTGCTAGAAACACCAACTGCTACCGGCCGTACAACTAACTAGTAAGTAAAATCCTCAGCTAACGAAAGAATTCAGTTAAGTGGACACATATTTTTATTTTGTCTAACATAATATAGGCGCAAACATTATAATTTTTGCAACGAGTAATATTGTTTCAATTGTATTGACTGTATTATAATATCTTGAAAACTTCAAAGCTGTGCTCGTGTTTTTCCTGTACAGACGTCATCAAACATCACATTAACAACCATATCCGACGTAAATCACTGCATTTTACAAACAAATTTTGAAGATCTCATATTCACAAAAGTATAAGCTTTTGGGCTGAAACACAGGAAGAAGAACTTTGATGTGGGACTGGAAATAAATATCTACTTACTATAAAGAAACCTTTAAAAAATTAAGAAATTTGATATACCGACGGTTTAAAAAAACGAAGAAATCGTTTTAAACATTTGATTAAATCCCGGAATAAGATAAACATTTTTCATTGTTTCTTTTCAACTCACAAATTCGTTTTAAAAATATGAATTCGAAAATTTATTTATCCTACCTGGATTAAAAAAAAATGGAACAGGAAGCAAAATTATTCCTCTTATTGTTGAATGACAATAGTTATTTTTCACATTTGACGAAAAAAAAACAAAAAAAACAATTGACAACCAACAATCATAGACTGCTTCCTCAAACATTACATCTTCCAACACCCAGGAGGAACGAAAGGACCTTCACCTCTGCTGCTGCCCATCCTCGCCTAGATATAAGAGCGCATTTCCTACCCATTAGATGTTCACAGTTCAACGAACTTGATATTAAAATAAGATAAATGAAAAAAGCGTAGAAAATTATAGCCGTGTAATTAATGAGAAAATGGATAGCTTCAGAGAAATAGGTGTCATGGCTCCTTTAGACGCTAGGGATAATTTCAGAATCGATATTTTTCTTAATGTGGAAATGTTGGTACAAAACATAGGGATAAAGAAAATAAACTCTGCGGAAGAAGAGGCCATTACTAAGAAGATGCAAAGAAGCATCCTTCCTTAAACGATAACATTAATGGAATTTGTACCAAGCCAGAAATAAGCCTACAGGATAGTGGGTGTGTGGATGAACAGCGAAATGAGTTCCAATTTCGAACCTTTATCAGTAACAACTTTGCTGAAATGGAAGAGTCCATTCTCAAATCAAATGATATTGAGAGCTGTCCATATACTCCTTACCAGTAATTTCAATACCCAAATTAATATATGAAAAATAGTGAGATTAATCCTTCTAAATTTGAATTTAAAAAATTATAGCATAATTCAATAATTGCACTGTGAGCTCTGGCAAGTTCAAACTAACTCTTTTAAAACGCGATTTTACGGGATATGCGTTGCAACTGATCTGTCATCTATCTTGGGGTAACAACAACAAAGTATCGGTCAGTCTACTAAACAAAGAGGTTTTGATGCCCCGTTTATTATAAACGAAATATTTAAACAGATCTCAATCACGACTCCGATGTACAGGCCCGAATTTGTAGCTGTAAAGCTGTACCTTGCCGAAGTAAGTGTTGATTTATTGTAATTGAAAACCTTATACAAGTTGGGAGTTTTCTTAGGGTAATTCGCTTGTAAACATGCTCGTAGGTCACATAATTTTTGACAGGTTGCCCTCCCTGGTAGAACGAGAAATTAGTCACAAGTTATCCTTCACTGGAAAAATATACAAAAACTACAATGAAGCGATTTGTTCGTTGTATAATGGCAAAAGGATTTTCACGTTTCGAAAAATTATTAGAAAAAAAGTATTAAAATACACGAAAAGTAAAATAAATGTTCCTTACAGAATTTCACCGCAACATATGGCAGATTATAATGTAAATTTCGTTCTCCTCAATGTCACACTTCGAACAAGTTTACTAAGTTTCATTTATATGAAGCTATATTTGAGAGATGCAAGGAGCTAAATATTGCACTGCATTTTTCTGCAGCAAACCTAAAATCAAGAGCTACGCTGGACTCAGAAATGAGCTACTGTTTGCCTGTAAAAATTCACTGAAAACAACTATTACTTCGCTGTGTGATAATGTCAAGCAAGGGACATTTCTCTTCACGCACGTGTGTGCCAATAGGAAGAAAAGGAAGAAAAGGAACGATCTAATTTTGCTTGTAGTAACAGTAAAACTAAACTGTTGTACTAGAAGAGTGCCTGTAAATTATATTTGGATACGGTTAGCCAGCGGTCATATTTTTCCAGGAAAATATTAAGGAAATTAAAGCAAAAAGAAAGAATAAAACTTATGAATTTACAACGCTTGATAATCACCACACAGTGATCTCCGAGCATGTCTCCTGCCCCGAACGACACTTACATAGTAAGGAATACAACACTAGAAGATTATCAAATAAATTAAACCGTACCAGGTCTAAAATGAAAAAAGAAATCTACCACAGACCCTGAATATTGTTATTATTAACAGTCGAATAGAGAGAATGATGCCAGAAACAGCAGAATAATATGCTTTTAAATGGTTACCATAAAAAAATTATTAAAAAATATAAATAAAGTATTTTAAAAAATCATAAAAAAGGATTACAGTTCCATTTAATATGGGAGGATGCAAGAATTTCTTTATTGCATGTTTTTCCTCATGTTGGGAGAGTAAGAAATATACCTAAAGTAGATGATTTTTCAAACCATGTCAATTTCACTATCTAGAGGGCACGTTCATTAGGGTGCACTTTTACCAGGCTTCTCGAAGGGTTAAGACTTGAATTTTCTTGCTGCTGTAAATATCCAAATATCCGCTGTTTCGCCGGGAAGGGCCGTAATACTAATTAGTAGGTAAAACACTCAACTACACAAAGACATCAGTTAAGTGGACACATAGTTGTTTATTTTATATAATATATTATAGCCGCAAACAGAACTATTTCTTGGCAACGAATAATAATGTTTCAGTTGTATTTTACATGACTGTATTATAATATTCTGTAAAACTTCCAAGTTGTGGTCCGTGTCCTTCTTGTATCGACTTCATTACTTGTCACATTAACCACCATATGCGGCCTATATCACTACAACTTAGGTAACTTCAATGCATCTCAGTTTTAACAAATTAATATAACTTTTATTGAAAAGGTTTTCTATAGCTAAAATGGAGGCTTCAGTCACACACACACACACACACACACACACACACACACACACAAGCACGCATACACACAAAATTAATCACACAAACACATACAAACACACACACTAAATAAAATCTTGATATATTCCCGATGGATATTTATTGTTCTTTTTCACTCTATTCTGTAGAATATATATATTAACATTTTTACAATAATTAATGCTGAATATTTTCGGAGTGTTTATAATATAAAAAAAAATTCTTAACATTATTTCAACCAAAACAATGCAAAGAATACATAAATATGAAGTTTGTCTCCAAGAATATAAGAAAACAAAACAAAAAAATCTATAAGAAAACAGAAATTAAGTAAACAAATCACAAAAATTGACAGTACATTTCCATTTGTGGAAACCGAAATGACTAGAGAGTGAAATTACCGATTAGAATTCTACAATGGAGACATGTGATAAAATAAACTCTTAGCATAGAACATACTGTTATATCTAGCTGTTTCCTTGTAAAATGGTGAGATCTTGACGCCAATTGAGTACTGGGCTTAAATTGGTATAGCCTAGGTACAAAATCGATATCGCATCAGAAAAATTACTATAAAACTATTTATACAAAAGACAGGAGAAAACTACATTAGAGTGGGGAGGATTAACTGAGGCCAAGAGGTCATGTCTAATGTTTTTGCAGATTATTCAGTAGATTTTATCAAGGAACTCTATATAGAGAAAGCATCAAACCAGATGTAACGGCAATGGTCTAAGTATACATAGGATATTATACATGTATTTAAGAGTGATTCAGGTGAAAAAATGTCTAACAGGGAACAGTGAAACATCTTACCTAACAGTAGGCGTAGTAATTCATTCAATTATAATTTGTAAACTATAATGTATATATATATATATATATATATATATATATATATATATGTATGCTGATATAGAAAATGTAGGCAGATGTGTGATGTTATATTTCTTAGATGTATTAACACTTTATATATGATTTCAGATAAAGAGAACTATATACAATTATAAGTACATCTTTCTATCTCACATTTCTCTTTCATTCTGAGCACATATATATATATATATATATATATATATATATTGTTTAATTGCTTATTTTTGGTTATAATAAAGAGAGACAAGTGCACATTTGTATTAAAATGTGTCCAATACAAATATATTGTGAAACTTTTGAATATTTTCCATTTCTAAAAGAGTTATTACGCGACCTAGGTTACTACTATGAGTGGTGTCTTCAGGCGATTTACAATGTTACTTTCATCCATTTTTAAGATACCCAAGTAATTTTAATCTCTTTCCGAGGTCATTTTCAGAAAATAATATCTGTCTATGTTACAACTCATTTCTAACATCTTTTGATTTTAATACGGGAACAATTATCCGTGAGTTTAAACGGATCTTATTAAAAATAAACAAGCATATTGTTTGCAATTTATTTCATCTGACATGTTTAAAAGAACATTTGCTGCCTAAATACGCAATATATATATATATATATATATATATATATATATATTGATTGAATGTTAATACTTAGTGTTTGGTCCTAATAGGGTTAAACCAGTACACATTTATATTAAAAAGTGTTCTATACAATTATATATATATATATATATATATATATATATATATATATATATATGTATATATATATATATATATGTAGTTGGATTTTCATATAACTTAATGACAAAATTGGTGTTTTCAGATTAAGATAAATATAACACGTCATTAGAATAACCAACATCTGAAGATTGAAGACATCTTCATGAAACTTTTAAGCATTATATATAGAACATTACGCCATAAGTCCCGGGCTTAACTAATAAAACAAATGTAGACAATTTGGGATTTTTTCAACAACATATTCTCCTTCTACGGTAATACACTGATTTCAACGATTCTCTAACAATTCGGTGTCTTTTTGTAGAAAGATTTCTCTTTGGCCTTAAATTACGCCTCACTGCAGCCAAATCTCTTTCCCTGGAGCATACATCTGAGATATGCAAACAGCCAGCAGTCGTGTGGTGTTGAATCGAGTGAGTACGAAGTGCAATTCATGCAGATTTGCTTTCGATGCGATCGAATTGTGACACGGTGTGTTGTCTTGGTGAATGATCACTTTTCTTCTTCACTTTTGACCGTTTTTATCGATTTCCTCCTTTAAATGCACTAATAATGTTATATAATATTCGCTATATATGTTTTTTTCTTTCTCAAGGTTATCAATTAACAAAACAGATTGTGCATTCCAAAATATGGAGGCCAAAAGCGTGCCCGCTGAATTTTGCGTCTTTGGTAGCTTTTGACTTATTTTACCTCTTGCTCCCCTCTCAGCTGATTACCGACTTGACTTCGGAGTGAAATGGTCGATCCATGTTTTATCTATTGGCACTTATTTACGCAGATACTCATTATTGTTGTGTTTAAAATGTTGCAAACAACGCTCTAAATAGTCGACACATTGTTGAATTTTATTGACTGTGAGCAAACGCGGCACCCACTTTGTACACAGCTTTCTCATTGACAAACAGTCTTTGAATGACTGGTGAAGACACTTGCTTCTGATATTTTCAAAACCTCTGCTATATTCTTTCAAGGACAACTGCCGATTTTGTGCGAACTGAGCTTTCCGCATCATCTTTCTATATGACCGTGTTTAAAATCAGAATACCACCTCTTAATTGTTGTTTCCGACGGAGCAGTCTCAGAATAACTGTTATCTAGCCATTGATTTGCTGAGATATTAGTTATCCCATAAGAAATGAATGCTTTATCTAGGAAATTCAAATTTTTCTATTTTTTTTTTAAATTTGCAACAGTAAATTCAGTTAAGGAACTTTAATTTGTATTCTGATAATCCGATTGGACCCTAATTATGTCACTGCCGTTTTCTGGTTAGTACTTCATAAAAATCATATGGATGTTTTATTAAACCCACCATCTCTGTGTCAGGCCTAGTACTTATTGAGCAATGTCATGTATAAATATACTGTTTAATTAAAAACAGTATCTAACTGACCTTTCAACCATCTGATGAACGCACATGAACCTTAAGAATGGATAAACAATGAAATGTTCGCTTCTCTATGTAAACACGTGCGACAAATAAATTCTACATTACTTTTATAATATCCCTAGGGAGACTAAACCCGTCCTCTAAGTACGGTATTTTCTATTGTTTATTTTTTATTAGTTTTATTAATTACAAATTCATTTTCTCAGAAAATAATGTGCACGGACATACAAACACAATGATGTTATTTTACACACGTGTTTTTGCGTGAGAGCATAGGTGTGGGTGTTTGTTTCTGATTAGAATTTTTTTTATACTTGAATAATTTTGTGTAATATATGATTATATATTGTATTTTTACTGTGCACATATGTATTGCGCATTTTAGATATACCTGCCTTTAAAACTATTGTATTGTTGGACAGCAAGTTTATTAATTATACGATCGAAGAAATGTAAATGTCTCAATGCACATGTACCTGTTAAACGACTTGTTTTCAGTCATATTATCCTATTCTCTATCGTTGTTCGACTGATTTTACATCGATGTAAAACTCCTGCGTGTTATTTCCGCCAAGATGCAACAATGAACACTAAAATCTGGCCTTTCGCTCCATTTAGAAAACACTCCAGGGAAACTGGATTAAATGAATGCATATAACCACTTCATTATTTTTCATTTTATTCTTAATTGTAACTTGGAAATATGCTTGCGTTTATTAATATTCTATTATGCTCGGCTAGCTGTTAATTTATATATTTTTAATAAGAGTTTTATTTATTTGTACTTGAAGTTTGATGTTGACAGCTTAATAAATATAACATTTGAATCGTGCCGGGGAAAAAGAAAAGCAATCACAACAAAAATGATAACATGTTTTGCTACATATGTCTTTCAAATCACAGTAGTGTCCCTGAAGTGTTCATTCCTCTTCCAACCCTTCTCGAAAGATTTCTCCATACAGGTGTGTATGTCTGTAAATAAAATCAACCGGTAAAGCATTTGAATGAACATTGTGTACGAACTGTTTAGATTTGTTTTGCCCACGCTTCTTTTAACGAAAAAACTCCGAGAACTGAGAGACAGATGCTTTAAAATATTCAGAAATCTGATAGAATTAATCATTATTGCTAAAGATGGAAATATATATAAATATATCACAAAACTGCAGTTGTTTTTTCCTTCCTCAGAAACCAAGAGACGTTGGTTGAACGTATATGTTATATTTAGTGTTTTTCTTTTCGGCATAAGACCATTTGGGATTTATCTCATAACATCTGTCTGTCTGAATCTCGTCAAATAATTTTGAATAATTTTCATCAATGATTTCTTTACAATAATGATGAAGATGAAGAAAAGATTTTCAAGAAATGACAAGGAAAATGGAATGAAAATAAATGAAACTCTGAAGCTGAAATAACAATAAATATTATTCTATGAAAAAGGATGGGAAGTAATGTTAAAGAGATGAGTATTAATAAAATGGATAGAGACAGTCGGAAAAGAGAAACAATTATGAAAATGAAAAAGAAATTTCGAAGAAAAACTAAAAATAAACCATACAGCAAAAGACATATTTATGAAAGAAGGAAACTTTTAAATCGGATAAAAAGAATGAGAGAATTGGGTAAAAAAAACCTTATAGATAGAATGAATAGGTAATAGAAAATAGAAAAGTAAAATAAACACTAAACAGGGAGAGAAAGTGAAAATTGTATACAGATAAAATTTAAATAAAAGTATACAATTTTTACTATTTCTATCGTTCGGACGTTTGTCCCCATTTTATTGTTATTTTTAAAACATTCTACAATAAAGGTTAAGGAAAAGGTTCCAAACGATGTAAATATTGTTAATCTTTACAATGCCTATTTGGAGAAATATGGACAAAAGTAGTAAGAGATAAGGAGAGAATGGAATATGCAAAAGAAACAAAGAAAGGATGAAATATAGAAAAAGAAATAAAGAAAGGTGGGAATATACAAAAAGAAGGTTAGAAAACAGATACAGTAAAATAAGAGAGATCGGAAAAAAAAAGAAAATATTAATAAGATCAAACAGAAAAGAAACATTGAGAAACATGGCAAAAGGCTAAATGACCGAGGAAAAGCATGAAAGTAAGTAGTTAGTGACTATATATATATATATATATATATATATATATATATATATATATAAACTAAACATGACTCTGATGAGCCAGGTGACGAAATTTTCGCCATTAGTTCTATGGAAGCTTTATATTAATATCAATCAATTTAACATTAAAGATTTGATTGCAAAAATATATTTTTCTCAGTAAACTCTCTCTCTCTCTCTCTCTATATATATATATATATATATACTAAGACTGTTTTAATCATAAATAAATAAATATTATAAGTGTGTACTGAGATTTATTCGGTCTATCCAATTTCCCTAAAATAACAACTGACCAAAGATCAATGTTATATAAAATTCCTTCTGGGCTAAGCGGAGGATTTATCACTACATCGTCGTATTGAATAAATTGCTCACAAACCATTCAAAGCTATTGAAAAATTACCGTTAAATAATCAGCACAAAAGTAACATAAAAAAATTAAAATCAAATGAAAAAGTAGGCCTGAAAGAAAAACTGTAGGAAGTAACCATGTCTTCATTTGAAAAAAAAAAAGAAGGTAAAAATGAAATTAGACAACATTAATTTAAAAAAAATCTCTCAGAAAGAAACATGAAGGAATAATATCCGGAGAAAAAAATACTTATAAATACATCTTTAGTCTATTCCCGACAAGGGACTAAGTCTTTAGCAATGAATTCGGTTTTTTTCTATTACTGAATAAATCTACCCCAGAATATTAAACTGAACAATGAATTCGACTGTCATTTTCCCTGACGTGAATACAGAGAGATATTTTATCTAGTGTCATATTTTCTTTTACTTGTGTAATCTTCTAAAAATTACCATCTTCTTTAGGATGTTCAACATTTGAAAAACCGAAAGACTGTAAACAAATTTCCGCATATTTTTAGTTGATATTTTTGTAATATTTTAATCGTATTGATTTGGGACTTTTTTTTTACAAATATAACAGAACAAAAAAAAGCTCCATTTTCTTGTCACTAACAAAACAAAAAGTTATTTTTAAATATTAGACTTTTTTCTATAGTCAGGGGGCCATTGACAACAGTTTGACAGACTGTTTACAAATTGAAATTGCATTGTTTAAAATAAAACACTGTATAAATTTTGCGGATGATTTTTGTAAGAGAATGATATAAAGAAGAATGAAATGGACACTGAGATTGTTAAAGAAAGACAAAAATAAAGAAATGCCTTTCTGCTACGTTAGGCAACGTCGATTCGGTACAAGAACAATTGATTCCCGAAGATACCATACACACAACATCCCATATTTATATTGGGTTTGTCCCTTTGGAATTTTCTTCATTCAATTACGAAAAAGCTCTCAGAAGGAGGTTGATACTCAGTAATATCTAAGCTGCAAAACGTTTCAAAACCTCTCGTATCATTTTATGGGCTTAGATTTGGAGCTTGGGAATGTCATCTATATTTTCTGCATTAAATCTATCAATTTTAATAGAACTCACCATTTTACTTCAAGCCAAATTTATAGTACAAAATAATTGAATTTAAATATTAACAGAGTTACATACAAACAGTTACACACAAATCTAAAAGTGTTCTTCAGCTAATTAAAGAAGTTACCTACTTAAAACTATATATATATATATATATATGTGTGTGTGTTTATGTATTCGAACTTTCGTGAGGACACCGTTGTGATGTCGACGTTAGTCAGTTTTAAAACTTAACCCTCATTTGTATTTACACTTCAAGTTTGAAAGCTGGTGCTGCTTGATATAAAAATTAATGTACCCTTTTATATTAGCTCTGTCTTTGATATTTTACTATAAAAATAAAAATACATATTAGCCATCCACATACCACTCTGTTTTGCTGTATCACAGCTCATCAACGTAGCAAGACACATCCACTTGCCTCTGGCCGGGCTCTAAACTCGATTTGGTGTCGGGCGGAGTCGCTACCTACTAAGCCATAGGTGCATGGAATCGAAGAAGGGACATTTGAACGTGTTGTATATAAGCAGTGTGTACACGCCGGTCACCGAATGAACTCAATTCAATTCTGAAGAGTCACGCAGATATCGCAGAAGTTCAAATTGTTTTCATGCAGTCTTAGATGGTTCGTTAGGACACCGTCAATGTTGTTTGTTTTTAATTATATATATATATATATATATATTTATTTATTTAAAGCAAAAAATGAGCAAATTAACAGTACGCACCCAAAATAATCGTTACATTATTAGAATAGATGACTAATAATCATTTATAATATCTACAATAAATGGCTGACTTTTACATATAGAATGCCGAGCAAAAACACAACGTACATGGTCTGTATGTTGTCTACATTCAATTCAACTGACTGTCGCTTCTGGCTATCGTTATCAATTCAAGATAACATTAGTAACGCGCTTGCACTGTACGAAGTATTTTAAAAATAAAATAAGAATAAATGTTAAATATAGAGCATTCTTTAAATATAAGGTACAGTTGGGAAAAATGGGAAATATTTTAAGGAACATAGGAGTGCATTATCGGCAAAAGAAAAAGCACAGATTGAAAAATTATGAAGAGGCAGCCATGCATAATGACAGAGAATGGATATTTTTGGGGGAAAATAAGATCAACTGAAGATAAATTGCAACAAATATTATCCCATATCATGAAAGGGAATTGTTTCTCTAATAATTGTTGTTACGTTTAGTTCTTGACGTTTATATTGCTAATATACTATGATAACTAAATAGAGGTATATAAGACGTTATATTTTCTAGAAATAACTGTATATTTGACAATATAAAAATTGTGAGAAAAATATATTGTTAAGCATAATACTAATTTCATCTTCGTCTTCCGAGTACATTTTTAAAACTGCTAATGAAAATGGTAAGAATCTAACATTCCTTTCAAATATATAGTTTCAAGTAATAAGCAGACTGTATAGAATAGGAAACAGTTTAAAAATAAAATCTATGCCGTAGTGACGACCACAATTCAACAATCTTTTTCATCAGAATTTATATGGCTAACGTTAAGATAAAGAAAAGTTATTAGTGACAATTTCGTATCAGTTACATTCTAAATGAACAAGGAATTAATAATATAGTTTTGGTAAAAAACGCTCTACCCAACCGTGGATAATATTAAAAATAGATGACACTTTTGTTTGGGTAAGACGTAAGAAACTTCCGTTTCTGCTTATAAAATTTGAACCTGAAAAATAATGTACAATTACATTTTATTCACTTATAATTACATAGTGTCTCTAATACATTTTATTTTTCTGTTGTTAGGTCGCTCTTCGCTAAGGAAGAGAGACATTCCGCGGTTTATCATGTGTAAATTGTGAATCTTTTTCACATTAAAGGCAGTTTTTGACATGAAAATCATCACGATACATAAAGGCTAGCAATCATAGTTCTCAAGGTCAGGCAAGAACGGAGGGCGAGGAAGAATAGACCAACCAACATACAATTTTTTTTTTCTGCGGTGTTGTTCTTGTATTCGGCTGACTTTATCTTGGAGAACAATACATTTTCTCAGTTGACGAGCCTTACTACATTTCAACCAAACATAACTGACACTTTTCAGATTCGGGATATATATGCATGTAGTATTTCACTGCATTTAAGAAAGTCTAAAACAATAATTCCACGATCATTCCAAAGATCGGACATTATCATCATCTATGGAGATTTTTTGAGCCGATTGTGTAGGTTTATCCTATTTACTTGTTATTTCGAATACAATTCTACTCCAGATATACTTTTAACTTGCGCCTTTAGTAGTTCGAATTACATATTCAACATTACAGTTATTGCCGATCAATGAATACTTCTACAATTTAAGTATCAAATGCTGAAAAAGAATTCATAAGTGAGCCATGAAGTGTTATTGGAAATGTTTATATTGCCGCTCCTTCAATCTGTTAAGAATAATTTTGTTATCATGAATCTTTTCCAATTGCATTTTGGGATTTTTTTATTATATATATTATTGTATATTATTATTATATATATTATTTATTTCAGGCTTAATCGGAGTTATCCATACATAATTTCAATCAACTCCTTGTTAAACGAATAATTGTTTCGACAATAAAATATTCTTTGCGCCATTGAAAGATGATTCGGACCTACATTGAAATACATGATAAATTTGTGATCAAATATTTTTACTTACATTGAAATGCATGTATCTTTGAACTACCATTTTCAGCTACATAGAAATACACTTTGAATCACTGAACGTCTGTTTGTATCTCAATTAGAATACTCTTTGTATCTACATAAAAATGATCTATATTTTATCGAAAAACTATTTCAACTACATTGAATGACATCATATATCATTGAACTACTACTTGTATCTACATAAAAATAGGGTTTGTATAATTGACCAACTACATGTATCTATATTGAATTATTCTTTGTATAATTGAAATACTATTTGTATCTACATTGAAAGACTAATGGTATCACTCAACTACTATTTGTTTCAACATTGAAATATTCTTTGCGTCATTGAACTATCTGTTTCTACTTTGAAACATAATGACACGAAAATTTTCTCGTCGTTATTTAATTTAGTTTCTTCTCTAAACAAAAAAACAATCCCGAGCATATGACAACGAAATTTGTTTTATTTATTATTTCCTCTTACTTGACAACTTAATTATGAATATATTCTGCACCTACTAGCAAAAGATTTCTTAGCAAATTAATTAAAATGTACATGTAATTATTTCTTTTATTCTTCCTTAATTTCTTCACTTTCTGCATCTGGGACAATTTAATTTGAGAACTCTTGCACATCTTATCGGATCAATGACTGCATCTTCTGCAAGAAGATTTAGGCAAATACAACCAGAATGTGTTTCTTGAATCCATTTTGTACATTTACAAAACGAACATTCATCCACACATTGAACACTTTTTCCATTTCTGGTCTGGTTCGTTGCTTCTGCACTTCGTCTAAAAATTCTTGACAAAAGTCAAAGAATAATTTGTAATATCATCGATCCTGACATGACATCTCAATCATTTTCTAACCGACGTGACGTGGCTTCTCTCTGTTTTTTCTACATATATTTTCATAACAACCGTTCTGACAAGCATTTTTTTCTGGTGCCCAAATGTATAAGTGTGCTATTGAATTAGCCTCTAGATCCCATAATTTTACTTTTGAAAAAGCTAATTCAACGGCCAATTAACCACAACAGTTACTTTTCTCGCACATCCTGTGTAAATTATTTCAGTTTACTGACAAATTTAATCTTCAGAAAACTATATTTCTTTTCCCATTCCTACCTATTCTCATTTTTTTTTTTTTTTTGCTTTCATTCTTAGCAACTTCGGACGCACAAGTTGCCTTCCTGTTTGGCTTGTTGTGAAATGATATATATAAAGAAAATATATTAAGAAAGAATGAATTTGACATTGACACACAAAGTCATATATTTGCAACAATGTTTTTTTTTAATCTCGAAAACGAAAAATATGATATCAAAATACGCAAGCGCAGTTGTATGAGAAAAAACAAAGTAAATGAACCGGAAACGATCACCAATAAAACTATGAAACATTTTCGTAGTGTCAAACGGCTCATATGACGGTAAATACGGAGCAATTTTCACACAGATGGAGAGGAGATTGAGTCTACGATGATTTGGTTCTACTGAAGCATATTGCGAATAGCATAGGTGCAGAAATATAGTCCGTTAAATGCCAGACATGATACACGCTTTGGCAATCATGTCTCGAAAGAGACATGACTGACTGGGCAGAATATTATCCCGCAGTAGGTTGCCATTATTTTCTGCTGTAGACTGGCTGCCAACCAAGTCTATAGGACTCAATCTGTCCTGCTATTTAACTAATAACTGGAGAGAAGAAAAGGAGTAATACTTTTCCCAATGGTATTTGCGCGTAAGTGAATGCAAGATATTCAACTGGAATTTGAACTCGGCTCCCGGATTTCTCGTTCCAAGCCGATATCCACTGCACCAGAACGTACATCCGCAGGAAGACAATGATACGTAAATTTTAATTGAAAAAGGACGCATATACCTAGAATTAAAAATAGATACAAAGTATTAGATCGATAATGATGAAATTGAGTTTAGAGAATATGACACTCAGATGACATATTGAAGGAAAGAGGGATAGAGGAAAAATATACGTCACTTATTAAGCTTGAGTAAATTGATAGTTTAAAAGTGAGTGTGATGTCTAATAAAAATACATGCATTGCTAACATCTGCTAAGTGTAAAGTGTTGATAAGAGTCACGATCGCAACATTCCGGAAAAGATACACCACATAGAGTAATATGTAATACTTTTTAATAATTTCACATCAGTGAAGATGATAATACCAAGATATTAAACTCATTCACTACGAACAAAAGGAAATAAAAAGACTTAATTGATGAAAAATGACAATAAAATAACATGATTCTGGGGAAACAGAAGACTGTGGTTAGTGTTGAATTTAATTTTTTGTAGATTGTAGAATGCCAAATGCAGGTAGGGGATACTAGAATCAAGCAAGTACAAAAATTTAAATACCTAGGAAATATTCTAACAGTAGATGGAAAGTGTGACACAGAGATCCGAAGGCAAATTGGCATGGCAAAGGACGCGTTGCAGAAGGTGAGTAAAGTACTAAGACACTGGAAACTTTCACTAGAAACAAAGAAGAGGGTACTAGAATGCTATGTGATGTCAGGTCTTCAATAAGGCTGTGAATGCTGGAAAATATTATCGAAGATGAAGGAAAAACTTGACGCAGCGGAAATGATGTTACGGATATCATGGACCGAGCAAGTGAGCAATGATGAGGTTTTCAAAAGGATAGTAACGAAAAGTAAATTAATATTGAGCATCAGGAAGAAACAGCTGAAGTTCCGGGGACATGCAATGAGGAAGGGGCACTTAGAGAACTTGATATTCACAGGCAGGTTAGATGGACAAAGAAACAGGGGAAAGCAGCCGATAACATATTTGAAGGGCCTGAGCAGGTGAATGACAGAACGGGTTTTGCGTGATGTAACAGGAGAAAGCGTGCTAAGAGCCACCAGGAATAGAGAGACGTTGAAAGCCATAATCGCCTACGTTCTGAAAGGACAGGGTACATAGAAGAAGAAGAACAACAAAAAGAAGAAGAAGAATGCACCAAATCGGAAAGAGTTACACAAACGATAAGTGCGATGAAAAACTATTAGAATAAAACATATGGACACCTCTACGTTGTTCACAACTAAAATGGTGAGACCCAGTTGCAAACCTAGTAGTAAGATAAAATTCATGCAGTCGAGGCAACAAGGAATAAAGTTTAATAAACTTGCTATACTAGTTAGCTGTTAGGGATTGTAATCTCGGCATTGAATTTTTGAAAAATTTACGAGTAAGATAAATTACGAATATATATGTTGTGGGATCGCCCCTTTTTGTATATAACGAGTGTACATATAATCCTGCCATAGAGAGAACGGAAATCTCGAATCTCAGTTGTAGTTGCAGTACAGTGGAGAGTAATCGTAGAGATCCGTTCTAGTTATCGAAGAGTTCCGACAGATAACGTTACTCAGAACCCAGACTAGCTCTGAGCTTCACTCAGCTACAGTAAGTTACCCGGACATACGTTTTCCAACAATTTCACTTCAAGACTTGTATATATTTATTCCTACTAATAGTATTCCTCAATTGAATAACCCGTGTTCCAGCTTGTATATTACGTTCAACATAACGTATATTTCTATCTCCATATCTGTTTTTGTTATTTAATAATCCGGAATCCACAACAATATATAATATCGCAATTAAAATGCTTATTGTGGTGAAATAAATATCGGCTCGGAAGGAGAGATTAGAGAGCCAAATGTGAATTCCTTTTGAATCCGTTGCATTAATTTGTAGCGGATAGAAATTAATTAAAATCAACATTCTTCTTCACTTTAACAAAAATTAAAAATGATGTGTGAAATCTTGTTTTCCCAAACAGAAAAATACTTGACCATATGCTTAAAGAGAAAATCAAAGCCAAATTTCACTAGTAAGTTTTAATATGATTTTTGGACCAATGGGAGCGACTTACAACCTTGAGGACTTCACGAGCAAGTGCGAAAATCTGAATACTATAAAGGGCTCCAGTCAGCGTCAATCACAGTGACAGATAGGAGCCGCGAGACAAACATCAAAAATGTAACTTCAAATCGATCCGGAGATAAGGTTAGTTCGGACCTTTTTCTCTTTCTCCCTTTCAACAATTACTACTATGAACACTTTCTACGAATCTTGATACCTTAACCTAACTTTCTCATTGTACATTAATTTCTAGGAATTCTTGTTATTCCTTCTTTTAATAAATTACTATTTTAACATGAAAAATGTATATTTCTTACTTACACTATTCTACACTATTCTATACATTCCATCCTGCCGACAACTAACCTTCTGATAATTTTGATGATGATAACTTTGCATAAATCCTGTAAGCTGGAGGGAGTTCGGTTATGTTTGACACAAGGCCGAATCAAAGAAAGATTAACCAGCTCCCTCCTCCTCACATTTAATTTAATCAAGTTAATAATCAATCTGTCATCCTCCCAGATATCGGTTGAATAGCAGATTCTCTAGCCTTGGTTGGCAACTAATCTTCAGCAGAAATAAATAGCAACCTACATTAAGAAGATATTCTACCTAGTCTGTCATAGATAAAAAAAGACATGATCTCACAAGTGTGTATCATGTATGGAAGTTAAGAAGCTGACTGATTTAGACAATAACCAAATATTATATTTCTTAGTTTAAATGAATAAATAAAATTTTTAAATTTTCCATAGAAAATAGAAATATTTCTCTGGGAAAAATGATTACCGTATCTTTTCCTGTTTTAAAAGTTTATATAAATTGATAGAGAACGTGTAAAGTGTATAAACCGAGATAATCTGGAGAAAAAAATCTGAAAAATACAATGAATTCAACGCGAGATTTTAAAAAGATATCATTTTATATTATATATATGTTTTATTTTATGTTGCTTTTTTGTGAAATAAAATAGTAACCACGAGGATAGGTATTTATGCAATTGCTTTCATCTTTTACTTTTTTTAAATCTGCTGATCTTCCTGCATAAATATATGGACACTTTATTACAAAAGAAAATATAATATTGTAAATGAAATCATATACATTCAAAAATCGCATAATACGAGACCCATTTTCATTAGCAAGAATAGAATTACCGCAATTAAATTTCTCAAGTAAATTAATATACTTTTTTTTTAGTTTTTTTTTTATCATTTCACCCCGAGCAAGGCGGAAACGCCACTGATGTGCAGGGGGTTACATAAATGTAAAAAGATTAATTAGAAAAGAGTGAGGAGTACAAACTAGTTAGAAAGGAACAATAGAAAGCTGAGAAAGAAGGTGCGATCACAGATACATAGGAGGAGAGAAAGGGAAGGTTATACAGGGGAGGGGAGAGAGCTAGAGGCCAGTGGTTAGTAGATGAGTATTAACTTTGCATTTAAATTTCTGGAGGTTGTAGCCGCCAGGAAAGCAAGAATACGGGAGATGGGAGGATTTGAATGGGTTTTTCTTTCTTGAATAACATGATCTTCATCTACAAAACATGTTATAATAACAAAAGCAAAATGTTGCTCTTTCTACTGAGGATATATATCAATGAGTTTAATAATAAAAGATGTAAGAGGCAAGAGATTACAGAGTTTGAAAAATATGAGAAAATAAAACATTATTAAGGATAGAATACGAAAAGAATAAGAAATAAGAGAGAAATATAAACTGACATTGAATTAAAATGTAAAGTTCAAATTTAACTGGAAATAACAAAGCCGAAAATTTCAGTTGTTACACACGAAGTGTGACAGAATAAATTTTACTACTAATAATACTACAAATAATAATAATAATAATAGTAAAAATAATACTAATAATAATAAATCAAGAAATAAAGAACCATATAAGTCAAATACAAATATTGTAATGGAGGAACGAGAACAGCTCCAAAAATTACAGGCAACAAACATAGTTTCGAAACTATTAAGCTCTACAATGCAGCACTCAAATTAATTTTGAATGAAGAAGACACTCATATACATCTCAGTGAAACATTATATGCATCAGCAATAGCAGCAACAAAAAAATTGAATATCAAATTAAAAACAAGGCAGTCTTGCAGACATGAAGATCCACCTTGGAAAAGAAAAATAGAGAAAGAAATCGAACAACGTAGAAGTGAACTATCGGTACTCGATGAACTGACAAGAAGAATAAATGTACGAACTAGAAAAAGCTGAAGAGTCGAAAGAAAATACAACATTAACAATGAAAATGAAGTCCTATCAACTAAGGGAAGAATAAAGTAGCAATACAACTGAATGCTCAAAGAATAAGACGCTATGAGAAAAGATCAAGATTCTACACAACAAAACAAGATTTTTCAAAGCTATGCAAAGACATTTTACAAAGAAAGAGGTAAGAAAAAATTGAAGTGACAGTCCCCCCCCCCCGCAATGGAAGGAGTTATACAGTTCTGGGAGAAAATATGGGCTTGCCCTAAAGAACATAACAAAGAAGTAAATTGGATTGCACAAAAGATAGAACGAATCAAAAATAAACCAGAACAGACATAGGCTAGAATTACAGAAGAGGATGTTAATTTTGCACTAAAAAAAGTACACAATTGGAAATTTCCAGGTATAGATAAAATTCTTAACTTTTGGCTATATTATTTAAATACAGCACATAATATCACTAGCAAAAGAACTTCAAGAAATGGATGACGATCCGCCTAAAATTCCTGCATGGGTGACCGAAGAAGTTACATTTCTTCTACCCCAAAATAGTGGCACAAACAGCCAGAAAACTACAGACCAATTACATGCCTTCCGACATCATATACATTATTAACATCTATTTTAACAAAACAGACATATTTATTCTTGGAAATAAATGATATGTTACCGCTTAAACAAAAAGGGTGCAAACGAGGCTGTTACGGATGTCAAGACCAAGTGTTTATTGACAGAATGATCCTGGAAAACTGCTACAGTACAAAGAAATATCTAATACTGCCTGGATAGATTATCGCAAGGCATTCGATAGTGTACCACATTCCTGGATTTTAAAGACTGTAAATATATACAAGATATCACTCGTCATCATCAATTTCATCAAACAATGCATGTCGACACGATAAACAAACCTTTACCTCAATCATATAAATGGAACCTATAGGTCTGATGAAATAAACATCAAAAGAGGTATATTTCAAGGTGATTCTTTGTCACCCTTACTATTCTGCATATAATTAATAACACTAACCAGTCAACTTAATAAGACAGAATGTGGTTATAAAATAGGCTAAAAGAAAAGAAATATGCCATGTATTTTACATGGATGACTTAAAGTTGTATGCTAAGAATGATAATGAGCTGGAAGTTCTTCCGCAAACTGTAAAATTCTTCAGCGAAGACATTGGAATGAAATTCAATTTGAATAAATGTGATAAAGCTAGAGCTTTACGTGGATCACTACAAGAAACATCCGCAATTAGCTTAGAACCTGCTGTAACAATAAAAAAATTAAAGCTAGAAGAAGCCTATAAATACCTAGGTGTAAATGAGAGTGAAAGAATTCACCATAAAAAGTTAAAGAAATAGTGCGTAAAGAGTACTACATACTAAACAACGCTGGCAAGACAAACCTCTGCATTGCCAATATCCAGACCGTGCCAATAAATCCAATATTGATAATGTTAATTCTCATCGATGGTTACGTGCATCTGGATTAAAGTCTGAGACTGAAGGCTTTATTCTTGCAGTGCAAGACCAAAGTCTTTTTACTAGAGACATTCAGGCAAATATTATGTATAATAATATGGATCCAAAATGCAGATTTTGTGATAAACACCAAGGAACAATAGCCCATCTAATCTCAGGATGTTCTGTACTTGCTCCAAATGAATATAAAAATCGCCACGATAGTGTGGGACAATATTTACATTGGACAATGTGCAAACACTATGGAAAATACTGGTATGAACATCACCCAGCACCGATTACAGAAATAGATGTCACCAGTATATGGGACTACATCATCTACACAGACAGAAAAATTGAAGCAAATAGGCCAGACATTATTGTTAAAAGCCAGAAAGAAAAAACGTGTCTATTAATTGATATGGCTTGTCCAGCTGATTGTAACATAGCAACCAAGGAATTTGAAAATCTGTCAAAATATAAAGACCTGGAAATTAAAATAGAAAAAGTGTGGAAATTAAAACCAAGTAGGTGCACTTGGAATGATAAAAAAATGGACAAAAAACGTTGAAAGAATCCCTGGAAACACCAGCTTAAGAGATATACAAAAATTGTCTTATTAAGTACAGCCCACACACTAGGGAGAACTTTGTCTATGTAACACTAGAGATGATCAGGAAGATAGAAAAACATGAAATGGAGCCATAACAACACGCAACGACCTGCCTTAGGTCTTCCCGCAGACTTGATAGGTAGTGCAACCATAGCAGACATCGAAATACGATGAAAAAGTACATAATAATAATGATAACGTGTTGCTATTAAATCCGATACAAATATCATAGCTTATCTCTTAAGTGACTTGATTTGTTAACATATACATGCTTAAACTGGGCCACAATTATCTTCTTTATGCCATTGCCTTCATCACGTAGCCGATCATGGCTTGTAACGTCTCGCGATCACTGGTGGCTCTTAGCAGGCTTTTCCTGTTACACATCCAAATCCCGCTCTACCATCTACGTGCTCAAGTCCTTGAGATATATCATCCACTGCTTGCGCCTGTCTCTTTTTCCCTCTATCAGACGTGTGAGTGTCAGATTCTCTAAGTCTTTTTTCCGCATTACATGTACCAACAATACAAGCTGTCACTCGCTGATCCTCAGTATTAATTTCGTTTTCGTTTACATTCTTTCTAACATCTTATCATTGCTCACATGCTCGGTCCATAATATTGGCGCATCCTTCTGTAAAACTTCATTTCAGTTACTTCAAGTTTTTCCTTCATTTTTAATGATATTGTCCATCATTCACAACCATATTGATGGACAGACATAACATAGCAATTAACTATTCTCTTGTTTGGTTTTAGCGAAATTTTCCTATTTCTTAATACTCAGCTCAGCTTCTGGAATGCATGCTTTTCTATTTCAATTCGCCTTCTGTTCTCAGTGCCGCACTTTTTCTCTTCCCTTCGAAGATTTTCCAAGTATTTAAATATTTGTTCTTGATTGGTTTAAATATCCCCAACCTGTAATTGGCATTTTGGGTTTTTCCGTTTGCTGAGGACCATATATTCGTTTAAATAAATCGTAAATCATTTTAATGAACTCAGATTTGAGTAAGATTATGATGATTGGTTATTGAGTGTTTTTATTTTTTTTAATTTCATATTCTTCCAGATGTGCGTTGTGGTGCAATGTATTTCGATCTGAATTCGTTTCACTCACAAATACACACTGGGGAATGTATTAATTCATCTTTTCTCCCTCTAGATATGAGTTGAAAAGCAGGACAGATTGGAAAATGTCAAGATGCTATATCTGATTTTAGATCACTCATTGAAACCCCGAAAAATCAGGTACACACCGAAAATGAAAGGAAATATAATATAAACATTAAGTTAATCAAAAGAAGCGCTTTCTCTCGGAGATTAAACAGATTATGCTCAACAAAGGAAGACAACATATGCTGAAGGGCAAAGATATGAGATTTACTCAAAATCAATCAAACACAGATGTTGGATTTATTTCGGATATAATGTTGTCGACATTATTAAGAATTTCTAACTTGAGTTCAACAGGTCATGGAATATCGAAACCAGATATAGCATCACTTTTGGAATTTGTCACTTCCTTTCTTTTATTTGGACAACAAATAGAAATATATTAAACCATTCAGATGATTTGAATCCGTGGAGTACCTGATATAGCAGAATGTGTACAGATGGAATTAAACAACATTCGAAACTTTAAGGCGAGTCTGATGTGATTTGCCTCTAGAGATCAAAATATGAGCTTCTCCCACGACCTCATTCATATGTAATACGAATTATGCACTCCGAAATCAATAAATAAAGAGGTATAAGAAATAGAAAATCTTTGCTAGAAATAAGCAGTTACGTGATATGTGTCCTTCCGTATGTCATTGAGTGCTGTACAACAATGAAGAAGTGATTTAAAACAGTAGAAAAATGGTTAAACAGAAGAATCCAGAATATACCATGGCTAACCACAAATTCTAAAGAAAATTTAAACTGAAAGAAAGTTTATGCTTAAAACCAGTAAACATTTCTAGCGCGTAAAATAAAGAAAGAGTGCTTGGAAAATTTGATACACATATGACAGTTTGAGAGCTAGAAGAAGACAACGCATAACATAATTAGCACAATTGTCTACATGGATAACGGAACAGTGTTTAGGAAAACAACAGAAAGATAAGTTTAATGAGCCATGGTTGTCTGCGGCCTGGGGAGGGTCATGGTACATATAGAAGAAAGAAAAGAAGAAAAGTTCTGCAATCTCGCAAAATAATATTCACCAAGAAAAATGATAGAAACAAAAATATATTTTTACTGATGAGAAAATAGGCTAAGAAAACGAATAACTTCTGAGTTATTTCATAATAACTTCTGAGCAAATCCACAAGGTAGATGAAATGGAATAGAGAACAGAAAAAAGAAAATATCCCCGTAACATCGTATACAGCTAAGCAAAAAAAAGAAAAAAAAAAAACTAATAAAATAAATTAGCGTTATAAACGTTGTTAAACCAGAAATAAGAGAATATAATATAATTAAATTTATGGTTCCAACAGACACACACGAGGTCCAAAAAAGAAAAAAAAAATTTAAATCGTTTATAAAAGTTATATCTATACGTATGTAAAAGTGTCGCTAAGCAACGTAGTTTAAAATCCCTAAAATTATGCCGGTTTCAACGCATAAGGCTACATTTGAATCATTTAAAATTTCAAATATTAAAAAAATAGTTGCTGTCTTAATTGCTCTCTTCATATCTATTTCAATGATTGCTAATTACAATATATCAATAATCATTATTACAAATTATCAATAAATATTCTATCATCTTCATCATCATCATGCACGAATATTGATTATCTTCATCAGTGAATATACAAGTGTCATGCTGATAATTTCAAAAAGAGTTATGTTATTTCTTGAATATTTAGCTTAATGAAATCATCCTTAAAAAATAGTGTAATGTCTGTACTGTGAACAGCAGCGTTTATAGTGCATTTCACATTAATAAAAGTATCCTTTCCGACTATTTAATTAGACCTAATTTCTTATCTACATCAAGATTTCAGATGTCATCAGTTCCCAAATAAACAATCATAACACAACTATTTACTCCTGTCAAAACAGTATATCCCATAGGTTAAAAATATGGCAGCTGCTCTCAAAAATGATTTCAAATCAGATATTATTTGATCGTAAATTTCAATCTTCCAAAGCATGACGGCTATTTTTAATCACAAAAGAGAATCTTAATCTGCCTCAATAAAAATGGCTGATGCTAATCTCCAGGAGACAAATCCGTTGCACATGATTGGTCTCATGTTTTCCACTAAACAAAATCGGAGTGATTATATTGAATCAATTAACTGGTGTGCAGGTTGGAAAGTAAATTCATTGTAGCGTCCATGTAATTTAATTCGTCAGAATATATCTTAAACAATTATAAATCTAACATTCTTCCGAGAAGTGAATATAGCTGTCATTTATGCTTTGTCGTGCCTGATATATATCTCATAATTACTGACAAAATATAAAGAAGGTTTTTGTAATGTAATCAATCATGCACCGATATCTCGATCTCATTTAATTCCTCATCCCTATATGGCTTTCCTCAATCTTTTCAAAAAATAATTCCATGGCAATTGTGTTAATGAAATTTCTTCCTTATTAATACGTTATTGGCGCGTAAGTGAATTTAACGACACCAACTTCAATGAGAACTCCATTTCCCGATTAACGATTCGCATTAATGCACGACCCGTACATCGGAGTTGAGTGTACCTGGTAATTCCAAGCACTACTGACCAAACTCGACTTAAATGCAATGATCATAAAAAAACAATTTTTTACAGTGATATAAGAATATATGAAAAAAATAACGGAGGATAATAAAAAAGGAATAAAAAAATCAGACAATAACAGAACATATTTTATGGCAACAGAATGTAACATTGTACAACAGAAATATATTCGAGAAGACAAAGGTTGTTGCTGTAATTTAATTTTTAAATATCTTAATTGATTGAAAGGAAATAAGCCACAAAAAGTTCCAAAAACGATAGAATAAATTATTAAATTAGAACGTGAGGTTACGTCTAGCAATTTACTCAAAAAAATGTTGGTTCCTAGCTGCCAATCTGTCCACAAAGAGAGAGCAATCACTAGAATGTCAGTTAAATGCCCTATGTGATACACGCTTTGGGCGATCATGTCTCGAAAGAGACATGACAGAATAAGTAGAGGATTATCCCGCAGTAGGTTGCCATTGCTTTCTGTGATAGACTGGTTGCCGAACAAGGCTATAGAACACAATCTATCCTGTTATTTCACCCATAACTGGAAGGGAAGAGACGGATTAATAACTTTTCCAAGTGAATGCAAGGAATTCAACTGGAATTACCCTAAAAATGTCGATAGAAAAGCGAGAGAGTAACCAAAATACTACGGTTGTAGCCAAATCATGTTCAATAATTTTATAGTTTCTTTGGATATTATCAAAAATCTCCAGACATATAACAAAAGCAGCAGATCAGATATGACAGCACTGTGACATAATGTGCCAGACAAACTTAAATATGTGAAAGCCATACTCTAGCGAGAAAAACTGTCTAGCAGGAAATATTAAACCGACATGCTTAACAGCAAACAAGACGAACGATACTGCCTGTTTTCTTAATTTATTATATCAGACAACATTTATTTAGTCGATTGGGCGATCATGTCTTGAAAGAGATATGGCTGACTGGGCAGAATATTTTCCCACAGTAAGTTGTCATTATTTTCAGCATTAGACGGGTTGACAATCAAGGCTGTAGAACCCAATCTGACCTGATATTTAACCCTTAGCTGGAGATAGAAGTTATGGATTAATACCTTTTCAAGGATATTTGCGCGTAAGTGAATACAACGAATTCAACTGGAATTCGAACTCCGCTCTCCAATTTCTTGTTCCGAGCCAATACACACTAAACATTTTAATTTAATTATCAGTTAAGTGTTCAATATCAGTCAGACAGTGGCTTGTTGATTTTACTAGTTTTTACCCATTTTAATGTTCATTTTTATCGTAAATTAATTTTTTTACTAATATATTTCTTGATTATTTAGTTTTTTGAATATATGCAACATGTCATGAAGGAAGTGTACTTAATTTTATTGTTTGACTTGGACAACTGATATTTGCATTTTGCAAAAGACTTTGCATATTTTCTTTGATATTTATGACATACGTTTTCCTTGAAGATGCATTTTCAAAAAAAGTATAGTTTGTTTTAATGATTATAGTTTAAAATATATAGAACATAAAATAAATTGAAATATGGTATTCTTTGAAAATAAAAAATAGAATAAAATGTAATTAAGCAAACAAAGTTGAAAGGAGTGACTCATCAAAATCGAAATGATAGAATACAGAGGAAGACAATATGTATTAACTGAAAAAAAATAAAAGCAAAAATACTATGTGTAGCAGTAGCCGTGGAAAAGTTTGGACAATGTTTAAAAATTAGTAAAGAGAAATTAATAAAAATGATAGATATTAAATAAGAAATAATACTTAAAACGTAATATAAAAAATAAAAGGGTTTAAATCAGTAGAGATATGTGTAATAATAAAAATATTACTACTAATAAAACTACTACTAATAATAATAATATTAATAATAATACCTGAGGCTACAAAAAAGTCTTCTCATTTGTTCAAATCTAAATGATTGAATATGTTAAAATATATACATTTTTCTTCGTTAAGAACGATGATCTACAGAAAATATCCCGTTTACTGATCCCGAATTATTTACTATTTGGCTGACATTAACAGTTTCAGCATGATCTGAAGTGGTTTGGGGGCTTTTCTCCACTTGTCTGGGTTGCTTATTGTAAACATTAAGGTAGACTGGTAAATTTGGGCGTCATATCAATACATACGGTACGATGGATAAATTTCATATTTCTAATTTCGCGCATGCCAGTTGTTTTTATTCTATTTCATTTTATTTTATCTATTTCACAGTTATGTACGGTTAATTTGGCGCCGTCTGGTAAAAAGCGCACTATGACGCAATAAACTCCGCAATAAATTTGGAATCAACATGCAGGAATGCTTGACATCCGCACAAGAACCACATATAGAACCATTTCTTATTTCGGTGTCAATCAGATTCAATACAAAGACTACTAAGCCACATAATAAAGAGAACCAGATCATAACTGTCAGACAATTTTTGTGACCGCATCATACATATGACCACTTAATTCTCAGAACACTCATCTGATTATTACATAAATAAATAAATAAATATCCTTGTAACACCAAAGATGAACTGAAGTCAAGGGTTACAGCAGCATTTAACAAGTACTCCATCCAGAAGTGTTTCAGGATATTGAGAATGTCATCTGGAGGCTTGGGCTATACGAAAGGAATAAAAGCCTATATGAAAGGAAAAAAAAGCCTAGTAGTTGGAACAACAAAAAATCACTGGATTCATTGACTTAAAAATATGTTGTATTGTACTGGAAATATATTTAGGAAATGTTCTCAGTCAGATGTCATATGACTGGGTTAAGATGACCTCTAATACGAGATCTCCAACTGCAAATTAAAACCACGCGAATACTACTGTTGCTACTACTACTACTACTACTAATAATAATAATAATAAGAAGAAGAAGAAGAAGAAAAAGAAATTGATCGATTCCTGGGTTTGACTGGAAATGATTCTGATAGATTCATATTAGTGATCTCTGGTAGCCCATGTCAAAGATATACAAACGTCTTCTTCTTTTTCTTCTTCTATGTATCGACTCTCTTCATGATGATCAAGGCCTTCCACTTCTCCGTATCTCTTGTAGCTCCTGAAAACATTTATCTTGTCCACCTCTCTCAAAACTTTCTCTCCCATGTATTTTCTCAAGACAGCAAATATGCCATGTGTTTTTCCCTGGCTCTCTTTCAATCTATCTGTCCATTGAGTATCAGATTCTCCAAGCCCTCCTTTCTTATTAAATATCAGACAAACTTCAGCTCTGGTTTCCTCGTTTTAAGTATGTTTCTGTTTAGCTTAATCCTATTCTAAACCTTGTCGTTTTTCACACGTTCGATCTATGATATCCTCACCACCGTTCTGTAGAACTAAATTTTGGTTGTTTCAAGTACTTTTATCATTTTGATGAGATTGTCCAACATTCACTTCTATATTGAAGAACAGACATAAAAATCCAAGTCCCTTTTCTTTGTTTCCAACAAAATTTTCTTGTTTCTCAATAATGAGCTTGGCTTTTGGAGTATATACTTGGCCATAATACAATTAAAAGCTTACGAATAGTTTGAGGATGTAAAATGAGTTGTATTTAATCATTTCATTCCAAGCAAGGCGAGACCTTCACTAGTGTGCAGGCGGTTACAGTAGGAGAAACGATTCGGTATAGAAGATATTGAAGGAAGGATAAAAGATGACCGGGAATCAAGAAGATGGGAATTTACTTACGTTTCGTCGATTGATTCTTTATTTATTTTTAATATTTCTTTAGAAATATTCAGTAAAAATGTCATGATGCCATTTATGATTTTAGGTCTCTTCTGGTGACACCAACAGAAAGTTATATCCAACAGAAACTAAGAAAATTTTAATAACAAGAATATTCGGTAGAGGTAGTAGTACAAAATGAAGATATATTATTTTTCTGTCCAGACCGATGACGTCATTAAAGCTCGGAGGTCTGATCATATTGTGAAAAAATACCATGTGTGAACTTATTGATTTTGCTTCCGGATATGTAAACGAGCTTACGTAAAATATACTGATAAGATTAGAAAACAGCAGATACTTTCTAGAGTTTTGAAAATGTTAATCACCAAGACTATTGTGTAAATTATGTAGTAATGAATGAAATTGAAATACAAGATATACAGTGTTCACTACAATTGTATACCCACTTCAAGAAAAGAAAAAAAACTTATCTAGACATTGTAAAATAAGCTTTTTTCAGATATCAGGAAATTAATTCAAGTTGACTTTGTTGAGTTGCAAAAACTGGGTTAATGCTATGTGTCGAAAAAATACCGTAAACAATATTATCGCAATGTGATAAAACTATAAAAGATAAGTTCATGAAGAGTGCATATATTTTTGAATGTTGCTAGGGTGTTGAAAACGCTATGCAAATTTACCATTGAGTTAATTAATATACTAATGGATGTATCTGAAATAAAGCATAGAATATTGAAAGAATGCGTTGAGAAAATTGGATTTTTTAGACTTCATGAAGCTGCATTTCTTTCATTCTGCGGGAATTCTAAGAAAATTTCTTAAATTTTAAGTAGGCTTTTTAATCAAATGTAATATAATATTAATATTAATAATAATAATATTAATAAAGGACTGGATGATACAATTAGTTAAACAACATGAAAACAAAAAAATATTCAGTAATGAAATAGGTGGTAAATGCAAACATGATTTACATTGAGTAGATTCTGTAAAAAAAGCAAAACAGAAACTAAAAACGAATTATTGCAGCAAAAAATATTTAAAAAAAGTAAAAACCTCTTGAACCGATGAAACAACGCTGGCAAGACAAAACTCTGCATGGTCAATATCCAGAACATGCTAATAAATATTAATGTTGATAAGATTAATACTCATCGAGGGTTACGTGCATGTGGATTAAAGTCTGAAAATGAAGGCTTTATTCTTGCAGCGCAAGAGCAAAAGCTTTTCACTAGGAACTTTCAGGCAAATATTATACATAATAATGTGGGTCCGAAAGGTAGGTTCTGTGATAAATACCAAGAAACAATAGACCATCTAATCTTAGAATGTTCTGTGCCCCAAATGAATATAAATATCGTGTCAATAGATTATGGATACATTTACATTGGACAAAGTGCAAACACCATGGAGGATATGTAAACAAACACAGGTCTGAACACCACCCATCTCCGCTTAAAGAAATAGAAGATACCACCATTCTATGGGATTACACCATCTACACAGACAGAAAATTTGAGGTGAATAGGCGGGACATTATTGTTAAAAACCAGGAACAAAAATCTTGTCTCATAATTGATGTGTCTTGTCCAGGGAATTGTAACATAGCAACCAAGGAATTCGAAAAACTCTCAAAATATAAAAACATGGAAATTAAAACAGAAAAAATATGGAAATTGAATTCAAGAATCGTGCCAGTGATAGTAGGTGCACTTGGAATGGTAAAAATGGAACAAAACAACACATTGAAAGATTCTATGGTAACCCCAGCTAAAGAGATATATAAAAACTGTCTTTTTAAGTACAACCCAAACACCAAGGAGAACTTTATGTTTATGTAACGCTAAGGATGTTAGAGGAGATAGAAAAAAACATGAAATGCAGCTATAACAACACACCACAACCTGCCTTAGGTCTTCCTGCAGACTTGGTTCGTAGTGCGACCATAGCATAAATCAAATTATAATGAAAATGAAATAATAATAATAATAATAATAATAATAATAATAATAATAATAATAATAATAATAAGATTAGTATCTATAGAATTAATGTGCCAATAAAGGAGAGAATATCGTAAACATCTGCTTTAAATTTATAGCAACTGCACTATGAAAGGAGATAATGTCATCATTTTTCATTAATTTTCTATGTTTCCAATTCTTATGTTAACAATGTCTGTTGTTTTATACAGCCATTTGTCCTCGGCAATATTTTAGTTATTCACTATTACGTCATAAACCGGATATTACAACCAGCGCATTGGTGTCCTGTTTCGAGTGATGAAACTTGGTGGGTGGTATAAATTCATTTCTTTTAACGAAATAATCCTTTCACGTTTGAATGTTATGCAGTATCGAATTTCGTGTGAGATTACAAACCTGTTAAAATCCAACTGTGCATTTCTTTTCGTTAAGTGAATCGTTGATTTTGTCTTTCGGTTCAAATGCTAATGTTATTAACAATGGCTGATTCACTCATCTCAGGCATGTTTCATACATCCATGCTTGAATGATAAGAGCCATGGTCAACACTTCTTGTTTAGCTAGTTCTACAAATTAAATTATGCTTGTGTTCGTATGAGCCGAATATACTGAGAATATAATATCACTAATGTTAGTAATGCATAAGAAGTCATTCAAAGCTTACAAATTGTTAATCGTTGCAGAGATATGAAGAACTGAATATGATAGGCAGAAATTAAAACTGGAAAAATACATAGTCATGGAATTCAATTATAAGAAATGAAATAAGATATTCTCCATTGGTAAATTTTAGAGTCATGAAGTATATAAATCCAGATAGTTGCAATCGATGTAAAATAAGTCTTTGTTTCCAACACCAAATACATATTTCAATCTGTTATATACTGTCGCTGCTCTGGATCTGGACGAGCAACGATTTCGATTGTCTGGAAATATATCGATGAACAAGAAAAAGTATATAAACAAATTTAAAGTTATATTTATATTCTTCGTCGTTGTTGTGAATCACGCACAAACAAAAGAGTTGTCAGAAGTCATTTTCCAGCAAGAGTTACCTTCTCTTCATCTATCTTCTATGCGTTCTCTTAATGTTCTCTCGGTATTCTCTCGATGTTCTGGTTTCGGTCACAAATATCCGAACTTATATAAACTGAAATTTCTACGCATTTTTACCTTCTCTGGTTTAACGCTTAATTGAACAATCTAATGCCAGTCACATCTGTCAAATATTTTCTCCAGCTATTACTTTTCAAGGCAGCTGCTTTTTACGTCAATCACACCTTTCTCGGGTTCTGTTTATATTTTCTGCCTTTGATGCTGATCACATTTTGTCGCATCTGTTTGCGTTTTCTGCCTTTGATGTTGACGTTTTTTCGGTCCTGTTTTCATTTTCTGCCTTTGATGTCAATCACAGAATTGTCGGTCACATTTTGTGCTTTATGCTTTTGATGTTGGCTATTTTTTGTCAGTCTTATTTGTTTATTTCTTTGTCTTTGATGTTGATCAGACATTTGTCAATCACTGAAACTCATGCCAATCATATTTTTGTCAGGTCACTGAAATATGTTACAAATCAACACGCATTGTAACAAAGCTACAAAAATAAATAAAAATTATGATATTTTTTATCTGAATTTCTCAGATGAGGATCTATCAGCATTTATATTATTACTATTAGAAATATTGTCCACATCTTAGTTTTTGTTATCTTGTTCACAAACCAACGCTTTTTATCTAGTAGGCCGTTGTCGTTTAGTAGACACTAACATGAGCAGGAATGAAACTCAAGATTATAAATAATTATATATAAAAATAACCTAGTGAATAAATTGTTGGTTTGTGAATTTGGTAACATAGAGATTGTGACTTCAGTTCATGGGTTGGAAAGTGTGTTTTGCGCTCAGTTGAAACAGATGACTAATAAACTACTAGATAGAAATAAAACTAGACTATAGAAAAGTTCTAAGTTTTTGTTTATCATTGATGTAAACGGGTATTGAATTCATAACTTGAGGATGCATGGACCAGTAGATAAAATCTTAAGTTGAATCCAATTACTTGAATCAAATTTTTGTGCGTTCAATACCTGGCTAAATAAGTGATGTACAAAATCTTGGAGTATTTAGTTATAGGCAGAGAACTAAGATGTTCTGAAGTGGTATGAATCATGGAACGAAAACAATCTAGTCAATGATCAAAATAAAGTCTTCAGTTCGAATTTTCAATCATCAGAATAGGTCGGAAAATAGAACGGTCGGAACGTTGCGAAAAGCCCAATAAAGATGAAACAACACCTTGAACAATGTCAATAATGTAAATAATTACAATGCCTTATCGCAGAAATATAGACATATCAACTAAATCACTAGAAATAAACAGTGGAACGAGAACACTCTCTACACTAAATGAAAGGTTTAATTCAGATTTCGCTGTAGGTTAAGTTCAATATACACATGAGGAAGACCGGAGAACCCAACGGATAAAACGTTGTCATTACAACAACAAAGATGAGGAAAATAGTTAGAATCTATATAATATAGATTGGAATAATTTTTTCGCTGTGTTCATACAAGAATAGGCCGATCATGCTTCTTCTGACATATCAAGCTGTTTTTATTTGCTCTCCTAAAACTTGTCTTGCTATCCATTCACTCCAGATCACGAAGTAGATTCTGCGCTGTTTTCGTCGCCTATATTCCGTCTCTTAGTTATTTCCTATAACTTTTTTTTAATCATTTCACCCCGAGCAAGGCGGAAATGCCACTGATGTGTGGGGGGCGACATAACTGAAAGAATATTAATTAGAAGAGAGAAGATGAGTACATATCAATTAGAAAAGAGCAATAGAAATATGAGAAGGCAGGTGAGATGACAGTTTCAAGCTAGGAGAGAAAGGGAGGGATATACGGTGTGGGGGAAGGGTTAGAGTCAAGTGGTTAGTAGGTGAGTATTGACATTGCATTTAAAATTCTAGAGGTTGTAGCCGTCAGGAAAGCAAGAATATGGGAGCGAGTACCACAGGCGGGAAGTGCGAGAGAAGAAGCTGCAGGAGTAGAATTGTCGTCTGCATTTGGCTAACCTAACAGTGAAAGGGTGGGACCCAGTTGCCAATCTGGTTGCACGAGCAAACACCTGTTGAGGAGGCACCAGTGACTTGAGTTCGTCTGAGCAGAAGTCATGAAAGTACTTATAGAACAGACAAAGGGAGGCCACATTTCGTCGGTGGGGAAGTGGCTGAAGTCGAGCCGCCAAGTCAGCACCTATCACGTTATTGACTCTCCTTTGGAGCATGTCAAGAACATTGAGAAGAACAGCAGGGGCGCCTGACCATAAATGGCAGCAGTACTTCATGCATGGTTGAATGGTAGACTTGTATATATGCAGGATGGATTCAGGCGGAAAAAACATCCTGGATTGACACAGTGACCCAACCTTCTTAGCAGTGGATTTAGCTATGGATTCGTAGGAGCGGTTCCATTTGAGATCTGAAGAGAGGGTAAGGCCGAGGAGCCGCAGTGTATTGCACTCAGGGAGAGTCGCTTGATCCATGCTTATGGCTGGCAGGAGAGGTTGCCTGTGATGGTTGACAGACAACAATTGGTCTTATACGCGTTGAAATTGACAAGCCACTACTTGCCCCAATTCACCACAGAGTGTATATCCCGAGATTATGTCTGTCCGCCACGACAGGTTTCTTACTGATGCGGGAGTATATTGTGATGTCATCTGCGTAGATGCCTACTTGGGACTTGATCTCATCTGGGAGGTCGTTGATGAAAATAAGGAAGAGCGTTGGGCCCAGGATAGAGCCCTGTGGGACACCGGCTTTCGTTCTGTAGGATGAAGAGGCATGCCCATTCAAAACGACCTTCATTTTGTGGTTGATTAAAAACGATTGGATTAGGTAAATCAGGCGTCCGGTATTACCGTAACCCCGTATCTCGCAAAGAATGCCGGAGTGCCAGACCCTGTCAAAAGCCTTGGAGATGTCCAGAACCACCTCAGGAGCCTCGCCTGACTCATTGAGGGTCTGGAGCATGTACTCCGTAACGGTTGTTAACATATCGGCAGTGGACCTGGCAAAGCGGAAGCCATATTGCCTGTCAGAGAAGGGTTTGTGGGCAGTAAGATGTTGAAATGTTTCCGCATTGATTATGGCCTCAAACACTTTCCCAAATATTGTAGAAGACTGATAGGGGGATAGTTGGATGGGTCCGAGGGTTCAACACAGTTCTTAAATACAGGAACGACTGAAGAGAACTTCCAGCATGTACGAAAACAGGAAGAAGAAAGGCAGTAGTTAAACAGTTTAGAGAGGATAGGGGAGAGTTCAGGAGCGCACCTCTTAAGGACTATCACCGGGATTCCGTCGTCACCGCTCGCCTTATGTGGGTAAAGTTTTGAAATTACTCGGGATATCTTCGGAGTAATATAGACGTCGTGCAGTTTGGCCAAATTTCTAATGGGGAAGTCGAGTGAGCATATTCCATATGAATCAAATGTGGAGTTTGATGAGAATCTACGGGCAAAGCACCCAGCTTTGTCCGCAGATATCGTGAGAACCTCAAATTCATGAATTAAAGGAGGTATTGAAGTTTTACTATTGTTCAGCACCCGTTTGCACAACCGCCAATAGTCCTTGGAGCCGAACTTGCGGTCAGCTATGCGCTGTCGCATTCTCTCATCAAACAGTAGTTTGGCGTTATTCAAGATTCTCTTGCACTCATTAAGGAAGTGCAAGAAAAGAAGCTACTAGAGAAGAAGTGGTCGTCATATTTGTCTATTTCGGAGGTGAAAGGTTGTGATAAAGTTTTCAATCTAGTTGGGCGATTAAATCCGTGAAGGTGGGAAACAAAGGAAAGAATCTCGTCGGAGTAGTAGCCGTGAACAAATTTCTAGAAAAGAGAGAAATTTTACATCCCATCGGCGCGAAGTTGACTGACGGCGAGCTGTCAAATCGGGAGTAATGACATTGCAGATCCTCCTATTGATTTTGTTAAGGACACTGTGATGAATGGCAAAAGCATCCAACAAAATATGGAAACATATTTAATGCACAAACGATTGATATATTTATAAATTTGTAAGATGGATTCAGTTTTTATTGATCTCTTTAGCACTGGGAATGTTGAAAGTATACTTATCAAGGTGAATATGTTCTCATCAAATAATTTTTCAAGTTGGTCACCTGTGCGTGGTTCAACAGTTAGCAAGCTACATATATTGAAGATTGAGTAGTGAGTAAACATTACTGGGAACTCCATACTTTGGCATTGTGCCATACCTAAATTATGCTTAGATAATCACAATATGAATTTTGAACAAAGTGAAAGTATAGAGCCAAAGTTTGAAAAATTTTAAGGGATATCGGTAGAAGACTGATAAGGGGATAGTTGGATGGGTCCGAGGTTTTACCACAGTTTTTAAATACAGAAACGACTGAAGAGAACTTCTAGCATGCACGAAAACAGGAAGAAGAAAGGCAGTAGTTAAATTTTTACCGCCCAACCCTAAGGATGTTTGAACGCCTAATTAAATGATTAGCAGCGTATTTCTCGCTAGTTGGCACAAGAAATCCTTCCACCCACGTCCTGTAAAATATAGAGCTTTTATGAATATATTTCATTTAAGGAGAAATATAAATTTAGAAAAAAGTGCCTAATATTTCTGATATAATAATCTAATCAATGCATATTATATTAATGAGTAATAAATAAGGGTTGATGATGATGGTGAATACTTTTTTTTTCTAATGAATTCTCTCAATTCAATTGAATACACGGATCGTTCTCGTTTTCAATTAAATACGAATTGAAATTTAAATTAAAACAAACACGAAGCTCAATATTTTGATATCTTGATATACAGATAACAAAATGAAATACTTATTTGTTTAAATAGTGATCAAGTCTCTCCTCGCAAACTATGCAATAAAATGTATTTGATTTCAGTTTTAGACTTTCTATGATGACACCAACATTTGTGAGAACTACTTCTAATCCAGGTCTGCTTTGTATGAAGACAAATACACAAATATATAGATTTTTTTCCTTTTCTTTGTTTGCCACATTTCTGAACTACGTGTGGGAACATTTTGCCAAATGTATTTTAATATTTTATTTATTTCCTTCTTTATTTATTTCCTCTAGGTAACTGTGACATATGCACATATATATGGAAAGATACACGCATTCACGCATATGTTTGTATTGAATTTTGTTGTAACCATGTATATATGAATACATGTAAGCTCTTTGCTGACTGGCTTGAGCTAACCAATCAGAATCAAGGTAAGTGAGCCATATTTTACCGCCAAACAGTAAGGATGTTTGAACGCCTATTTAAATGATTAGCAGCGTATTTCTCGCCAGTTGGCACAAGAAATCCTTCCACCCACGTCCTGTAAAATACTAAGTCGAACTCACATTCTCTTACAAATTCATTATTCTGTAGAAGACAAAGATAAAAGTTAATCGCGAACTCTAACATTTCCATAATTCTTTTATCAATAATATTCTTCACACAAGTTTCTTATCACACTGATAAATCTTTCAGCGACAATGAACATTTCAACTTACCTCAAAAGCTTTAACACAATTTCAAGAAGATCATGGAAGACACTTTCAAACAGACACTTTCAACGTCTGTGTAATATATGTATTTATTATTATTGTTAATACACTTTGATGATTTGTCAGTTTCATTCAACTTTCCATTTGCTTGTTTAATGAATAATTTCAACACTTATAATAAAAATTGTTGGTATGCAAGAATTTAGTTAGGAATTTCTTTGGTAAGTGGCCTTGTGACATGTAAAATTTAAACCTAAATAAACATTGCATCGTAAGCTCCAACATAACTTTTTGAACATAAACAAGTCTTCTTAGGATTCTTTTGTCACTCATTCTGAATGGCTCGTTATGTATAACCTTTAGTGCAAGTAATTACAGAACATTAAGCAAAACCATTTCACAAAAACAATAACAAAAGACAACGTATTGGCTACAGAAAACATTTTTAACCTATACGAAACCAGAGGTAGGCAAAGGCGAAACTAATATGTTCCTGGTGACAGCAGGATTTAGTGAGAAATGTAGAAAGAATGGCCAGGAAATAAATCTAGTATTGGGAAGAAAATATATTCATCTTATTCTAAGTGACCTATCCTTTCAGGACATAGGCGACCATGGTTTTCCACGTCTCCCTATCCCTAGTGGCTATTAGCACACTTTCTCCTGTTACACCACGCAATCTCCGTTCTGTCAACCACTTGCTCAGGCCCTTCAAATATGTTATCCACTGACTTCCTCTGTTTCTTATTCCATCTTTGGACGTCGGAGTTCACCTGTGTAGCAGTAGTAAGATTGTTAATGTCCAGTAAATCGGCCTTGTGCCAAACATAATTCAACTTCCTAAAACTTAAGATTATTCGCTATCATCAGAAGGTTGAAGATTGGAATGTGTGGAAGAATAAATGTAAACCTTTTGTATGTTTAAATAGAATGCTTTAATGGAAAAAATAACATGAATTTGTAGAAGTTAATGTTCAGTGAAAAACAGTATTAAGAAGTTAAGGGTATTAAGAGTTCGTAGTATTCCTTGCAAGAGTGAGTTTATGTGTACAGGCAGGAACGTATATATGTATGTATGTATGTATGTATGTATGTATGTACAAGCGTTAACTTTGGTAGGAGTGTCTTTGACGTAATTGCTCAAAGTGAATGGTGAAAAGAGAGGCGGTGAGAGATGAGAGAAAAATAGAGACAATAATAGCGATCGCTGGAAGTTTGTCAAGGGACGTATTAATTATGCTCGCCATTTTTTTCTCTGGCGACGGTTGAGCTTGCACTGTATTCTATTTCGTTTGCTGTGGTTTCAGAATGTCATTTGGGAATGCTCTCCCAGATGTGATTCTGGCTTTTCTATTTTGTTTTTAGAAGTTATCTAGTTTTCTATCGGCCGAAAAACATTTCGCATCGAGGCGTGAAATTTTGCGAGTTTTGTGCGTGCTAAACAAAGGTTTTGTAAATTCGAGTAAATTATCTTATTTCTAAATAAAATACCAATGATCCAGTGCTTACCATTTGAATTTTATCTAGAACTTGTTTTGTTCACTACAATCTAATGGTGTCTTTAACACTTTGTGGTGCAGTGGATATCAACTCAGAACAACAAATCGGGATGCCGATTTCGAATTCCCGTTGAATTATTTGCATTCACTTACGCACAAATACACTTGCAAAAAATATTAATTTGTGTCTTCCCTCCAGTTATGGGCTAAATAATAGAACAGGTTGGGTTCTCTATCCGTGGCTGGCAACGTCTACCGCTGAAAGCAATGGCATCCTACTGCGAGATAATCTTCTGCACAGTCATTCTTTTTTTCGAGACATATTCGCTTAAAGCGTGTATCACGTATGGCACTTAACTGACTGACTGATTATCAAAGACAGGCACCTGAAAGAACCATGGCGCTTAAAACGAAAATAGGGCTTCACACGCACAGGACATATTAAAGGCCAATTTGACAGAGAAATGTAGTGCATTAGTGCGTCCTTTATGTTTAGGTGACATAATGGTGTCCTTTACGTTATTTAGAATAAAAGAAAGGTAGTTCAAAATACCACGGCGCTTAAAACAAAAAGAGGGTTTGACACGCACAGGACATATTAAAGACTGAAGTGACAGAGAAAAGAATAGTATTATCGCGTCCCTAAGTGACATAATGGTGTCTGTTACGTTATTAAGAATCAAAGAAAAACAGTTGTAAGTACTACGACGATTTAAGCGAAAAGAGGGCTTGACACGCACAGGCCATATTAAAGGCCAAAGTGACAAAGAAAAGTAACAATTTATTGCGTCTTTTATATTCAGGTAACATGATTTTGTACGTACGATATTCGGAATCTAATGTAGACATTTCAAATTTCGTTGCCGCTTAAAAAAGAAGGGCTTGACACGCATAGGATATATTAAAACTAGTGCATTATTGCTCTTTCATATTCAAGCAACATCATGGTGTCCTTTACGATATTTGCAATTAAAGAAAGACAGATGCAAGTAAGATGAGGCGTAAAACGAACTTAGGGCTTTCACGCACTCTGCATATTAAAGGCCAAAGTGACGGAAGAAAAAATGAGCATTATTGCGTTCTTTATATACAGGTAAAATGATGGTGTCATTTGTATTATTTAAAATCAAGAAAGAATGTTTACATTTCGAATGCGCTTGAAGAAAATGGGGGCTTGACACTTCCTGGACATATTTATGTTCAAAGTGACAGAAAAGCAGCGCCTTAATGTGTCTTTAATATTCAGTTAATATGATGATGTCATTTACACTACTTAGATTAATTAAAATTTTGATGCCGCTTTATGAGAAAAGTGTTCTTGACTCGCATAGGACATGGTGAATGCCCAAATGACAGAGAAAAGTAGCGCATCATTGCGTTCTTAGTATTCAGGTAACATGATGGTCTCTTTTACACTACTTATAATCAAATAAAAGACAGTTGACAATTCGATGGCACCTAAAAAGAAAAGTGGGCTTAGCAATCACAGGAATATTTTGAATTAGAAAAGTGTCAGAGAAAACCAGCTCATTATAGTGTCCTTTATACGCAGGTAATATTAAGAATCAAAGAAAAAAGTTCAATGTCGATTAAAGAGAAAAGAGGGCGTGACACTCACAGGACATATTGGAGGCGAAAGTGACAGAGAAATGTCATTACCTCCTTTACTTTCAGGTAACATTATACAAAATTTTACACTATTTAAAATCAAAGAAAAACAGTTGAATGTTCCATGGAGATTAAAAAGAAAAACAGTGTTTTACGCTCACAGGACATATTGAAGATCAAAGCGACAGGAAAAATAGCTCATTATTGCGGCCTTAATATTCAGGTTATAGGATGTCGTCCATTAGACTATAATCAAGGAAAGACAGTTGAAATATTGATGGCTCTTAAAGAAAGAAGATTGCTTGACACTCATAGTACATATTGAAGGCAAAATAACAGAGTAAAGTAGCACATAATCTACGTAATCAACTTGTATAAATCATTGAAAGAATAGATATTAAGTGAGATATAGAAATGACTAAGTGCTAAAAAGCACGGAGAATTTTGGTGTGTCATGATATATCACTTCATGAATATACAAGTCACATGGAAGAAGTTTAATTTCATTATAATCAGCTTGTACAGATTGTTCTTTGCAATGTAATTTTATTTACATCTAACTTCCAATATGGTATTTCTATGGTCCTTTATACGTAGAAGGATGGGCTGAAAATTTCATAAGCTGACTCAAAAGGAGTGACGCGAGACTTGAGAAATCATGCATGATTTCATTTCAACTCTTCTAGTTAATAACTGTTTGTTCTTTCTAGTGAAGAGTGGGTTTGAAAGGTCCATAGGCTGACCAAGAAGAAAATCTCCTGGTATTATAAAGTGATGCATCTAATAATTTCATCTCTTCTAATTAATATTTCTTTTCATATACAAAAGTTGGCTGAACAGTCCATAAGTCGATTATGGAGGAAGATGGCAAAGCTGTTAAATATTGAACGCATTAATTCCAACAATAACTGATCTGCTTCTTTTCAATACAAATATTAATTTTATAGTCCATAGGTTTATTTAGAAGAAGTGATGTGAGACCTGGGAAATCATGCATGCATTGATTTGAACTCTTCTTATTAATAACTCTTTTATTCTCGGGCAAACTGATATCTATCTGTTCAAGATATGTGTTCTTCTTGTTGGTCAAAATTTAATCTACACCATATGACAGCAGCTATGACGTTATCATTACTGTGATTGTGGCTACTTGACAATTTTTAAATATTTCCTACTGGATAATTGCATATAATCGGATTGGCACAAATGAGGATATAAAAGAGGGTTATCAAACCGTTCAAAGTCTCACTCACACAGAGCAGCTATTGAAACCAAAGTCTTGTATGCTGGAAAATTGTCCCGATGAGATAAGTCTCTTTCAAGCAGTTGTCCCGGACGTCTGTTCTATATAGTTTTTTAAATGCAAGTTGGCATAGTATTCCGTTCATTTTTCTGGCACATTTGAAGATAGTAAATGAATACAATATCTTGTGAATCCCCTAAATATTGAGGCCATTATATATTCTAGAGATGAGACCGCATTGGTCTTCAAGTTGAAGAGACCAACTTCTAACTGGGCAAGAAAAAAATCAATGTGACTAGCTAGATCTGCCTCAAACAATATCATATATTTCAGTGATGTAATCAGCCTGTGAGTTTTTGAATTGTTATCAGAAGACATGGCACCCAATTATACAGTGAAGAATGTTTTTAACTCTAACTTTATATTATTGGTTGTTTGATTTTAGCACAATCATATGATTAACACGACGGAAATATGGAAAACTTGTAGCAACTTCAAGAGTACACGTCCTTTCTAAATGTAGCTCCGCTGATATATATATATATATATATATATATATATATATATATATATATATATATATATATATATCATTGAGGTAGTTTAGATAAATGTAACCGGGTAAGAAAATCTAGTACGTAGACGTAATGGATAGTACTCGTCGTATGCAGCATTCTGAGACGTAGACGTATCAATAGACGTAGACGTATCAATAGACGTAGACCAATAGTCGTAGACTTGTAGATCTCTAGTAGTAGTAGACCAGTGGACGTAGACCTCTAGCAGTAGACTACTATGCGTCCTCGCTTTTGCCTGTATTTATGGCTAATACAAGCCAATCACATTAGTGTGAGAGGGAACCAAGGTGTATGCATATTCATTACATATTCATTACATCATACCCAATAATGCACTTCTAACGAATCTGAATCGTTGTGCTATAATGTAGCAACCATGAATGTCATTTTGGGCTAAACCATATTTTCACAGGTACTTTTACCATCAGGATGTTAAATTATACCCATTATTAAGAGAAGCCGATGAAAGTTAAATTTAAAGTTTTCTGCAAGCTGTTCGGCGTCGGTTTACATAGAAAGAAACAATGCTCATATTCATCTGATTTAAATTTATACATGAAAGTTTTCAGAGCCCCAGCGTGAATAATTTATGGTCAGCCCATAAAGCTTTTAGAACAATTGCGTAAGAGCTTGAAATCACCAGTTCTCGTTTGATCACTTAAGTGAAACTGCATTAAGCCCTCTTAATAATTAAGTACCGGGCGGTTTTGAAATGAACGGGTAAGTAGAAGCAACATCTTACAATACGAATTATGATTTAGCTTTAATTTACCCACAAATGGTTGATTAGAAGTAACATATGAACAAATAAAACTCAGGTTAACTCATTAAAAACTTAAGAATACAATCTTAACAACATAAGATATGCTACAGACAGAGTTGAGAGTAGTATCAGAAATAAATCTGAAACAGATACTAGATGGTTAACAACAAAGGGATAAAACCAAAGTGCGAATTTAAAATCGTAAATAACAAAATCAAACAGTGCGTAAATTTAAAACTGGGAAGTGATATTACAAAAACCGGACAGTGTGATACTGAAATCTAAAGGCGTAGTGGGATAGCCAAATACACTTTCCAAAAGCTTGACAGAACACTAGGAAATAGAAACAACGTTTCCAGAATAAAGGAAAGTATGACTGTGCATTCATGGCAATCTCCTTAAAGACGAAGAAAATATGTGAATCAACAGAAATATGGAAGTACAGTAAAAGGCTGAGGATACCAGTGATCGAACATTCGAGCATCGACGAAGTTCAGAGAAAATAAAAATTGAAGGAGACTTTTAATTAAAGAGATCATTGAATTCCTCAGATACAGCAGTTGCAGTTCGTCCAGATCTGTGTCATCATCAAGAGTCCTTCTCCTTCCTAAATGTAGCTACCTACTCTTTTATTGCTAATGGATTTGAAGAATTGCAATCTTGCGTACCATTTTAGTCTAAGGCCTATTTCTGCTGGTACGCTTAAAACCACGATATCAAATGTTCATTTTCAAGACATTCACTACAATTACAATTTGAATTGTTTTTACACAGATAGGCATCGGTTTATATAGAAAGAAGCTTGTTCTTTTTGTATAAACCGTGTTTATTCAAGAAGTTGTTGATCATGGATTTCCACAGCTTTTTATCCTTAGCACGCTTTCTCTCATTAGTCCCAAGCCGGCCATCTACTGGCTCAATCTCGTCAAGTATGTCATGCAATGCCCTCCACTGTCTCTCTTTTCCTCTATCTGACCTGTGAGTATCAGATTTTCTAATCGTTCATTACGTGTCTCAAGGACTTTAGCTGTCTTTTTATGAAGTTAAATATGAGTATCCTTTTCGTTTCGATCCACTCCAAATCCTCATATTGCTCAAATATTCTCTCCATAGTATCTTTAACATTCTTCTGTAAAACCACATTTCAGTTGATTAAAGTCTCTGCTTCATCTTCGATGAGGTTGCCTAACATTCACTGCCATACTGAAGAACAGCTATCACCACGATCATCCAACTGTAGTTGGCGTTTCGGACTCCTCTTATAGGCTGATGACCATGCATTCAGTTTACTTGTATTTTGTTTGTAGTCTTTCTTTCCGCTTTCTTCAGCTACCTTCTTGTCTTGTAGTTTGTTTTCTATGTTTGCTATAAGTACTGTATCATCTGTGTATCTTGTATTTTTCAGATAATGGCAGCCGATGATGAATGTCAGCATGATTTCTCTTACACCTTATAGCCTAGGTGTAAAAATTTATAGTTTCACCTAAGTTAAGCAGAATTAATCCCTCTTAATAATTACATTTCAGACGACATGGGCACAAGAGTTAAACAGAAGGAATCTTTTACAATCCAAAATATTTTCGGTTTTAATTATCAATAAACAGTTGATCAAACCTAAAAGATGAAGAAGTATTTAAACTAATAAAATATAATGTTTTAGTAGAACAAAACTAACCACATTGAATGTGATACTGAGACAGTGTAGAGAGACGAATCGAAAAAAAACTAAAGCATTTCCCAGATGGATATCAGCAAATTTCAAATCAGAACAACAAAATAAAAAAAAGTATGGTTATTTAAATATTTTGGAAGTGATCTTACAAAGGACAAAAAATGTGACATTGAAATCTGATGCTGTATTTTGATAGTCAAAAATGCATTCGAAAAGCTTCACAGAACAATAGGAAATAGAAAAATGTCTCTAGAAACAAGGAAAGTGTGACTGTGCATGATGTAACATCACCTCATAGATGAAGAAACCAGTTGAAGCAAAAGAGATATAGGTCTATTGTAAGTTACTGAGGATAATATGGATCGAACTTGGGAGCAACGACAATGTTTGAAAGAAAATGGAAATTAAAAGAAACATGAACAGAAGTGAGTGTTGAAGAGAATGTTGAGATTTATTGGGTACATAATGAGGAAAATATCTTGGGAAATGTTATATTCACAAGGCTGATGGAATTTAAGAAAGACAGAGGAATCCAATGCATTTATATATAGTGAGCTTGATTAAATGGTTGCTGGAACCGGATTTAGAAGAAATCAAGTGGGGGATACTAGAATCAAGCAGGTACAAAAATTTAAATATCTGGGAAGTGTTATAACAAAAGACGGAATGTGCGACACAGAGATCTGAAGGCGAATTGGCATGGCGAAGGAAGCATTCCAGAAGTTGAGTAAAGTATTAAGAAACAGGACAATTTTGCTAGAAACAACGAATAGCGTAATGGATTGCTATGCGTTGTCAGTTCTTCACTATGGCAGTGAATGCTCGACAATATTATCAAAGATGAAGGAAAACCTTGAAGCAACTGAAATGTGGTTCTACATTATGATGTTGCTATTATCATGGATCGAGCATGTGAGCAATGATGAAATTTTAGAAAGGATGGAAACGAAAAGGGAATTAATTCATCAGGAAGAGACAACTGAAGTTCCTGGTACATGCAATGATAAAGGAGGTCTTGGAGAATCTGATACTGAGAGACTAGATAGAGGGAAAATAGACAGAGGAAAGCAACGGATAAAATATTTGAAGGACCTAATCAGGTGGATGATGGAACGAGGGTTGCATGGTGTAACAGGAGAAAGCGTGCTAAGCGCCACCAGGGATAGGGAGATGTGAAAGGCATAATCGCCTACGTTCTGAAGGGACAGGTACATAGATGAAGAAGAACAGAATGATAAAATGTATTAAGAGCTACAGGGAATTTGTGTAGGGGCAAGATCACCTACGACCTCAAGTTAATAACTCCAAACATTGAAGAAACATTTTGCGCTAGTTTACATTTTTCATATTGTATGTTATATTCAGTCTGAAAAATATTTTATTTTATAAAGTTGTTTAAATGTATGTCCTATAAATGACAATTATTTTTTACACACAGCTTACAGTACTAAATATTTTTTACAGTATTTTATTATTTAGTCTTCACCTAAATTATAATGTTCTTTAACCTGTGATAATAATTCTACTTAACCGGCTTTTTTTATAATGTTGGGTTCGGTATACTCAGCCGTCATTATGGTGATTGTCACACTATTGCATTCATTAAAATCAGCTAAATTTATGTTGCCACATCTTCATCCAAATAAACACTTTAGATTTATCAATGAAGCTTGTTGTTTTAATAAAATCTTCAGCAATAATTCTTTAGAATGTATTTCGGTTTGTACCCTTCATTTTGATTTTTAATTTAGAAAAAATGAAGCCTGTCTGGCACAATCATGAAAATATTTTATAACTCAATAAATTGGCAAAATTACACATGTTCCTAAGAGAAAGCGTGATGAATGTTACTGACAGGTTCAGCGGAAAGAAAACATTCCTCTGAGAAGAGCAATTTGGCCTCCTCTAGACATAATGTCTGCAACAGCTGAGACGCTTATTTTGATAACTTATCACAAAGACAATCACGTGGATTAAATGCCAACACACGAGGAAAATTGTCTTCTTCTGAGAAATGTAATACAGCCATTGGCATATTAACCATACTTCCTATGGAGCTAAATATGTCCGAAATAGCACAACATTCGCGAATGTCTTGATAAATGACTTGACACAATGTAGTCTGATAGAAATGACAGCAACATATTGAAACCATCATACTTTTGAGAAAATAAATAAATTTTCGGTCACTAGAGAACATTTGTTAGACATTCTCTGATATTTTAATTTTACTTACATTTAATCGTGCCTATATTTACTCTCGCAATCAAATGATCAGAATATACGTCTACTTTATGAGTCGTTTCCTATCAGAACGTAGGCGATCACGGCCATTTTTCATCGTCTTCCTTGTAGCTTTTAATAAGTTTTGTATTTTTGTTGTTGCTCCCAAAACCTGTACTACCATACATTTACTAAAGTTCATCAAATATGTTAAGCGTTGTTGTAATCTGTTCCTTTTACCCTCAACCTGCTCCATGAGTATAATAATTTTCAAGATATCTTCTTTATTACGTGACCCAGTACTTTCAACTGTCTCTTCCTGATGTTAAGCATAATTTTCCTTTTTTTACTATACTCCATAACCTCATCTTGCTAGCTATGATATCCTCAGCATTATTCTATGAAATCATATTTCTGTTGTTTGAGTGTGTTCTTCTTCGAGTTCACCTAGCATTCACTGCCAAGCAGAAAGACAGATATCACATAAGAGTTCAAAACTCTGTTCCTTGTTTCTGAAGAATTTTTCTGTCACTTAATATTCCGTGTAGCTTTTGGAATTAATCTTTGACCATCCCAATACCTCTTCAGATCTCAGAATCACATTTTTCTCGCATGTCCTCTCTCAGAATTTTCTAGATATTCCAATGTTTGCATATATTCGATTTTTGTTTCCCAGACTTTGGTCTCATCGTTTATCTGACACGCATTTCTTCTTATTGTAGAATTATTTCGTTCTTTCTTCTCGCTTTTCCTTGGTACCTTGATCAGAACATTAGCAATCAGATTTGAATTGTCGAATTCCAATCTGAAAATGGTTCATAAATCATGGATGACAAATAATGATGAGCCGGATAAAGTCGGAATGTGGGGACGATGCACGTTTAAGAAAATATATATATTTGTTTTAATCATTTCACCCCAAGCAAGGCATTCCATTGCCACTATTGCGCATGGGGCTACATAGGGGAAGGTAAAGAGGAGGAGTGGTTAGGTGTAGGAAATGTCAGAAGGAAGGTGATAGATGGGTAAGGATACCGAGGATGAGGTTTGGGCAGATAGGAAGAGTGTTTGAAAGAATGGGAGCGAGTTAGTGTGTTAGGAAGTGTCTATTGACCTTACATTTAAACTCCTGGAGATTGTAGCCGTCGAGGAAGCAATCATGTGGAAGGAAATTCCACAGTCGGGAAGTGCGAGAAAATAAACTGTTGGAGTAGATGTTGCGGTTGCATTTTATCGGTTTCACTGTAAAAGCGTGGGATCTAGTTGCTAATCTAGTTTCTCGTGCAAATTCGTATCTAGCGGGCAGCAGTGATCTAAGTTCATCGGAGCAGAAGCCGTGAAAGTATTTATAGAAGAGACACAGGGAAGCCACGTCGCGCCGGTGAGAGAGAGACTGCACGTGGTCTGCCAAGTTGGTATCGATCACATTACAGACCCTCCCCTGTACCTTGTCAAGAAGCCCGAGGAGAATGAGAAAGGAAATGGTAAAAGTGTGAGGGAAATTAGTTAGATGGAATGGTTTGGGACCAGTTAGTGGTTATGCTAGCTGGAAGTCTCATTCCATTTTAGTTGAGGGTTTAAACATACTCACAATGTTTATGCAATAAACTCTCAAGATTATGCGTTCTTCATAGAAAATTAAAATAAGACCAGTTATGCCTGGTCATTGTATAATTTAAAGTTTGATATTTAAGGCATTTTTGCGAATTTAAATGCAACGTTTTCGAATCAAATTTGCAATCGAAATGTAAACGACATATATCTAGCCGATAAGCATTTCATTGCTCATATATGCTGAGTCCTGTGAACGCGAACAAATTCATGGGAATAAGTGATTAAATTTGATGTATTTGCAAGCTAATTCCAAAAGAATAAAGGAAATAAATAAACCGATGATCACCTACACGCTGAAATAATATATTTAAAAATAGATTCGTATCAGTCATGGTACTTTACGCAGTATTACTTTTAATTTTTTTTTTAAATATTTTATTTAAATATTTTATTTTTAAGTATGACTTCTAAACACCTTATTTAAGTATTCGATATTTAAATATTATTTCTAATTATGTAAATCACAAAGAACTCTAAATGTTCAATAAGAACATCTTCTAATCTATGTCGTAAAGTATGACCAAAACCATTTCACATACTAGAGAGTATGAATAGTTTCATACAAATTACAGATATTATTCATGAATAAAATATATTACGTTCCTTGAAACTGGAATAAATCCCTACCGCGTGTTTGATTTACATTCCTAGTTTCTCCTAGTTACCAACATTTAAAAAGACTAGACTGGCATGCTGTTAAACCTAACCTTGTTAGAAGAGAGGGATTCATAAATTTCATGAGAATTTTTTGCAAATTTCATAAGGCATTTTTGCGTACGTAACATACACGGATGAAAATTGCATTCGGAACATCAAAGACGTATTTCTAAACGATAAGCACTCCGTTGCACGAACATCTACTCTGTGTAGGCTAGTAAACAAAATACGACAGTATGTTCTTTAATCGAAAGATGGAAGGTTTTGAAAAACGGGAAACCACAACATATTTGTTGTTTTTCCCAGATCAATATTGACCCGGAATGGTAGCATCAGTTAGGGTCCCAGCTATGAAACAGAAATAAATCCCACGTTATAAAACTCTAAAAATTTATTTTATAATCAAATACAAGCATTAAGGTGTTTTATATAAAAATAACACCAATACCTATTTATAGCAAAATTACCAACACTATATTAATCAATAGGAAATAAGGCGGGCCTGAAGCAGATTAGCACCGCGTTTAATTTCGTTGTTTTCCTTCTTTTTTTTTTTCCTTTTTTCAGGCAGTCGTATTGATTGTTACTTAAACATTCCGATTATCAAAAAAAAAAAAAGAAATTGAAAAATTACAATATTTAAACAAATTAGTGAGGGGGTCAGTTTCTCATACAACATTGAATTAAATCGATCCGCCATTTTCAAACCACTATATTAAATTTTTGTAACCTTAAATGATCATAAGGTGTTCAACTGCCGCTAAAGAACAAGCCATCCCATGTTATGAATATACAAAAAATCTTACAGAAAAATTAATCAGATGTAAATTATTTCAACTGTAAAAATGAAAATTTATATAATAATATTTTATACCAAACGCTAATTATTTACCAAGAAAATATAATTTGAATTATTAAGCGTAATATATTAGGTGAGATTTAACGTTTATTATATTGTTAATTAAAACCGTATAAAATAAATAGACCGCTTGATACATTGTTACTGAACAGCAAAAACTTTGAGTAAAATCAACAGAATGAAAAAAGAATAATGTAAATTTATACGGAAAAAGGGTTTAGATGGTATACACTTTATAAATAATATTCAAACTGATAAATTACTGTATATGAATTAAATAGAAAATATCTGATATTTAATATACTCTAAATAATACGTTGGTTTTTATTTAAGTAATTTTTGGAAAAACATAAAAAATAAACCATGATTTGAATCACATGAATGGGAATATAAAATTCTTTAAATATAAGAAAACAAAACGTAGAAAGCAGCATAAGACAAGGATGTGTGAACTCACCTGGTTAATTAAACTTTCAGAGGAAAGCATATCTAAGAGAATTAGAAGTTCTGTTAAGGATACATTATTGGCAAAGTTTAATAAAATGTTAAAACCCAATGACACAATCTTCAGAGAAACAAAGAGAAGTTACTGGAGAGACTATAAAAAAGTTGTAAAATGTAAGTGAGGAGTAAGAACAAAATACAAATTGTAAGAAAATAAAATGATGAATAATCATAAATTGAGAAAAGAGATAATGAGGAATAAAAGTAAATTGTCAGAAGTTATTATGACAATTAAGCATCATTTGTAAGAGTAGATAAAGAGAAATGAACATGACATTTAGGAAGAAACATGAATTGTAAAAAGTGAAAAGTGTAATAAACAGTAATTGTGAAAAAGAATTACTGAGGAATAAACATCAGTTGCAACTATAACTAATAAAATATACTGAACTGTAAGAAGAAATAATAAGGAAAAAAATATCAATCATAAGAAAGAATAATGAGGAATAAATATCAATTGTAGGATGTGATAATGTGGAATAAAGAAAATTTGTCACAAGACATTAGGAAACATGAACATCATTTGTAAGAAGAGATAATGAGAAATAAACAACAATTTCAGAATTGATAATGTGTAAAAAATCAGATATAATATGGAAAAGACAGCAATTGCAAAAAGAAAAAATAACAAATAACTATCAGGTGTATAAAGAAATAATGTGGAATAAACTCTACTTGTCAGAATATATTATAACAAATAAAAATCAATTGTAAGAAATAAAAATAACAAATAAAAACCAATTGTAAGAAAGAACAATTAAAAATAAAAGTTAGCTGTAAGAAATGCGGAACAAATAGCAATTGAAAGAAGTGATAATGAAAATAGACATCAATTGTAATACATTATAATAAAAAATAAATATGAATTGAGAGAAAAAAATGAAGAATTAAAACCATTTTAAAAAAGATGATGTAGAATAAACATCAATCGAAAGAAGAGATGACAAATAAACATCAGTTATAAAAAGAGATATTGAGGAATGTACAACAATTTTAGAAAGAAATAATAAGAAATAAACATTAACTGTAAAAATGGATAAAGAGGAATAAACGTCATTTGTAAGAAAAGATGATTAGAAATAATCATCATTTTTATGAAACGATAATGCAGAATAAACATTAACCGTAAGAAGAAATAATGAGGAATAAACATAAGTTGTAAGAGGAGATAATGAGAAAACAACCTCAATTTTAAGAAAAGCGTTTGAGCTTGAGTTTTGTTTAAAGGCATATCAACTTCTTTGAGTTATTTAATGCAAAAAGATGTAGTTTTAAGGTATTTTTTTAAATTTTAAATTATAGTGAAAAGGTTGATTTAGTCAGATTTTAATGGATTTTTCTATTTCTTTTATTTATTTTTTATTTACAAAATTAAAAATATTTTCTAGTTTTATATTCAAAAATGTTTTTGCTGAGAATAATTTTTTTCAAAAATGTGTTATGGTAATAATTTTTTTAAAAATATATTATTGGAAATATTTTTCTTTCAAAAATGTATATTGTTTTATTTTTATGTAAATAGTTCTATAAAATTGTATTTTTATGCTTTCATAGTGTTTAAACCCCATTTTGGAGGTTAACTATTTGCTCATAACTGGGACCTGAGAACAACAGAAATTAAGAGTTGGTTGCATGCTCCTCTCAACCTCCCAATCAAAGGCATTGTTGCCGAAAGCAGTTTAACGTCTTGCTCAGAACCATGTAAGAAAAGATAATGAGGAATAAATATCAATAGAGTGAATAGATAATGAAGAATAAAATACAACTATAAGAAGAGATAATGAGGGAAGCATATCAATTGTAACCAAAATTCAATTGTCAGAAGAGATAAAGTATAACAAGAATCAATTGTAACAGGATGTAATCGGGAATAAACATCTATTCTGAGAAATATATGAGGAAAAACTCAATTGTGCCAAGAGATGAGTGTAATATAACAATCTCGCCCCACCCGAGGAAAGGCTGATGCAAGCGGGGGTGTTTTCCGGTCGTTGAAAGGAACGGATGTTTGTTTGACCTTATTTCCGGCAGTAGCGGAAATGGCTACAAGAGGCAGACAGAACAGGTGTCTCTGAGAATTACGTGGGCGTGCGTGGGCGAGGCAAAATCCGGAAGTACCGGTTTGGAGATTATAAAAGACCTCGGCGCACGGATTTCAGACGCAGAGAGACAGAGAGACGAGACAGACCAGACCAGAGGAGCAACAGATACGACCCCCCCCCGTCAGCCCCAGTAGAAGCGCGCTCTCTCACTCTCTGTTCGCTACACGGTTCATCGTCATTAATAAAAATATAACTTATATTTTTATATATATGCGTGTTTGTTGTTTGTCGATATACAACATGAGGAGTAATAAATCTCTTTTGTAAAAAGTCACAACAAAGAATAAATTACAATTTTAAGATGTTATAATTAGGAATAAACATCAAATTTAAGAAAATATAATGAGAAATAAACACAAATTGTAAAAGTGGAAATGACGACTGTACATCAATTCCAATAGAAGTAAATGAGTAATAAACACAAATCATAGGAAAAAATAATGAACATCAAATAGAAGAAGCGTTAATGAGCACAACATATGAATTGTTAGAAGAGAAAATGAGGAATAAATATAAATTTTAAAAGATATTATGATGAATGAACACTAGTTATAAGACGAAATAATGAATAATGAAATTCAGTGTTAAAACGTGATGTGTAAAGAAGGAAATATAAGAAGAGATATTGAGTAAGCTACATCAACTGTAAGATGAAAACAAGAGTAATAAACATCAATTGTAAGAAAATATAATGACTGATATACATGAATTGAATGAAGAGATAATTAAGAATTAATATTAATTGTGAGAATAGATAATGGGGAATATCCGTTAAATGTCACAAAAGATAATGAAGAATAAACATCTACTGTAAGATGATATAATGAGGAAAAAGCTCAATTGTAAGAAAAGAGAATTTGGTAAAATCATCTATTATAAGAATTGATAATTTAGAAAGAACATCAAATGTAAGAAGAGTTAAGGAGCTGAAAACATTGGTTGTAAGAAGAGATAATGAGAAATGAATAAAATAGCACGATGTGATAATGATGAATAAAGATAATGTTTTACAAAGTCATAAGTAATATACAACAGATATAAGAAATGATAATACGGAATAAATATCAATTGTAAGATGATATAATAATTAACAAACACAAATTGCAGGAAGAAAAGTAGGCATGGAAATTAACTGTCAGTAGAGTTAAGGAGGAAATCAAATCAAATGTAAGAAGAGAAAATGAGGAAAATACATAAATTCTAAGAAGAGATAACAATGAAAAAACATCTATTATAAGAAAAGATAGTGAGGAATAAATGCCAGATTCAATAAAAGATAATATCGAATAAACAGTAATTGAAACAATATATAATCAGAAAGAAGCATCAATTTTAAGAAGAGAGCAATAAACATTAATTGCATGAAGAGATAATGAGGAATAAATATCCGTTCGGAGAAAATATATTCAAGAATAAATATCTATTGTAAGCAGAGATAATGAAGAATATACTTCAATTGTAAGAAGAGATAATAAGAAATAAACATCAATTAAAAGAAGGGTTATGGAAGAATAAACAATCATTGTAAAAATTGGTAATATGTAATCAACTACAATTGAAAGAAGGAAAATTAAAAAATAAAATAAATTGCAGAAAAACTTGATGAAGAATAAACAACAATTTCAAGTAACATTAATGATAAAGAAACACTAATTTTAAGTAGATATAATGTGGAAAAACATTAATTGCAAAAAACATTAAATAGAATAGACATCAATTGGAAAAAAAGAAAAGGTAGAAAAAATAGATAAGGCGAATTAAACACCAATTTTCGGAGCATATAATGGAGAACAATAAACATTAATTGTAAGAAGAAAGAATGAGGAATTAACATCAATCGCAATATAAGAAAATGAGGAAATTACTATATTATAAAAATAGTGTGTAAAAATGTCAATTGTAAGTAGAGATAATTAGAAATAAACAACAATTGCATGAATAGAAAATAATAACTGAATTTCGATTGTATGAAGAAACAATGAGAAATAAATATCAATTATAAGAAGAGATAATGAAAAATAATCATCAATTGTAAGATGATATAATGTGGAATAAACAACAATTCAAAGAAGAGTTAATTAGAAATAAACTTCAACAGAAAAAAGTGATAATGCCAAATAATCATAAATTGCAAGAAAAATGACAATTAAATATCAACTGTAAGAAGAGATAATGAAAAATAAACATCATTTGTAAGATGATATAATGTGGAATAAACAACAATTCAAAGATGAGTTAATTAGAAATAAACTTCAACTGAAAGATATGATAATGCCAAATAATCATAAATTGCAAAAAAAAATGACAATTAAATATCAATTGTAAGAAGAGATAATGAGGCATAAACAGCAATTTAATGAAAATATAATGTGGATAAAATATCATGTGTAAATAGAGATAATTAGAAATATACAACCATTGTGAAAAAAGAAAATTAGGACTGAAATTCAATTGTATGTAGAGACAATGAAGAAAAAAAACAATTGTAGAAAGACTTAATTAACGAGGAATAATTAACAATTTTAAATGATTTATGAAAAAAAATCAATTGTAAGAATATGTAATGAGGAATAAATAACAACTGTAAGAAGAGGTAAAAATAAAAACATCAATTTTAAGAAGAGATAATGAGTAACATCAATGTTAGGAAAAGGTAATATGGAAAACAATGGTAAGAATAGTTATTGAGAAAGCAGCAATTGCAAGAATAGATAATGTGGAATAATCATCAAATGCAAGAAGAAATATTAAGGAATGAAACTCAATATTAAAAAGTCTTAATGAGGAATGCAAGGAATTGTAAAAAGAGATAATGAGGAATAAAAAACAAATGCAAGAAGAGTTTTATCTCTTCTTGAACTTGTTTTTTTATTCTTAATTATCTCTTTTTACAATTATGAATACCAAATGTAAGAAGAGGAATGGTGGAATAAACAACATTTGTAAGAAGATAAAATGAGGCATAAACATCAATTGTAAAAAATGACATTGAGTAACAACACTGAATTTTAAAAAGAGATAATGTGGGAAAATTCAATTGTAGAATGAGTTAATGTGGATTAAACAACAATTGTATTACAAAGTTAATGAGAAAAGTATGAACTTAATGAGGAATAGGCATCAATTGTAAGAAGCGATAAAAAGTAATAAACACCACATTTAAGAAGTGATAATTAGTAATAATCTTCAATTTTATAAAGGAATAATGAAGAATACCCATCAATTGTCAGAAGAGCTAATGGGGAATAAACTTCAATTAAGAAGAGATAATGAGGAATAAACTTCAATTGTAAAAATTGATAATGAGAAATAAACATCAATTTAAAGAATACTTAATGAGGAATAAACGTCACTTGTAAAAGGTAATAAAGAGTAAACATCAATTGTAAGAGATATTGAATAACAAGCATAAATTGTAAGAAGATATAATGATAAATAAACCATAATTGTAAGAAGAGACAATAAGGTATCAACCAATTGTAAGAAGAGATAATGTTGAAAAACATCAAAAGAAGCACTAATCAGAAATACACATCAATTTTACAAAGCGATAATATGGGTAAATATGAGTTGTGTAGAACACAGAAAGTATACTTGTAAGTAAAAGAAATATTCCAACATGTAATATTCAAATTGGAATCATGAAGTTCATACATATCAATTAATAATTTTGCCATAATTTGGAAAATGAAAAAACTAATTCTGAAGCTACAATGAGAAAACGAATTTCATCCACCATAATGTCATGAAATTATTGTAAATCAGGAAATAGATTTTGCAATCAAAACAATTTTGAACTGTTATCAAATACCTGTCCACATATATGTCATTGAACGCTAGACAATCTCCTCATCAATCCAGAAGTGTTATGATGTTCTTTCAAGGTATATTTCTGGTTTTTCCAATGATTTTTTAGAATAGAAATTGACCAAACATGGTTGCAAATAGAAGGTTTGAGAGAAAAATTTGAAGAATTGACACTTCACTTTAAGAAACCTAGAGTTGAAATTTCATGCAACAATGGGGAAAGATGACTTTGGAAATTTAACATTCACGAGATATATCTAATGTTAGAGGTACATAAGAATGCAGAATAAAACCTATCTAACTAGCTTGCTTCGATGATTGGTGGAACTTAAAGAAGAAGAAGAAGTAGAAGAAGAAAAAGTAGGAAGAGAAAAAGAAGAAGAAGAAGAAGAATTAAGAAGAAGAAGAAGAAGAAGAAGAAGAAGAAGAAGAAGAAGGGGAGAAGAAGAAGCAGTAGGAGGAGAAGATGTAGAGGTAGAAAGAGGACGAGGTGAAGAAGGAGGAGAATAAGAAGTAGGAGGCGGCGAAGTAGGAGGAGGAGAAAAATGAGGAGGAGGAGCAGGAGAATAAGAATGAGGAGGAAAAGAAGAAGAAGAGGAAGAAGAAGAAGAAGAAAGAGGAGGAGGAGGAGTTCACTTTTCAAATTACAAAGAAGTATTTCAACGGATGTAGTAATATAATTCCATAGTTCACTGCTGCTTATCCTAAAACACATTGTGCACTATGTTTTATCTATAATTAACTAGCAGTATAGCCCGGCATTGCTCAGGTGTAATGAAAACTTTAAAACTAATCCATGGTCCTGGAGCTCAGACTCTTTGGACGTTGTCATGAAAGACTAAACAGCAATAGTTGTTTCCAGTTAAAGCGAAACCGGAGACTGAAAGAAAAATGAATGGATGTAAGTTAAATTTAGATTTCCTGGTATCGATATCAAATAAGCTTTTTTCGTCGTAAAATGAAGTTTGAAGGCTAAATAAGACCTCTGAATAAATGGTATCATGGCTGTGACTAAGAACTACAATTATACTTACTAAGAGCCAAACCCGAATCAACAACTAAAATAAAATGGCTGAAAAAAGTACACGCAGATAAACAGACACGCAGATAAACAGACACACACACACAAACATCTTGCCTTTTATATATATATATATATATATATATATATATATATTATCGATTTTCTGCACTATTGTAAGAACTGCAACCTTGAAAATTCTGACTATCGTTTCTCATGTCTTTGTCTATGAGTGTATCAGATTTGATTAAAATCGGACCACTCCTTCTATAACATGATTTTTTCGATTATCGATTTTCGATATTTATCTGCTGTACCTCGACACAAAACCTAGCTAAGAACATTCGCCAACGCTTATAGTACATCTGTGTAAATTTTCAAGAAAATCGATTCAGCCGTCTCGATGTCTATAGATAACGGAGACACACACACAGAGACACACACACAGACAAAGTTCCATTTATAAATAAGTTTAGATTATTTCGTAATAACTTTAAGTAAGATGTTTATTTCGTAGAGATTTGTCATGAAATACGATTGTATGTTTTATCTGCTACAGTGCCACATTGATACTCCTTTGCACTTCACATATTTCACTCATTAAAGACCTGAGAGTAACTTAATTTAGAGAGCCAGTGTTAAAATTCTTATGAAGAATATCTTTTGTTTTGAGTGCTGGTTGCTGGAAACAATTATTTGGGAACAAGATAAATAGATAAATATTTTGCCACTTGCGTTGAACATGAAAACTTGTTGAAATCAGTGAAATATCTACGTGCAAGAATGATATAGGGAGTATCAATTTCGGGGAAATTCATGGCTTCCCATTAAATCTATAATATAGCCAGAATGAGGCAGAATCCGCTATGTGAATTTAGCATGTCGCATGCAGTGTCTTAGTTGTAAATTTAAAAATTTCTTGGACGTAAGAATGAAGCTTATTCAGAGATTTGACATGGATATCTTGTTAAGAAAATGAAATTTCTTTAGATATTTCGAAATTGAATTTTTCACGCTAACACGACACATTAAGTAGTGAAATAATTAATTTTTTTTTTAGTAGAAGGAGTATATACGTGATTAATATTAAACAGAAAAATATAACTATAAAAAATATTTTGAGTTGAAAAGCAGATGTTGTTCAAATAATATTACCAATATCTTTGTATTTGTTATTTTGCGTCAACTTGCAATCTGCGCTAACAAAAGAAATGTCAAGATGTATTTGTAAAATGCTAGCAGGAAGCAATATTTTGACGCAAATTTACTTATTAATCTATACATTAAATTCGGTAAGATTTGCGGAAATATTTTAATCTGTATAACATATTATTTAACTTAATTTTAAAGCTAATAATTTATTGATATCTATTTTTTAATTCTCCGGAAGTATATTAAATATGCTTTTTTAAAATTGTCAGCATGTAATTATTTTCTTTATATGATTTCTCATTTTAAAATTAGTTTACGAACCTAAATATTTCAATAAAAAAACTCTCTAAAATAAGACATTAAAGCTGAAATAAAATCAAAGATAATGTTTATCAAATAGATCTTCACAACGTAGAAGAATTAATTTAAAAATGCATAAAATGTATATTTTTCGAGTGAAAGTTCTCGCTTTTTTAAATTAAATTTTTCTTATTAGTAAATTCTAATCAATTTAAGTTCGTAACATTTTTGGAGATCGTCAAGTGTTTGGTGATTTCTTAATCTCCCAGAATGATAGTTATTAATAATATAATTCTTATCTGAATTATGATGTGAGAGGAATCAGGAATCAGTTTTGCTAGAAACAATGAAGAGAGTACTGGATTGATGTGATGTCAGTTCATCAATACGCCAATGAATACTGGACAATATCATCGAAGATGAAGGAAAACCCTGAAGCAAATGAAATGTGGTTCTACAGAAAGTTGCTGCGAGTATCATAGATCGAGCCTGTGAGCAATGATGATGTCTTAGAGATGATGGAAATGAAAAGGAAATTAAGACTGAGCAGAGATATATCGTTAGCATAATGTCTTTTTTTCAGATGATATATCGTTAGCATAATGTTTTTTTTCACATGATTTTAGCCTATAGAATGTTGAACAGGCACGCAAGGGAAGGGATTACTGAAAAAGACTTTAATTTGTGTGGTAAAAAACTCTCTATAAAATAAGCCAACAAAGCTGACATAAACCCAAAGATAACTTTTATCATATAGATCTTGACAACGTAGAAGAAAAAATTTAAAAATATATAATATATATATTTTTCAAGTGGAAGTTCTCCCTTGTTTAAAAATAAATTTTCTTATTAGTATAACTTTTATCAAATAGACCTTGACAACGAAGAAGAATTAATTAAAAAAATATAAAATAAATATATTTCAAATGAAAGTTCTCCTTTTTTGAAATTTAATTTTCTCATTAGTATATTAGAATCAATTTAAGTTCGTAACATTTTTTGAGATCGACAAGAGATTTGTGATTTCTTTATCATCCAGAATTCTCTAATTAATACTATTCTTATCTGAATTATGATGTGTGAGAAATCAGTAAATTTCAATTTGACAGCAGAGATATATCGTTAACATAATGTTTTGTTTTGTTTGTTTTTTTTCACAAGATCTTAGCCTATAGAACGTTGAACAGCCACCCAAAAAAGTGTGTGGTAAAAGAAACAGGTAAACGGCGAGGTTTAGGAGGATATCTGAGAAGGTTAACGCTTAAGCATAGACTTGAACGTATTCAGACTCAAATAGTCTAGAAAGCAAACTCTTGGACATTTTGGCAATGCTTAGCAGCCTTGATATATTTGAAAAAGACTTAAAAGTAATCAAAAATCTTACTGTCAGCAAACCGCTTGTATACGGACAGGTTACGAACTCAGCATATATACAAACATAGAAAAAGTGCGTAAGACAAGCATATCTTTTCACCGGAGCAGTTCAACTTGTACAGCGAGAATAGTTTGAGGATCCTAGGAGTTCTGCCTGGATTCGACATCGGCGGCCCCAATTTAAACAACCTAAGGTACGCAGGTGATTCAGTGATGATAGCAGACCCAGAAAGGAAACTACAACACCTCCTACAGAAAATAGCTGAAGAGCGTGGCAAGAAAGGACGATAAATAAACTGTAAGAAAACCGAATGCATGGACATCAGTAAAAAGGGCAGCCCAATGAGCCAAATACAAGTCGGGGATACCAGAATCAAGCAGGTACATAAATTCAAATACCTGGGAAGTGTTATAACAGAAGACGGAAGGTGCGACACAGAGACCCGAAGACGAATTGCCATGGCGAAGGAAGCATTCCAGAAGTTGAGTAAAGTATTAAGAAACAGGAGAATTTTGCTAGAAACAATGAAGAGATTTCTGGATTGCTATGTGATGTCAGTTCATCAATACGGCAGTGAATACTGGACAATATCATCGAAGATGAAGGAAAACCTTGAAGCAAATGAAATGTGGTTCTACAGAAGGATGCTGCGAATATCATAGATCGAGCAAGTGAGCAGTGATGAGGTCCTGGAAAGGATTGAAACGAAAAGGAAATTGGCACTGAGCATCAGGAAGAGACAGCTGAATTTCCTGGGACATGCAATGAAGAAGAGCGTTTGAAGAACTTGATACTAACTGGTCAGATAAAGGGAAGAAGAGATAGCGAAAATCAGCGGATAACATATTTAAAGGTGCGAAAAAATGTTCGACTTGTGGTTAGCTTAAACGACCTATCCTTTTTCAGACGTGAAATTCTAATGCTGCCAAATAGATGTAAAATGGAGTGACTTGTGTTTGACAATATATTCGCTGTCTTTTTTTTATAAATTTGTGTGAATTAATATTATTTACACAATATTTATATATTAGGTTGATATTTAATAGGATGCTGAAATCCTGAGAGAGTTCAAATTTACCAATTTGTTAAATGCGAATACTTTATGAAAGTGTGAAGAGGTTGGATTCTTCTTTTACCCATTTAAGACTTTATCAGATACAAAACGAAAGATAGAAAAAAGTATGTTTGTCGGTATTCGTATTTGCTTAAAAAACATAATGAGTCGTATTACATTTACCCTAAGCTGGCGTTTCTTATGAAAAAAAAAAGAAACAAAGTAATTTTGAAAAAGCCATTATAACGTTCTTACTTCAAATCAGCTTTTTGTAGGATTAATATTCTTTATCATTAATGGAATGGCATAAAAGTCATAAATTATATATTCATTTAAAATTTATATATAAGTTTTTATAGCTGTTTAATTATATAGACATGGAAATTATATAACCGTTTTCATATGTTCATATATTCATCTGCAGACAGATCTTTTTTCGGTGAGATATCCGATTGATATTTTAACCAGGATTGAGACCTGACCCAATTGGCGTCAGTTGGCGATTCTACCTCTGAGCTATGGGCGCTCAGTAGAAAGAGGCAGATTCTTAGCTCGTGATATGCCATGTAAATGTACGCCTGAATATGTCTAATTCATTACTGAATGAACGATATATTCATATATATATATATATATATATATATATATATATATATATAAGTGGGATTATTAATATTATTACTACTACTATTATTAGTATGACCATCATCATCATCATCATCTCTATTAATTCTTTTATATTATTTTGAATGAAATGTTATAAAAACATTAAACTTTTCAGCAAGTGGATATTAATCTAAAATTTGATATTTTCTGCGTGCATTTAATTTTGATAGAAATTCGAGATTATTCGTCACGTTTGCTGTTATATTTTATGATGCCTTAATATTTTAATCATTTTCATCTCTGTAAGGAAATTCTACAAGTACGCTGGATGTTTCAAGGAGGGAAAATGAGAGAAGAAATTAAGAGAAAATTGTAAGGAAATTTGAGAAAATGAGAAAAAATAAACCGAATTCAAGATGGCGATTGACGTTTCATTAAATTTTCTTTAGGATTGCAGTTAGGAAGGTGGAATTTTGGATAAGGAATCGGATTGAGATAACGAAGAAGTTGCTACGACTCTTAGATGCTACGGGACTCATGATCTTGAGTTATCATGAGTCAAGTAAACGGATTTAGGGATTTCGAAATAAACAAACTGTTGGCGTAGTTGTGACTGTTGCATTTAGCTACTTCAACAGTAAAATGATGGCACTTAGTGTTTACTCTAGTAGCATGCTTAAATATATTGATACTGGCCCCTGGAAAAAAGCTATTTAGAATATTTGCCATAAAAGCATTTCTAGAAAACTCTGAATTCATTGAGAATGTAACTGATGTCACGATGCCTGATATGGATTGAGTGCATTAAAAAACATTTTTGAAATTGGTCAATAATATCTAGATGCATAGCAGGAACACTAGAATCTATCATAAATATAATTGTAAAATATTGCAGCTAATGTAACATGTAATTTTATAAGTATAACAACTTTTCCACAGTTTAGATCTCGAAAGTTGTTACTTGTTAGTTTTTCTGTTTCGCTGTCATATTTTATTTTTCAAAAATTACTTAGTGAAGACACATTTAATTATCAAAACCTTCCACGCTCAAAAAATGTAAGGATGCTAGAATAAATAAAAAATGATGAACCATAATATATATATATATATATATATATATATATATATATATATATATTATTTTTCTTTAATCTGAAATGGAAAAAAAATATACATTATTTGTGCGTTGTGATGGAGTGCATATCGACTCGGAAGGAGAAACAAAGAACAAACCAAAGTGATCTTAAAAGTATTCTCAAATCTTGTCCCCTCCTTTGTCCCAGTTTTTCTTCCTTTTAAAGTGGAACCGTGTCGCTGAAGAGACGTGTATTCTCTACTAGAGATTTCATGTCGAAATGTGCATTCGACATTTTTAAATTTTGAAAATTTTCTCTAATATATATATATATATATATATATATATATATATATATATATACACATAAACTTATTTATAAATGGAACTTTGTGTGTGTATATCTGTGTGTGTGTTCGTTACTAATAGACTCCGAAACGGCTGAACCGAATTTCTTGAAAATTTACAGTTGTACTATAAGCGTCTACAACTGTTGTTAGCTTGTTTTTTGTCGCGGTACCCCTGATAAATATCGAAAATTGATAATCGAAATAATCGGGTTATAGAAGGAGTGGTCGGATTTTAACCAAATTTGATACACTCATAGACAAAGACATAAGAAACGATATTAGAGAAGTTTCAAGGTTGCAGTTCTTACAAGAGTGCAGAAAATCCATGAAATATATCTATATATATAAAAGGTAAGATGTTTATGTGTGTCTCTGTTTATCTACCTCTAGGTCTCTATTTTTTCAGCCCTTTTATTTTAGTCATCGCTTCGGGTTTGGCTCTTTCTGGAGAAGTATAATATTGAAAAGAATAGAGACACTAAAATGCATCCTCCCGATATAAACATGACTCACAAATGGATTATATCAAACTTCCGAAGAAACATTTGTATGTGGACAAACGATCTCACTATCTGCCATTTTCAATGAAGTTTTAATATCCGAGTATTCTTTTCACACCGGAGTTCGCATTGAAATATACAATGAAAATGCATTACAAATGCTCAGCTTAAGTGAAGTGAAATAAGAAAGTGTTTTAGTGAAAATACGAGAGAAAATCATTAATATCAAAAATTGATCTGTGATATAAAAAGTGATTACTGAAAATAAGTCCCACAAATTCATTTATACTTAAGGACACATGACCCTGTTACTATAGATGTTTTTAAGTGCCTGCGACTTAACCCAAAAGAATTGTGATTTCAATACTAGACTACAGCAATAGTGAAAAAAATAACTTATAGTTTTAGAGAGAGACAACTCATAAATACCAAAAGACAATCTACGCAAGAAATGAGAATGATATACATCAGTGATTGTAAAAACATTCGGTTCAAAATTCCTAGCAGCTAAAGAAGGGAGGAGTGTAGAACAGCCGAAACGTCGTACAAATGTTAACAAACATGAATACAATAGTCCAAATAATTTAACTAGTGAAAGAAAATAATACTGTTCTCATATCACTTAGCCTTACATTTCAATCAATTTCTAAAAAAAGGCTTTTGAGATATTTAAGACTTTAACTATGGATTCTTTTACTCAGCTTTGAATTTAAGTTATTAAAATGATGAAATAAATTCTAATTATGTAATATACAGAACTCTCGCATGAGTCTTTAGTTATTTCTCACAAAAACTCCCAAGCAAAGAAAATTTTAATCATTAAATGTATCCACGTAAATAAATATGAACGGGCTTTTGTAAAGAATCTAGAATCAAGCATTAAAATAACAAGAAAACATAAATTATTTACAAAAAATTGTGCGGGTGAGAAAAGGCACGAACATTGCATTTTTTTATAATTAGTTAGGCTTGGTAAATGCATAAGTCCCATATCAAACGTCAGTAGTAGAGGTTATTGTAAGTATGTATGCATTTTTAATTGTTTGTGTGGATATGAAAGAGGAACTGCCAATAAGGTTTAGATAAAAACTCATAGAAGGAAATTGAAAAATACACAAATATTGTGCAAAGAATCTAGAAAAATGTCCTAGGTTCTGTTTACATTCATCATTCTATATTTAAATCTGAAATTTGTGTTTATTTTATTATAATATTATTATAATTTAATATAATATTAATATTTTATTTGTTTATTTATTTAATTGTATTCTAAAGTTAGTTCCATTCTACTTGGAGGGAACCTCGAGGTAGAATCTTACAGAATACGAAGCACAGTTTATGAGAATAGATGAGAAGATAATGGGAATTCTTAGACACAAGCAAGACGTTGTCGAGATCGGTGCCACGATCAGGAAAACATTTTCCACTGAGCCGTGATTCGCGAGAGAGAGAGCAATCTGCGGATTTTGAGGTTTGCATATGTAAAAATACTAGTTTCTTAATAAATTACGCTTGTTTCAACACGATACATAAATTTCTGGAGAAGTATAATATTGAAAAGAATAGAGACACTAAAATGCATCCTCCCGATATAAACAGGACTCACAAATGGATTATATCAAACTTCCGAAGAAACATTGTATGTGGACAAACGATCTCACTATCTGCCATTTTCAATGAATTTTGAGAATGCAAAATGAATAGCAGTGAAGAAATTATAATATGCGTAGAGGAAAACAAGAAAGTGGAATTTATGAATATTAATAATATTCCGAAATTTGGACTTGGGGGAATGCATACAAACAAGAAATATTTCAATTCAAAAAAGGAGACGATCATCTCTGCGTTCGACAGATACGACATTAGTTACAAATATGTAAATTAAAGAGGAATTGAGAGATAAAACATTTTCTGCGTGTGTGTCTATTTTGGAAAGTATCTGTTTGGGTACGCAAATAAATGCAAAAGAAAACAGTTAAATCAATATCTATGAGGAAAATAACTTATTTATCTTACTGATTTACAAGTAACAAACATTAAATTCAAAATACGATTTATTGAAAAGAAAGAACAAGTAACAGACACATGCACATACACACACACACACACACACACACACACACACATATGATGTATCAAAAATAGTTTTACAAACTTTCGGAGCGGTTTGCTTACACCAAAACAAGGACACAATCTATAAGTCCACAAATATTTTTTTGTGTTGCTAAGATTAAATTTTATGGTAGATATCCCTGTATTTTAGACTAGTTTATATTTGTCATTAGCGTACAGTTTTTGTCAATGTGACTTCAACTTTTAACGTGTGTGATAGTATTTTAACTGAGAATTTTTTGTCCAACAATAATATTCATATCGTGAGAAGGTAGATATGATTTTTACATAGAGCCGCTCTAATCTTATATCACGTCTATATCAGACTGCGCTTCCAGACCGAAGGCAGCCAAGTCAACCAATACTTGCTGCAGTTTATATTTGCGTTGCTGAAACAGGCTTGATGCACACCAAAAATATGGTATAATAATTTTGGATTGCATCTTGGATTACGCATTTCACAGCGTCGCCCGCTAGCTTTAAAATTAATGAAAAAAAACAAAACAAAAAAAAGGGAAGATTTTTGGACATAATATAATTTGAAGTATAAACTCTTCAACATCTTGAGACGTTTTTGTCAACATAAAAGAATATAGGAGATTCGATGTGGTTAAAATGTATGGTATGCTAATAGAGAAAAGTTTGTTTTTACAGATTTAGAATGAATCTAAATAGGTTAAAATGAATGCATTAAGATTCACAAGTAATACTATCCAATGGTATTTTAAGTAATCTAAAATATATACCATGACCGCCTACCTGAGAAACGTTAATTCATTTTCGTCAATACGCATAGTGCACCTGTGCGAACCATATAAAAATAGCCGTGACAACAAATTACCTGAATACTTCGTTCAAGCATAGAAAAGATTGTTGCCGTTCGATCTTGACCTCAGAAAACACACACACACAAACCCATATATATATATATATTGAATGCTATTTTAAAAAGAAAGAAGACGTAAAGGTGACAAACGCTTAAAATCAAGAGATGATAATTCAAGCCATCTATTTAATTAATATAAAATATTAATTAGATAAAAAAGAGAGAACTCAATGGATATTATGCATAGGATATGTAGAGAACAAAATCTCAACAGAAACTGTTGTAAATCCAGGAGAAAGTCTCTAGCCTTCACCTAACCTCAAACGTTTTTCCTAGTGCTATCAAAAATTTAAAAAAAAATCTTCTCACTTAAATTAATATATATATATATATATATATATATATATATATATATATATATATAGTGTTAAATATAAGAGACAATGAATGTCTATTATGTTTAATCATGAGCCGTTTTAAACGTCATATTTAGGATTTAATTTCAGTTGAAAATAAAGGCAAAAATTCTCCAACATTTGGATATTTTTTTATTAATTTGTTTCTAAGCTTTCGGCTAACATTTGCCATTTTCATTTTCAACTGAAATTAAATCCAAAATACGACGTTTAGAACGGTTCATGATTAAACTTAATAGACAATCATTCTCTCTTATATTTAACAGTATATGTTTAGAAAATTATTTGCAGCCTCGATACACTATATATATATATATATATATATATACACACACACACACACACACACACACACACACACACACATATATATATATATATATATATATATATATATAGAGAGAGAGAGAGAGAGAGAGTGATTACCAACAAGAATGCAATGAAATATAGTTTGCAGACGAAAATGATATTTCTGAGAAATGAACACGTAAAATTAGCTATTTAAAAGTTCTTCTAGGTAAAAACTAGCCCGTAGGCTGATGGAATTTTTTGATATGTTATACACTTATCGTGTTTTTAAGAAATTAACCAAGTCCAAACAACAGGGTAATGTATTACTGTCAGATTGCCATCAGATCTCAAGACAAATATTTAAACTGGTATCTGAAAATTAATTGTAATAACAATGTTCACGCTGTAATAAATTCTTTTGATTTGCTGCATAATTAAGATCAGATTATCCATTTTTCTTGCCGAGCCTTGCATTTGTTCACATGGGACGCATTTCATTTGATATTCAGTAACCACCATACAAATTTTAACACTTGACAATTTTCTGCCATTTGTCTCTGTTTCACCAGATAGGCAAGAAATACTGGTCAATTTGTGGTTTATGAAATACATATATCGTTTCAGGCATCTCTGTTTCATATCTATTTATCCATCACCCTCTTTTAACCCGGTCTCTCCATCTCCCTGTCGGTGTATCTCCCTTTCTTTCTCCTCTCCTCTCTCTCTCTCTCTCTCTCTCTATATATATATATATATAAAAGAAGTAATATATAAAAAGTGATATATAGTCTTCTTCCATGTGCAATATCCTTTTAAAACGTAGGTTATCATGGCTTTCACGTCTCTTTATTCTTGGTGGCTCTTAGCACGTTTTCTCCTGTTACCTCATAAAAAACCGATTTTCATCCACTTATTCAGACTTGCCAAGTATGTTACACTCTGCGTTTTCTCTGTTTCCCATTCCCTCTGCCTTATCTGTTAGCATCAGAATCTCTAAGCCCTCCTTCCTTATTATATGCCCCAAGAGCTATAACTCTCTTATCCTGATGTTCAGTAATATTTTTTTCGTTTCCATGCTTTCCAAAATCACATAAATGCCGACGTGCTTGATCTATGATATCCGCAACGTCCTTCTGTAAAACCACAATTCAGATGATTCAAGGTTTTTTTTTCATCTGTAATGAAATTGTCCCGCACTCACATCTATATTGTAGAACTGTCATCACATAAATTTTCCAGTACTCTGTTCTTGTTTCTAGCAAAATTTTCATATCTCAAATACTCTACTCGTCCTTAACAATGCTAATTCTACTTCAGATTTCAGTGTCCCCCTTAGAATACTTCCCGGGTATTAACATTTCTTTACATGCCTAATTTTAATATCCACCACATGTAGCTGGCATTTTGAGTACCTGTTTTTGCTAATGATTATGTATTCTATATTCTTGTAGATAATTCGTTGTTCTTTCTTTCCACATTCTTCAACTACCTTCTTTCGTTTTCTTTCCATGTCTGCTATCAGTATTGTACCATGCGTATATTAAGTTGTTCAAACCGTGGCTGCCGATGCCGAATCCCGGCATAACATCTAAAATCCTCAGAATAATCTCTCTCTACAAGATGAATAGATCCGATGAAAAGATCCGATGAAAAGATATATCCTTGTTTACGCACCTTTGTATATTTGTATATCTGCTGAAATCTTGTCTTATTCGTATCCAGGCGGCTTGCTGTCAGTAGAGATTCTTGATGACTATAATGACTTTCTCAAATATGTCAATGTTGCTGAGCATTTCCAAAAATTATTTGTGGCGTACTTTGTCTAATGCCATTGTATAAAATATGAAGTATAGATTCATGTCCTTTTTCATTTGTATTGATCGTTATGATGACATTTTAAGCATAAATATCGCATTGCTTTAGTGTCTTTGATGAAACCGCACTATTCTTGTTCCTATCACTGGCCTGATTTTGTTTCACGGTCTATTCATTAGGATTCGGATGATGGGTTTTGTAATGTGGCTATATATATATATATATATATATATATATATATATATATATATATATATATATATGTTATGTATATATAGTAATGTATATTTCGGAAGGAATGATTCTATTGAACATGTTCCTTTAAAAAGGATCGACAAGAAAGATAGTATAAATTATTTATTTAATCTTTCTAACATGCTTCGTTTTGGCTGGAGATAAGGAGTATAAAAATGTTCCATAGTTTTGAGGATTTTTGTTAAAATTAAATCATCCGTTTCTAAAAAATATCTGAAGAAGCTTGTTAAAGTAAAAGATGTTTGATTAATGAATGTCTATTATGTTTGATCATGAGCCGTTCTAAACTTCGTATTTTAGCTTTAATTTCCAATATTTGGATAAGTTTTTCTTAATTTGGTTTAAGCTTTCGGCTCACATGAGTCATCTTCAGAGAGGCCCATTAAGACTGTAATACAGTAACATCCACCATCACTGACGATTTTATTTTGTGTTGACATAAAACTCCGCTAAACAACGGCAATAGTTAACACAAATAACAAACGCAGTTCGCAAATTTGTAATGTTGTTCAATTACGTCATTCCGCGTGATAGCGCGAAATGACAACAGAACCACGTATTCATATGCAATATAACGTGTTATGAGCGGATTTAAAGGTTATTTTATTAAAACAGAATTATTCATCATCAAAGACGATATTCTTTTGATATAGAAGATTGCTATAACTGCTGAAATAATAATAATTAACATACTCTATATATTGGTTTTACTACAACCACGTTCGCCAGTAGAGCTTCTCTCTCTCTCTCTCTCTCTCTCTCTCTCTCTCTATATATATATATATATATATATATATATATATATATATAACAGAATTATTTTTGGGATATTTTTGCATTCATTTACGCGCAAATACTCTTGGGTTATTAATCACTATTTCCTTCCAATTATGTTTTAAGAAACAGGACACATTGGGTTTTAAAGCCTTATTTGGCTAGTAGGCTACGGCGGAAAGGTACAACAACCTACTGCGGAAAATTATTTTAAACAATCAGCCATGTCTCGAAAGAGTATTGATAGCCGAAGCATGATACTTAAATGTATTTTCTTTCAAATTGTTCATCTATAGCAACGCTCATGAGTATCCATCTGTCTAGTGGAAATGTCAAGCAAATTATCAGAGACCATAACTAACACAATTTAATGTCGAATAAACTATTGTAAATGAATGATATTTTTTTAATATTTTAGTAGTGACTTGTTATTTTACGTGAATTAGTATTAAAAGTATTTCAATTTGTGTTATGGTGAAACAAATCTATTCATCAGATAATGGACTCCCCCTCCTATATTAATAAGAGTTAACAGGATAAGTTAACAGGAGTTAACTCGTTAAGTTCTTGGGATATTCATAGGAGTTCTTTAGAATTCTATTAGAGTTCAGTAGGACGATTACCAAGTTTCTAACATTTAGGGTGCGTTAAGTCGATTCGCAACCGACAAAGCACAGTTATAACTTTCAGTGCCAAGACTACTTCACAACAATCTGCGGATGACTACTTACGCTCTCACACTCTGATTGAGTACTCTGGAAGAATGTTAGACTTTGAAAAAACAGTAGATACTCTATCATCTATGCATCGTTCATTAAGTAATGAATAAGAACACTTAGCTATTGGCTTATGTTTACATGGTACATCACACGCTAAAAATCTGTTTTTTTTTTGTTTTGTTTTGTTTTTTACCGAGCGCCCATAGCTCAGAGGTTGAACCACCCACAATCCAATTCGGTCGGGTTTCAATCCTGGCTAAAATCAGTCGGTTGTATATCCGTACTGATGAGCGAAAGGTGTATCCGTACTGATGAATCTACGGAGGACTATATATATATATATATATATATATATATATATATATATATATATATATACATACATATATATATATATATATATATATATATATATATATATATATTAACAAGTTGTGTCGATTATTTTACGTAAATTGTTTTTCATATAGTCTGATAAGCTTAATAGCATTATCATTGAAAAAGCAAAGAAAATTACAATATGGATACATGTTTTTATTTAATCCCTTCTGAGCTTTCGGGTAACATTAGACATTATCAAAGATAAAAACAGTGTTGGTTGTAACGAGCAGTTCGCGAACGAACGATAGTAGTAGTCGTCTATTTTGTTTGTTTATTTTCTTCTCTCTAACTATCTCTCTCCCTCCCGCCCTCCCTCTCATTCTCTCTCTCTCTCTCTCTCTCTCTCTATATATATATATATATATATATATATATATATATTAGTTACCTTTGTTTAATGTTTAGAAATTTTTGAAAATGTTTAGAAATTTCTACAATATTATCCGATTTAACCTGTCAACACTGCTTCAGCCATTTTCCCTCCAACGTAATGTCGCATGTCGTTAACTTGCCGATAATTACTTTCAAGATAATATTTATATATTTTAGGATTTCGACTACAAGGCTTTCAATATATTACTAGAATGATAGCAAAATCTCATAATTTCAGCTTTGAAATGACTTAATGTAAACGTAAATTTTGTGAGTCATATTTCTCACTTGTAGAAATCTATTCAGACTTCTTGCTTTTATGTCAACCAGGACGTTCAAAAATTCATATGCATTATTGTTGTGGATTCCGGTTGAGAAACCGCACGAAATAATAAAAAGGAAGAACAGATATTGAGATAGGAAAAGGAAGTTATGTTTAAGAAAATATACAAACAGTCTTGCAGTGAAATAGTATGTCCACGTAATGAATCTACAACTCCAACTAACTCTGCACCAACTTTCGGACCAACTGGCGCCTTTCTAAACTCTCCAACTGCTGTTCTCTGTATAGGCAGGATTATATGTACACAACATGCGAGTCCATTCTTTTACACAAAATAATGAGATCTCCAACAATTATCAATCATAATCTCTCAGTTTCCTTAACTATTAGTAGCCACTTGTGTTTTTAGAAGGTTGTATTGCTATTCGTGCGTTGAATGGATTAAAATAAAATAAAAATAATAAAATTAAAAATATGAACGAATGGAAACACACATATGATGCTTACGTATCTTATTTTGCTGAGAGCTGATTGTTCAAGATTTACTGGTTGTTGGTATCATATAACAGATCAGAAGGTATTTCTCTGATTCCATCATCATTTTCTTTCTTTTTAATTCTCTTTCACAATTGGTAGGAATCCTTAACATTTTTTTATTTAAAACAAATCACGACATTTGCATATTCAGAGATGTTTTTCGTATATGCAATTCAATGTTTTAGTCTTATATATTTAATTACAACCATACATTCTCTCTACTTACTATTAAAATCTAATATATTATTAACTTGTTTAAGCTTAAATAAGCGCACTTGTTGTACATGCAGTGTGAAAAGAATTGCCGTCTAAAATAGGCAAAAGGGAAACAACACTATTGTCTCAATTTAACAAAAGCAAAATTGCAGAAACTTATCTTGAAATACAAAGGGGTACATTTATTCAGTAACATCGACATTAGATTCACCCATGGTCTCTATATGATTTCGGATTCACCTGCAAATCTTTTTTAATTTGTACTTGTTTAAATTGATGAATTATTGTAATAGTGCTTGCCTTCAGTTCATATTTGGTGTTACAATAATTTTTCTTGGCCTCACGCTTAACTGGACCTCACATAATAATAAAGGATTGCAATCTGAGAAGTTAGACGGCTAGATGTAAAAAGCCATTTGGATGTAGAAATTTTCCGGGAGACATCACTGAATTTTTCTGCTTGTGTAGCATGGTGTAGAATCATGACAGACATAAGTCTACAAGCTGCCATGCTCTTGACACAGGGCAGTACAACTTATACCAGACATTTGATGCTAGCTTCCGTCTTGATTTTGAGGCTTAATGAGAGGTTGATGTGAAGTATAGTCACCGTCACTATTGATCTCAAATCAGTACTTATTCATAAATGAGTGAAATTATTTTTAAAAAAATTATTTACAAAAATATTTGAAATAATATTTTTTTACATATTCCCCCCCACACTAACTAAATTCATGAAATTTCAAGAAATTATATTCTGTCCTCAAAAATGATTTTATTATTTAAACGCAAGACTAACTGGGGAATATAAATAATGTATTATTTTTATTACTCATTCATACTCTTTTACGCAAAAATCAGCTCATAATATAAAATAAAATAATCCAATAAAACTATGACATTATTTAATTAGATAGGATTCTAATTCATTAATAAATGGTGAAAATAACAGGCATTATAGATGGAGGAAAGCAAATTTTCGATTAATATTGATATTTTAATGTATAGTTTTCATTTTTGTTTTTGAATTATAAAAATTTATAAAATTTCGAAAATATCCTAAAAATATTTCCAAGACTTGCAGACATTAGGATTGTAGGCTATAAAGTGAAGAATATATTTACTCATCGGAAATTGAAAAGCTTAGTTCAAATCATCTAGCCATAACTTTGAAAATAATTTTGAAATTTGTTTTTGATTTAAAGATGTTTTTTGTGTTAATTTCTATGTGCAGATTACAAGTTTATGTATTTCAGCGTTTCTTCGCCTCACCGTGAAGTATTTGTACAATTAAGTAAGTTATGATCGCCATACACTTATCTTACCTATATTGTGGCGAGCTCTCAACTCAAATACGGCGGAGAGGTAAAAAATTTTAAATCTGTTTTAAATTTTATTCTAAACATCATGTTATAAAAAGTAATACTTGTGAAAACCAGATTAATTTAAATTTAAATTTGTTAATTTTCCAAAATAATACGTCACAGATGTATATTTTATTTTAGTAAGATATTTTAAAAACATAAATTAACTTATGTTTACAAATATGTCGAAACACTAAAAAATGAACGAATTTTTTTTTTAATCTCAAAATTCTATATTGCAATCAATATAATTTCTGTTTGAAATAAACCAGCGTGTAGAAATAGTAAATTTAATATCTTAACTTTCAATGAAAACTAATATAAATATTTCAAAAAATTAAATTTAAAAGGTACTTTTAGAAAATTAGTGAAGGTAAGTACTAATTGTATATGTGTGTATGCAATTTTGAATATTGAACACAATGCAAATTAATAATTGGAAATAACAAATGCACGAATTAATATTGCATTTAATATTTATTAATGTGTATACAAATATATTGTATGTCTAACTTTTTTTGTGTCTTACAACTCTCTTTGGTATTTATCGTAGGAATCATTTACATGAAGAATGTTTTGCTATGATTGCCTGATTGCATTCCTTGTGATGAAATTAACTAATGAAGAGGGTAATATGAAATTAATGCGTAGGAACACACACACATGCATACGCACACACGAATATATATATATATATATATGCAAGAAGTTAATATATATATATATATATATATATATATATATATATATATATATATAACAATTAAAATATTTAATCTATATGTTTGAATAATGTTTTTAAAATAATTGATTGTTTATACCATTTCGTTCAAATCCGTAATTCTCCGCAAATTTACTATATATATATATATATATATATATATATATATATATATATATATATATATATATATATAATCCTGGGTTCAAAGCAATCGGAGGCTAACCGTACTGATGAGCTGTGATATAGCGAAACAGATCTGTCTCCGGAAGACTATATATATGTGTGTGTGTGTGTGTGTGTGTGTGTGAAGGTAAGGGAGGTATCATGTAGCCACCGATTCATTAGGGAGTCAAATCGGCATTAAGCAGTGTGCAGGGGAAAGCGACCAAACACGCAGTCATCAGCAGGCAAGGTTTTGGCTTTCAATGTTTGGGATGCGCAAGGTATTTTTGCTCATTGCTTATCTTCAGAAAGGAAGAACCATCAACAGTGAATATTTTATAACATTATTGGTGCCTGTGAAGGAAGAAACAGTAAAAAAAAACAGTTACAAATGAAGAAGAAAAAAATGATCTCTAGACTTGATATCTCACCGTCTTACATGTCGATCACGACGATGTTAAAACCACATGAATTGCACTACGAATTACTTCCGCATCGACCTATTTTCCAGATCTAGCACCCAGCGACAAGCGGTTGTTTGCAAGCCACAAAAGAATGCTACAGTGAAAGAGATTTGACTACATTGAAGAAGTTGTATCGTAAACTGAAGCGTATATTGAGACCAAACAAATGGTTCTACCAAAAGGCATCGAATTGTGTTAGAATAAGTGGATCACCCTACAATGATTCTATGTTGATGTATAACCGTGAATATTACCTAAAAGTTGTTGTTTCATCCGGGATTTACTGAGTGATGTGTTATGAAAAGATTTATACCATTATTAAGAGGTAGTATCAATTTTTTGTCATTATTTTTTTTAAAATTATTCCTTTCTAACATGTTCGAAATTTCAGTTAAAATTTCATACCATTTTTACGTAAGGTGACTTTTAAGAAAAGCCTAATAGTACGCTTTTTGGGTCTTTGAATGTTATTAAATTGAAAATTCTTGAAAAAAACAAATAAACGTTTGACTTTCATGAAACTTTCTGGAATTATTTACAAATAAATTAAATTATTTTTGCAATCAATATATTTAGATAAACTTGCTAAAAATGTTTTTTTTACATGTGTTTCCCCAACTCCAATTAATTACAATAACACTTCCAGAAATACATTATCTATACCAATTTTTTATTTATTTGTTATATGCAGGACATATGTAAATCATGTGTCTTCTTTTTTTAGTGACGATACCATTTTTTCCGAATATCAACTTTGAATAGTAAAATCAAAAGTTCATCGAAGCTACGCTATTTTAATGTAAACAAATTTAAATTAATTTTATAAATAATATAATTTTAGGATAACATACACTGAAGAAGAAAGAAAATCTCGATGAATAATTAACTTTTGGTAATTTTTTCTTTGCTAAATGCGACTCTCTTCTTCAGCGACTACCTGCTATATTTGATCAGTTTTCTATGCACGGAAGATTTGCTAATGTTAATTGACACCCAGCTAGCGACCACGTCCATAACGCGACCAGCGATTAACATGGACATAGTTAGCTCCAAAAAACAGGATAATAAAAAGGAAACAGGCCCCAAATTAAACAAAAATAAATTTTTATCGGCAAAATGTTCATGTTATTAATATGAGGATAGATAAAAGTATTTTTAATTATTTTTTTATATTAATTTTTTTTTTCAACACGTTCAAAATATTGGTAGAATATTTTGTTAATCTTTCGTCCATGAGTGACATTATTTTTATAAGGATTTATAACGGCAAACGTAACATTACGCAAGGCACTTTGTGCCGGTGAAAGACACATTAAATTGAAAATTCTTACAAAAATCAAATAATGTTCGGATTTTGATGACATTTTCAGGATTATTCATAATAGATTGAAATCCTTTGCAGAATAAATATTTTTAGAAAATGTTGTGATTTTTTTTTTACATATATTACTCCTAACACCAACTTATTTCCGGAAATGTCTAGACATTTGCAATCGTTTTCCCATAAACCTAATATTAATTAAATTCATGAGTCATTGAGAAAAACTAATCAACTGCTTATTTTTCCTCATATTTATTTCATTTTTATAAAATCTGCTCCGAACTGCGAAAACAGAAATGCAATAAAAATAAGCCATATTTTATTTACATAAACTTTTAATTGATTAAAAAAAACAATATAAACCGAGTATATCATAGTGAAAAAATTAAAAATTCAATAGATAATAGATTTTTAAAAGAAATGTTTTCGACTTTATAATTTTTATAAAGATTCAAATTTTGTTTTAAACTTCCTCCTTAATTGTTTAATTTAGGGTGTTAAATTAATGCATGAAGTCTACATTTACTGATCGAAAATATAAAAGCTCAATGCAAATAGTTTAAACAATGGATTTTTGAAATTATTAAAACATTTTAATTTTGTGCGTATGATGACACGTATTTTCTTTTTACGGGTAGCCGTACATGATATATAACATTAAAAGTTCACATGTTTCAAAGATTGCTCACCATACATAAAAAAAACTATATAAACATTTTGGGCAGCATACAATTCTTTCATCACGCTTCCGTGTTTCCTATGACCTACGCTTCAACATACAAACAGCTTTGGAAACAATCGCTTCAAAATTTTATCCACTCAGGTATATGCATCCATTAAAAATAATGTTAAGACAATTAAATTAAATGAACACATCGGTTAATACTAATTAGTAATATTTTCCAAGATTTTTATATACATACTTATATATACATATATATATATATATATATATATATATATATTGGTCTGAAGTCTGAAGAGATTTGTATATATATATATATATATATATATATATATATATATATATATATTTATATATATTGGTCTGAAGAGATTTATATACTTATATATATATATATATATATATATATATATATATATATTGAAATATATATATATTGAAATTTATATATTCAAAAGTTTTACAATATGATTTTATGGAATATTTTTTATACAAATGTGTAATTGTCTATCCCTATTATTACCAAAAACTAAGCATTAAGCAACAATATATATATATATATATATATATATATATATATATATATATATATATATATTGGTCAGAGGGGTGGTCGATGAGAGAGCCGCGAAATACAATATTAACAATGGATTTATAAAAATATCAAACTTATGTTCGTTGTTATATATATATGTGTGTGTTTGTGTGTGTGTGTGTGTGTGTGAGAGAGAGAGAGAGAGAGAGAGTGAGTGAAAGAGAGACTGTGTGTATGTGTTTGTGTATGTGTGTGTGATTGCGTCTGTTGTAAGTATTATTGCCAGTTTGTAAGTTCGATCATTTCTGTATGCCATATAGACAGTGTAAGATTTCTAAAAATATAAGCGTTGCTTGAACACCCACTAGCGTTACTGGAGATAAATGCTCAAGTGATCGCTTCAAAACACACAGTAAAAATAAATTCAATGAAAAATTGTTTGACAAAATAGTTCCCTGGAATCTATTATGATTAAATAACAAATATACTGGCAAACTAATACATTATATTAAAAGATCTGTTTTCCAAGTGATGTATACTCTAACAGACATATATTTGAATTTCAAGAAGGCCAATTTTACCTTTTCAAATTCACCTAATAAAAGGCTAAACACGCACTCAAGCTAGAAGTGTCATTTTAAAATGGCAGTGATGAATAAGGTTTATGTCATGAAAAAGAGAAATAGTAGAATGTGCATATTATGAACATAAGACAATATATAAATTTTACACATTAACTAGATGATAATATTATTTGATAATTTTTGACGCGGCAGCATTTTCGCAGAGCACTGGTTGTTGGAGAAAACACTATCAAGATGAATAATTTTTCTTACATTGTAAACATCGAGAAAATTGCGGCGAACCGACTGCTTAGATGTAGCGAAAATTGTCATAGTTTTTCAGGTAGAACAATATTTTAGCAGCAGGTTTATTATAGGACACAAACTATTATATATATGAATATGCTTATATAGGTATGTCGATTTTTGGAACACGAATAGTAAAAAATCATTAAAGTATATATAATGTGGCAATTCATATATATATATATATATATATATATATATATATATATATATATATATATATATATATATATAAGATTCATTTCGAAATAACAACATCACTTGAAAAGACACAAAAAGTGTCGAAACAAAATAGCTACTTTTGTAGTGATATTATAACATATCAATGTTTATTAATTAATTAATAATAATATATATATATATATATATATATATATATATATATATATATATATATATAAGCATATGAAATATATTTATAGACAGAAATAGACATTAGTTGCATATAAAGGAATGATTATGAAAAGACATGAGAATCTATGCATATGTTCCTGCTAAGCTTCCATAACGCTTATAATGGATATTACTTGTGTTTATTTTACATCCTGTCAACAAGAAGCCCCTGGGATATAGAATCCCAAACAATATACATTATTCATTTCGTTGACAGAACACAAGCTAACGACAAATAACCCTCACACACCTACACACACACTAGCACAAACACACGAACAGATACACACAAACACAGGCACTGAAACACACATGCACGCATAAAAATTCATGGTTTCTGCTGTGCATTATGAAGTTGGTGATTTCCTCTCGGGAAGTTGGATCAGTACGTTTTAAAATTGCCTTAATTTGAAAAAGGAGAGTAATGCAAAAAGATGAAGGCAAACTAGAATATACGCCTACTTGCTGATTAATTCCAATAATAAATGATAAAAATCGGAAGTCATGAAGATAGCGAAAGCTTTTTTTCTCAGATTTTTAAAATCATATATATATATATATACATATATATATATATATATGTGTGTGTGTGTTTGTGTGTGTGTGCGTGTAATATTTACATTATTCATATTATTGTACTCATCTTTGTTGCTATTTGTGCGACATTTTGGCCGTTGTACGATTCGGTACTTTCAGGTGATAAGAATTTAGAACAAAACCCTACACAACCATCAGCAGGGAGCAGGATAGTCTCTTTGAAAGCAAAACTATGCTCCTCATCGGTCTAACTCTATCAGCAGATCTCAAGTGGAATTAAATCCATAGATATATCTGCAGCTAGGAAGGTCAGTTTACTGGTTACGTTGAGTGAGTTTTTATCGTCTGAATCTATCTTGCATATATATATATATTTACTATCTACCCGTGCATTGAATACTGCTTTTAGATATGATCGGATGCCCCTGCTACTCTAACGGAGAATTTGCCAGGTAATTGATTACTACCTGGTAGCTGAACTCCACTCACTTTCTGAAAGACATAATGTGGCTTCACTCTATCTCTTTCTGCAAATAATTTCAGGGCTTCTGCGCCTATGAGCTTAGCACCCTGATGACTCCATTGCATGAATTTCCTCAAGTTACTAGACTAGCGACAAACGCCCACTCTTTTACAGTGAAACCGATTAAATGTCCTCCCAACCCTCTACTCTATAAGCTTCTTTTCTTTCACTTCCCTCCTATGGCATTTCCTTCCGTATATTTTATTCCATGATACCTACAATCTGCTAGTATTTAAACGCAGTGTCAATTGCCATCTCTTAACACTTTGACTCACATTTTCCCTTACATTCCTTGTATAATGTTCTTCTATCGTTCTATACTACTCTCATACAACATCCTTCTCTTAACTTTTATCTGGCACCCCCTGTAACTCTTTCCCATCGTTCTCCAGCTTAATAATACTCTGCTCACCAGCAGCAGCACTGTCTTGCTTGCGGTAAAATGTGTATAAAGAAAATTATCTTCAATTATTTTTGTAATGTTCCGTGACATTTCGAATTTTTTAGGTTTGTTTATATAAGAATAGAAACAAGAGCAGTTAGGAATATTACGAATAATCAGAAATTTTTTGTACTTACATGATTTAATTTAACTTTGTGAATCAATCAATTCTGTCTTTGTTGAGTGGTTAAGAAACCTCAGATAAATTCACAGATTGGCTTAGGATTCCTAAGTTCGAATCCTGTCGGGGTTGCATTTTTTCCTAACTAGATTTCTCGAATATTCAGGCCGCTATATATATTTACAGATATACTTATTAATAAAAAAAACAAAGTATTTACTCAAATATGATTATCCTTTAAAAATAATCTTCAAAAAATAGCTCCAATTACATTTCTTAAATTTTTATGATATTCTCAGCTGTCAGTCAGTTAAAGTGCCATACGTAATACAGGCTTGAGTGATCATGTCTCGAAAAAGAATGACTGACTGGGCAGAAGATTACACCGCTGAAGATTGCCATTACATTCTGTCCTATTATAGCTTTCCAATGGAATTTGCGCGTAAGTGAATGCAAGGAATTCAACTGGAATTCAAACTCGGCTCCCCGAATTCTCATTCCGAAACTTTATCCGCTGCACCACAACGCACGTCCAGCTGTAACTTTTCGAAATAATCTAGTACCACAACTATCTCGAAAGTTGTACAAGGCCGCCACATTTTCCCCACACCATGTCTAGTGGTCCCTGTATAAACTTGTTATCATTTGCTTATCTTATATTGTTAAGATTGTGCCCAAATATAATCAATCCTTATAGGATGTCTAGTTCACTTAAGATTCCCTCACTGCTAATACATTAAACTGCTGCACCCTTTTCTTACAGCCGTTTCTTTCGATTTTCGAACATAATTTGTTCAAATGTCTATCCTATATAAATTGTATGCACCTAGTATATAATCTGGATTATTCTAATGTCATTCCAAATGACATCTGAATCACAATCCGCTATTTAAAAAAAGTAAAAAATCATGATATGTACAGTTTCAGAGTTTCTTATAGAAATTTTCATGTTTATAACGTAGTAAACAATGTCATTATTGCAACCTTAAAGTTGTAACAATAATCAATATCATGGCTGTAATTGTAACTTTCAATAATGTAAAAACGTAAAAATAAAATAAATTTTAAACCTTTAAATGCTTTTCTTTGTTTAAAAATTACTTGTTTTTATCTCTTTCTATTCCATTTTAGGATATTAAATTATTACTAATAAGTAGCTAATATATTTTTCTGGGTTTAGCTAATATATGTCACAAGGACGAAAATATGGGGAACACAGTGATGATCAAACTCTCTATTCGTTAATAACTGATATTAGAAATAATCTTGGTAATTATTATAATGCGATGTAGTTCCCATCGATTTACTAAGCGTGGTTTAGAAATGGAACATGGCCGAAAATATGGGATAACCAGTAAGAATCAAAGTCATTATTCAGTTGTTATTGACATAGAGAGACAAACGCGTCAACCATTACACGACGTTGAAATGTCCAATGATTTACCGGGTCTTAAATGTTGCACACTGCTAGAAGTATGACTATCTAGTGAGTATAACGATAAGCCGGAAAGTGAAACGAATTAATGAAGCTTGTTCTTAAAGAGACATTTATATACCACGTCATAAAATAATATATATATATATATATATATATATATATATATATATATAAGTGTCTAGAGGTGGAAAAATACATATAATAAATAACTGCCGCATAACAAAGGAGGAATAAAAGGAAAGGTCTTATATGTAGTTGAAGCCATTTCTGATCATGGAAAGTCATTGTAACCACTCCCGATTTAAAGGTCTGGATTCATATATATCCAAACTGGACATGGCTGGATCTATCAATATCCCAGCGGGATAAGGCATTTATATCCCAATGAGAGAATATAAAATCTATTTATGCCTCAGCAGCACGGCACCATGTGCTTGTAAACAGTTTGTTCCAACATGACGCCGCAGGATTCATCTATATCACGGCAAGCTGCAGTTGTAGAAAAATTTAGTCTAATCGAAGAAGGCCCAGGCAGAAAGAAACAACCTTATCGTTTGGTTGTTTTCCACGAAATGTGTAACTGACTAGCATTTAGGTCACTATCTTGTGTGACGTCTCAAAACAGATGACATGAGACCTACGTAACTTATTACTGTGGATTCTTGTTGAGAAAACAAACAAAACGATAAATATCAAAAACAGATATGGATATTGAAAATGTACGTTATATTGAACAAAAATATACAAACTGGAACACTGGTTAGTCAATTCAGGAATACTAGGTATACTAGGAATATTATAAGCAGAAATCAATATATAGTCTTGTAGTGAAGAAGTATGTCCGGGTAACGAATCTATATAAAAAAAAAACTCTCCAACTAACTATGCACTAACTTACGGGCGACTGACACATAACTGACACTCTAACTACTATTTAAATGCTTTACAACAGTATTTACCAACCTTCCCACGCAAGGCTAGATGTGACAGAAGGTCTTTTCATTGTGGGTCTTCCTGGTCAAATAGCCAGGCCAATGATATATGTCTATTTTTCCCCAGTCGTGATTCTACCATTCATCAAAACCATGACGGGTTTGTGCGCTCTGCTCAAAAGCAGAGAGCGCTATCGACCCGAAGGCAGAGTCTAACAGCGTCATAGTCAAAGTAGCAGAGGCAAATGCCAACTGCTTTTTCAAACCTCCCACGCAAGGCTAGATGTGAGACAAGGACATTTCATTATGGGTCTTTCCGGCCATATAGTCAGGCCAAAAAATGTCTGTATTTCTTTTCCCAGTCGTGATTCTACCTTTCGACGCAGCCACGACATGGTTAGTGCTTTCTGCTCGGAAGCAGAGAGCGCTCTCTACCCAAAGGCAGAGAAATGAAAATGTCATAGTCGTAGTAGCGGAGGCAAATGCTAAATGCTTTAAAATGGTATTTACCCACCTTCCCACGTAAGGCGAGATGTGACACAAAGGCTTATTAATGTAGTTCTTCGCGTCTATATAGCCAGGCCAAAAATATCTATCTATCTTTCCCCAGTCGTGAATCTACCCTCGACCGGGTTAATGCTCTCTGCTCGGATGCGGAGAGCGCTCTCTACCAGAAGGCAGAGAGCTGACATTGTCATAATCATAGTACCAATGTCAAATGCTAACTGCTTTACGATGCTATTTGCCAACCTTCCCACGCAAGGCTAGATGACACAAGGTCTATTTATTGTGGTTCTTTCCGGCCATATAGCCAGGCAAAAAAATGTGTGTCTATCTTTCCCCAGTCGTGATGCTACTCTACGGAGGAACCACGACGTGGTTAGTGCTCTCCACTCGATAGCGGAGCTCGCTCTCTAAACGAAGGCACAGAGCTGCAAGTGTCATAATCATAGCAGCAGAGGCAAATGCCAACTGCTTTACGACAGTATTTACAAACCATCCCACGCAAGGCTTGACGTGACACAAGGGCATTTTATTGTGGCTCTTTCCGGCCATATAGTCAGGCCAAAGAATGTCTTTCCTTTTTGTCTAGTCGTGAATCTACCCTTTACTGAAAACACGGCTAGATTACTACTCTCTACTTGGATGCAGAGAGCGCTCTCTACCAGAAGACAGAGAGCTGACAGTGTCAAAGTTTTAGTAGCAAAGGCAAATGCCAACTTCTTTACGATGGTATTTACCTACCTTCTCACGTAAGGTTAGATGTGACACAAGGTCTTTTTAATGTAGGTCTTCCCGGCCATATAGCACGGCAAAAAATATTTATATCTTTCCGCAGTCGTGAATCTACCCGACGGCGTAACCACGCCTGGGTAAATGCTCTCCAATCCATAGCAGAGAGCGCTCTCTACCCGAAGGCACAGAGCTGCCAGTGTCATAGTAAAAGCTGCAGAGGCAAATGCCAACTGCTTTACGACAGTATATACCAACGTTCCAAAGCAATGCTAGATGTGACAGAAGGTCATTTTATTGTGGGTCTTCCCGTCCATATAGCACGGCCAAAATATCTCTATCTTTCCCCAGTCGTGATTCTATCCTTCAGAGGAACAACGACTAGGTAAGTTCTTTCTGCTCGGAAGTAATGAGAGCTCACAGTGTCATTGTCGTAGTAGCAGAGGCAAATGCCAACTGCTTTTCGATAGTATTTACTAACCTTTCCACGCAAGGTTAGAGGTGACATATGGTCGATTTATTGTGGGTCTTTCCGTCTATATAGCTAGGCCAAAATATGTCTGTCCATCTTTCCCCAGTCGTGATTCTATCCTTCGGTGGAACCATGACTACACGAAAGCAGAGAGCTGACAATGTCATGGTCATAGTAGCAGAGGCAAATTCCAAATGCTTTACGACGCTATTTACTAACCTTCCAACGCAGTGGTAGATGTGACTCAAGGTCGATTTATTGTGACTCGTTTCGGACATATAGTCAGGCCAAAAAATGTCTGTCTATCTTTACCAAATCGTGATAATAACCTACGTCGGAACCACGACACGGTAACTGCTTTGTGCTCGGAAGCAGATAGCGCTCTCTACCCGAAGGCAGTGTCATATTCATAGTAGCAGAAGTAATGCCAACTGATTTACAAAAGTATTTACCAATCTTCAAACGCAAGGGTAGATCTGCCACAAGTTAATTTTATTGTGGTTCTTCTCGGCCATATATCCAGGCCAAAAACATGTCTGACTTTTTTTTTCAGTCGTGATTCTACCCATCGGTGGAAACAGGAGTAGGTTAGTGCTTTCTGCTCGGAAGCAGAGAGCGCTCTCTACCCGAAGGCACAGAGATGCCTGTGTCATAGTCATAGTTGCAGAGGCAAATGCCAACTGCTATACGATAGTATATACCAGCTTTCCCACGCAAGGCTAGATATGACAAAAGGTCATTTTATTCTGGGATTCCCGGCCATGTAGCACGGCCAAAAATATCTGTCTATCTTTCCCCAGTCGTGATTCTACCATTCGGCGCAACCACGACGGGTTTGTGCTCTCCGCTCAAAAGCAGAGATCGCTCTCTACCCGAAGGCAGAAAGCTGACAGTGTCATAGTCATAAGCAGAGGCAAATACCAGCTGCTTTCGACAGTATTTACCAAGCCTCCCACGCAAGGCTAGATGTGAGACAAGGTCATTTTATTATGGGGTTTCCCAGGTCAAAAAATAACAGTATATCTTTTCCCAGTCGAGATTTTAACCTTCGGTGGAACCGCGACTGTCTTAGTGCTCTCCGTTCAAAAGCAGAGAGCGCGTTCTACGCGAAAGCAGAGAGCTAACAGTGTCATGGTCGTAATAGCAGAGGTAAATGCCAACTGCTTTACGACGCTATTTGCCAACCTTCCAACACAAGGCTAGATGTGACACAAGGTCGATTTAATGTGGGTATTTCCGTCCATAGATTCAGGCCAAAAAATGTCTGTCTATCTTTCCCCAGTCGTGATACTACCCTATGTCGGAACCACGACTGGGTTACTGCTTTGAGCTCAAAAGCAGAGAGCGCTCTCCACTCGAAGGCAGAGAGCTGACAGTGTCATAATCATAGAAGTAGAGGTCCTGCCTGTGGAACTCACTCCCGTATTCTTGCTTTCCTGACCTCCAGAAATTTAAAAGCAAAGTTAATACTCACCTACTAACCACTGGCCTCTAGCTCTCTCCCCTCCCCTGTATAACCTTCCCTTTCTCTCCGCCCATGTACCTGTCATTGCACCTGCTTTCTCAGCTTTCTATTGTTCCTTTCTAACTAGCTTGTACTCCTCACTCTTTTCTAATTAATCTTTTTACATTTATGTAACCCCTGCACATCAGTGGCGTTTCTGCCTTGCTCGGGGTGAAATGATTAAAAAAAAAAAAAAAATGCTAACTGCTTTACGACAGTATTTACCAAACTTCCCAGAAAAGACTAGATGTGACACAAGGTCTATTTATTGTGGGTCTTTCCGGCCATATAGCCAAGCCAAGGAACGACTGCCTATCTCTACCCTGTCGTGATTCTACCCTACGGCGGAATCAAAACTGGTTTAGTGCTTTCCGCTCGAAAGCAGAGAGCGCTGCCTACCCGAAGACACAGAGCTTCCAGTGTCATAGTCATAGTTTCAGATGCAAATGTGAAATGGCTTACGACAGTATTTACCAACCTTCACACGCAAGGCTAGATGTAACACAAGGTCAATTTCATGTGGGTCTTCAAGGCCATATAGCCAGGCCAATAAATATCTGTCTATTTTATCCCAGTCATGACTGTATCCATCGGCGGGACTACGACGAGGTTAGTGCTTTCTGCTCGGAAGCAGAGAGCGCTCTCTACTCGAAGTCAGAGAGCTGCCAGTGTCATAGTCATAGTAGAAGCGGCAAACGCTAACTACTTTACGACTTCTGTTCTCTGTATAAGCAGTATTTTATGTATACATTAGACGATTCCATTCTTATATGCAAAAAGGGGTGATCCCCAACACTTACATCGACCCAAGAAATGTACACGCGTTATAGATACAAATATGACGACAAACCTCACAACTCAAATGTAATTGATCAGTGGAGATAAGCTAGTTAATCATTACCACACCTCAATTTGTCACATATATGCTATTTATGTAAAAGGAAACAAGCTCAGTTTTTTACTCTATATATATGGATGAATATAATCTTTTTCACATTTAAAAATGCTATATCATCACACACACACACACACACACACACACACATATATGTATATATATATATATATGTATAGATAGATAGATAGATAGATAGATAGATAGATAGATAGATTTCATTAAAAACATTATTTTTATTTTGTAGCTATAGTCGAGGACAGTTTGTAAAAACAGCTGTCCGTATTTTGAAATCAATTATTGGTGTTTTAACCTGCATTTGTAGAAATAGAAATAACAGTAATTTCATTTGGCCGAGCTATTGAATTGCCAAATTCCATCTGCTAAATGCATCCCTGTTTGGAAGATTTGGAAAAATCTTCAAATTAACGTCTGCCTGAGACAAAAAAAAAATATATATATAATGACCAGTTATTTCGCTCTTGGTCGCGTATGGAATAACTATTGTCTTTCAATCCAGGACTGATATAATGGCTCTCGGAATAGGAAAATTAAAAATAAAAAGACTTATAAAAGAACCGACGATGTTCCGTAAAATGAACAAATTTAAAAGAAATACTTGATATTTGCTGATCTAATTACAAATATCACAACAATAATTTTGAACGGAAAAAAAGGAACACAGGAATGATATAAAGTTTTGTGAAGTTCATTACCACTACAGAATTAAAAACTATACTTAGGTGATGTAGGTGATCTTCTCTCAAATAAAAACAATTATATATATATATATATATATATATATATATATATATATATATATATACCACTTCTGTAAAGCTCACGAAAAAAAAAAAGAAAATAGCAAAGCAGCATCGGTTCAGTTTAGCAGAGATTACCAGTTGTTAAACTTTACTACTATTTATAAAACTTCTTGCTGCATTTGCAATATTCATTCATGTCGTTAAGTTCCGAAGAATATATATATATATATATATATATATATATATATATAGATAGATAGATAGATAGATAGATAGATATTCTAAACATATACTTTTAAAGATAGACAATGAGTGTCTATTATGCTTAATCATGAGCCGCTCTAAAAATTGTATTTTGACTTTAATTTCAAGTGAAAATAAAGACAAAAATTCTCCAACATTTGGATAAGTTTATGTCAACACAAGATAAAATCTTCTTGATTGTGTATGTTTTTATATTAACGTCCTCGTAACCTATCTGAAGATGGCTCATGTAAGCCCAAATCTGAGAACCAACTTAATATAAAATAATCCAAATATTTCACCTGAATTTAAAGCCAAAATATTTAGAACGGCTCATAATTAAACATAATAGATATTCATTGTCTCTAATATTTTTATATCTAACATATATTTATAAAATTATCTACTGCCTAGCTACACTATATATATATATATATATATATATATATATATATATATATATATATATACTCGAAAATTGTTGTATCGTCGAATGAAGAGATGAAGATAAAAATGTTGACAAACAACTTTATTAACCGAGTGGTACTACCAAGATATATATACAATATATACAGTCTCTCGCATCAGTTGGTGTTACTTCTTGATGTCCGTGATAATGATAAGACCCTCGTGCTAAGCTCACATTTTCTTGTTTATATCCGGGCTACCGGAATTCACATGGTACGATCTACGACACAAAAATTATAATAAAGATCCTTGTGTATTTATTTGTGTGTATATATATATATATATATATATATATATATATATATATATATATATATATTTTAATCATTTCACCCCGAGCAAGGCAGAAACGCCACTGATGTGCAGGGGGTTACATAAATGTAGAAAGATTTAGAAAAGAGTGAGGGGTGCAAGCTAGTTAGAAAGGAACAATAGAAAGCTGAGAAAGCAGGTGCAAAGACAGATACATAGGCGAAGAGAAAGTGAAGATTATACAGGGGAGCGGAGAGAGCTAGAGTCCAGTGGTTAGTAGGTGAGTATTAACTTTGCTTTTAAATTTCCGGAGGTCGTAGCCGTCAGGAAAGCAAGAATACGGGAGTGAGTTCCACAGGCGGGAAGTGCGAGAGAGGAAGCTGCAGGAGTAGAATTGTCGTCTGCATTTGGTTAACCTGACTGTGAATGGGTGGGACCCAGTTGCCAGTCTGGTTGCACGGGTAAACACCTGTTGAGGAGGCATCATTGACTTAAGCTCATCCGAGCAGAAGCCATGAAAGTATTTATAGAAGAGACAGAGGGAGGCCACATTTATATCATGTCTCACACAGGGGTTTGAATTTCATTTTGTTTATTTTTTATGTCTTAATGCAAGTTACTCAATAGTAGGTGTATTAAATCAGTATTTATATATATATATATATATATATATATATATATATATATATATATTGCCCTTTAGAGGGCTTATCGATATATTTTGATATCATTTTTAATGACACGGACCCTCTCGTATGAACGATAAATTCAAATATATAATAATAATTGTAATACTTACGTACCATAAATATAATTTCAATACGTAGTTAAAAGTTGACCACTTCTTTAGATATCACAGTCAATTACATAAATACTGCAATGCATCTCTCAGCAATTTATGTCTAAAAATTTGCCTTTTAGATTTAACTACGGATACACATGGAAAATCTAAATCTCTCTGTATTCTTTTGCGCACATCCCAAAGCTATATTTCCACAATAAATATAATCAAAATAGCAATTTGTATATGTGCATCAATACATTCTTTTGTGTAAAAGAAAATGTTTTTAGTATGTATACAATAAGCCTTTTGTTTGTATAACAAATATTTCTGTAAATAATTATTACGCTGCTGTATGTGGCTGAAAATATGTTTTCATGTGGCCTCAAAATTTAGGAAATGACATAAAATTGTGTGTGAATATTCGCTGAAACCCCTTATTTATATATATAAAAGGCAATCTGTGAGTCTCTGTGGGACTATTCCCTATGTACGCTTAGATTTCTTCAGCTAAGCCATTCAAATTTTCTAGGGACACATATCTACAGGGAAGCAACGTCGACACATAGTTTTTGAGTTTAAGTTCAGCAATTTTCCCTTTCTCACTTTTTGGCCAATGGGGCAGATTGTTTTCATTTGCTCCGTAAAACATCTAAGATGGTTGCTAGATTATGTCACCGAAATCGATTCACACGTGTCAAATGCGACTAAAAAAATGAGCCTTTATATTTAATTTTTATTCCGACGTTTTAAAATTCATTTGGTCAACAAAAAATGTGAATATTTTCCCCTAATTTTGAAACAAAAGAAATATTTAACAACAAAATATTTCTGAACTGAGAGCGTCATAGTTTCTATATTTCTACATTTTTAAATATTCTTCGGAAATTTCTGAACTGAGACAGTAATAGTTTTATAATTCAACAGTTTTAATTATGCTTCCAAAATTTCTGAAGTAAGAGCGTAATAGTTTTTATATTTCAAATTTCAGTAAAACAAAATAAATAATTTTTATTTTTATGTTAAATTCATTTAGTCAACAAAAGCATAAATATAATTCCCCGTAAATTTGAAGCAAAACAAACGCAATATTATTTACAATTTCACAAAAACATCAAACCACGTTTACGCAAAATAAAAGAAAATAGATATTTTAATGGAATTATTTAACAAATTTTATCAACAATTTTTTATATAATTATTTTTTTTATATATAACCGACTCCTACTACTAAAATGTTCTGACTTACACGGGTGACGCCGGGCTATGAGACTAGTATAATATAATAAGGAAAAAGTATAATGGACCGAAATTGCATATGTATCATTATCAGCAAAAACTTCCGAAATAGAGTAAACAATCAAAAGATGAACGTCTCAATGAAATTTTGTCAAAGATCACCCCATTTCAGAATGTAGATAATCAAGCCATATGTTAATTGAAAAAATATATTGCAATAATATAAATCCTAAATCTACACTTCTGTAAGATGTATAAAATCTAAATAGTAAACATACATCATAGAAAAAGAAAATTAGATCGAAGGAATATATTCGAAATAACTTCCCTTTAACCACACAAGGAAGTATGTATAATACAGAAAAGAATAAAAGAATCCAGTAAAATTAAAATATGAACGGTAGACCAGCAAAATGGAAAATGATTTAAGACCACATGGGATCGTAAAAAAGATAGAGAAAACCTAACACGATTTACGAATGATAGATTTACAAACCTGACAGCTCAATTACATTACACCAGACGATTTTTATCGAGCTACCATACGTACAAAAACAGGGCAGTTAAATGTCAGGAGACAGTATGTTCTATGGGCCACATGACTAATATAATTATGTGAATTCTGGGGAATAGTAAACGTTGTTTTATAAGTTCAGGCATAGAGCAATCTCTACATGGCTTTCCTAATGTTGCAGAAACAAAAATACGATATTAGTAATTCAAGTCTTACAGCGGGAACCACGAATCACTATATACACATATGCTTTAATGCGTACACATACGCCTGGAGGAACCCCTTAAATCAAGAAAGCTTGGGAAATAGTGTATATCCCTAAAATTGACAGAATTTCATCTGCGGTATCTGAGTAACTACATGGTAAAAGAAAACAATGTTAAGAAGGCATCATGTTGAACAATAAAAGCTGTATTCATCAAAATTAGGACAAGATATTCAAAGAGATGTCGATTTTGTAACTGATCGGCACAACAAAATGTGCGCTCTCTGTGACACACATTAATCTATACTTCAGAGATGATGTAGTATTTAAATTATTTACACTGTTCGAGCTGTTGTTCTAATCTGTATTGCCAGGATTACGACGTTTCAGTCTTTGTACACTTCAACCTTCTTCAGGTACAAGGAATTTTTAAGTGAAATCTTTTTTATTATAGGGCAATATAATTCTTATTCCATCTGCGATGACAATTTTGGATGCCATGCTGGTATCTCCCTTTAACTCACTATTGTAAATTATTTGATTATCACTTCTGTAGTCACCTATCGAGCTCACATAAATAAATAAGGTAGCTATTTATTATTAATAACCCTGAACCCAAAATAGAACGAAAAGAGGTTAGTACATGTATATTTTAAATTGAAAAAAAGTTGAAAAATTAAATCATTTTTAAAACGAAATTATACTATATAAAAAGAGTAACAGTCGCTATATCAGCAACCTTGCACAAAACAATAACAGCGTGTTCGGTATATATTCTCCCAATTGAAGAACTCAAATATTTGTAACTGAACAATATGAGAGATCAATTTGCAAGACCCCACATCGTAATAGGAGATTTCAATAGCCATAATGAAATCTGGGGAAATAAAGAAACAGATAAAAATGGTAAAATAATAGAATCAATTTCAACTCACCATCAGTTGTGTATGTACATCACTAAATCAAATAAATATCTGTTCCTAACAGCAGACCTAAAACTATTTGACCCTTACCTGATGCTCGAATTTAACTGGAAAGTACATGAACACTTTCCGATTCTATTAGCAAACGGTACACATAAACTGAACAAAAGAACTTCGAACGGGAATTTAATAAATACTATTTGGGATGGATTTAAAACGTCATGTCTAGTTGAAATAAAGCCACAAGCCAATAAATATGATGGCGAAGACATCCTATATTTTACCTACACATTGTTAAACATAGCTGAAGTACATGTACCCAGACGCAAAATACAATAGACCATGGTTTAATGAAGAATGCCAAAAAATATAAAAATTGGAGATAACGTAGAGCAACATTAAAAACTAAAATAAATGCAACACGAAAAAAATTAAATATTCATAACCACAGCATAATCAAAGACCGAAAATTCATCAAAGACTCCAGAAGTAATACATGGATAAATTATGTTGCCAAAATAGATAATAACTCAAAGCCGAAAAAGTATGTCAGATGACTCGGAAAGAACAGACTAAAATGGCCATCGTTTTCCCAAACAACTCACTCATAATAATTTGAAGCAGGCGAGAAAGAAATAGCAAATCATTCAGCCGAAAAATTCTCATAAAGTACAGCACCAAATACCAAAGAAAATGTTTTAAAATCATTAAAACAAAAGCAGAAACAAATCAAATTTCATAACAAAACATCGAAAAATGTAACCAAAAATTCTCCTCAGAAGTACTAGCAAAAATAGTCAACAACGCCCAAAATACAGCTTTTTGACTAGACAAAATCCACTATTGCTACCTAAAAAGAATTATCTGAACCATCCACAAATTACCTTCTACAAATCTTTTATGATATATCGAACAGCGTTTACATCCTTAAATAATGGTAACAAATCACAGTTACACCAATGCCAAAACCATTCAAAATCAACGCAAAAACCTACAGAAACATTACTCTTAGCAGATGTGTCATCAAAACACTGGAAGGAATGATTAATGCCAGATTGATTTAGTATCAAGAAACAAAGAAATTAATAACTGCATATCAATCTGGATTTAGAAGCCAAAGAAGCCCTATATGTTAGCTGATCCGATTAGAAACATTTATCAGAGAGGCTCCTATTAAATAAGAACATCTAGTGGCAGTTTTTTTTCGATTTCGAAAAGTAATATGACACAATATAGAAATACAGCATTGGAAAAGATCTTAAAACTCTCGAACTAGAAGAAAGAATGCCATTATTAATTTAACAACCTCTTATATGATTGAAGATTTAGAGTGAAAATGCGACAGGTTTCTCCGAAGAAAAAGAACCAGAAACGGATATGCCCCAAGGCAATGTATTTCTGTTACTCTATTTAATACAAAAATAAATTGAATTAAAAACAAATAATAATAGCGGAACAAAACTGTGTTTTCTAAGTAAATACATTCCTGGTTTGCTATAGAGCAAGAAACATGTACCACATAGTTCGAATATACCAGCAAACAAACCATCGAGAATAGGCTATATTTTCAAAAGAAAAAAAGAAATGTGTCCACCTATGGAACCAACAACAGATCCACCAAGACACGGTAATTAAAATAGACTACACCGAAATTCCAATTATTGAGGTGACATTCAGGACCGGAAACTCTCCTACGTTCCCGTATTACATACTTTTAACAAAACGTGACAAAACCATACAATTTCACAAAAACGCAATGACTGTGAAGGAAGCAAAGAAACATTAAAATTATATCGCTCATTAATCACACCAAAACTGCATTACGCCTGCGTTATACATGAAGCAGCCAGAAAAGCATACTTGAAAGATCTAAATACCATACACCACCAAGAAATAGACTAGTACTGGGTGCATATAGGATTTTTTATACACGGAATCGGATTTAGAGCTGACCCGCGACAAATTCAGGATTATTTATACTGAATTGAAACCCAAAATAAATAAATTCTTTCACGCAAAATGGAAACAACAGTGGAAAAACATCATCCACAAATAACTCTTCCATATCCATCCCATGTTGAGAGAATGAAAACCTGCGTTAAAAAAACCAGGAAGAGAAAATATCATTATATCTTGACTGCGCATGAGTCATTCACATTTTAATATTGAAACAGGAATAACAACAACAGTGTTTGACATGTCAAACGCCTTGCTACGTTAAACACATTCTCGTATAATGTAGAAGAATCGGTCTCATCAGAAAGAGATTTTTCAAACAGAACGGTTTGAGCGATCTCTTTGAGAACGGAAAATGGATGACCTAACTTTCTTGAGAGCAACAGAGTAGTTCCAAAAATATGCTGAAATGAAACCATTTTAACGTCTGCAAACAACTGAGATCTTGCTTATCTAAAACGTTATCTATAATATTTTCTTTTAGAAACCAAAAAATCCACCGTTTTCTGGAAGCCTGTACATATTACTTAAAATTGTTAATCAGCCAAAATGATGCCATAATCTGTGATGATTTTCTCATAAATCAGCTATAAATATGCAGACATTGAGCAACAAAATGTCATATTCATGGGTGAATAAATTTATATAGAAATACATAAATATTGTGTTTGGGATAATTTAAAACACGCCATAACATCTGTTCCTAAAAAAATAGAATTGGCATACTCAGAAGATATGTATGTTAACATACTTCTGAGTAATAAAATCACTACCAGCATAATCGCTTATATATATATATATATATATATATATATATATATATATATATATATATATACTCATCTAAATATTGATCTATCTGTCTGGTTATCTGTATGCTGTTGCATATTTCTTTTAGGATAGATAGATAGATAGATAGATAGATAGATAGATAGATAGATAGAGTGAGTGAGAGAGAGAGAGATAGAGAGAGAGAGAGAGATAGCCGAACGAGTACTTTCTGGAAACAAAAATCAGTTATACAGTGACATGTATAAGGGGATTACCATTTCCGAAATCCATCGATGGTTTTATTTGTAGAAAATCATGTCTGAATGACTGAGGGTTTAATCGGGCTAGTTTTATTAAAACCGTAGATCATGCTAGATTCTATACTCTCTATTAGACTACAGACGAAGTTGAAATAATAATAAATATGTCTAAGTAGGTGCCTGATAGATGAATTGATTATGTCTCCTAGGAGTACAGTGGTTTCGGAAAGTGATTAGTCTTATATAACTGGTACATATATATATATATATATATATATATATATATATATATATATATATGTCACGCGATGCTAGATACATGAATGTATAATCAGAGAAATAAGCAAATCGTTTTTATATATATATGGGTAATATAAAAGTTTAGACTAAAAAATAATTTAATTTCGAAATACTAAAGCAAATCCTACGAGAAAATAAATACGCATATTGTACGAGTCGAAATAAGGGTCTGTGTTTTTACATGTTTAGATAATATAGAAGAAATAAGAAAAGTGTATTTAAATTGATATTAGTCTTGCAACTGAAGATATAATATTAAGAAAAAATACGATATTTATCTGATTCACATTGCTTTTGCAGCAGATCCAGCTTCTTTGATGTATGGATACATCTTTTCATGTGCCATTTTTTTTTCAGGAATACGCGATAATAGATTTCCACTTGCTCTTGTCTCTTGCCTCTCTTAATATTTTTTCTTTGTATTTCTCACAATTCTCGCCACTCCAGCTGTTTGCTCAAACTTATCAAATATGTTTGGCACTGCTTTCCCATGTCTTTCTTTTTCTGTATTCGTGCTGTGAACATAAGTTTCTCCAGGTACTCGCTTCGCATTACGTGTCACAGGAACCCCAGCGACCTCTTCCTCATGATAAGTATGAATTTTCTTCTCGTTTGCATCCCCACTAACACCTCGTCGTTTCGCACGTGCTTGGTCCGTGATACCTTCAGTATACTACTGTAGAACCTTTTTCACATGACTCGGGCCTTTTTTTTATCCTTGAAAAGATCGTCTAACAATCGATGTCATACAGAAGGACTAGTATCACATACGATTCCTTTCATTGTTTCCAATGATAATATCCTGTCTCACAGTACTCTATTTAGTATTTGAAATGCGCCCATGGCTATGACAATAGGGCCTCGGACCTCAGTGTCACACTTTACATTTTATGTTAGGATACTTCCCAGGTACTTAAATTCTTTTGCTTATGTTTGTTTCTCCAAACTGTAGTTAGTGTTTTGGGGCTTTCATTTTCTTGTTGATCATACATTCAGTTTTCTTGAAGTTTATGCTTAGTCCATTGTTTTCGGTTTTTCTTGCTTTCTTTAAACCTATTAGGTGCACATATCTAATGTAGAAATATAGTCATTCTAACGAAATATTATTTGCTTGTATTATTTCATGTATATTATTAATACTTTTCCATTTAATATTAGACAAATAAAATTACGTACGCTGATTTTTAATATTTTACGTCTATTTTTAAAACGGTTATATTAAACTAATATTTGTAATATTTCCTGCCAAGTTTGAAAATGATTTTTTAAATATCTAGTTACCATTTCTTTAAATTGATTTCTACATTATAAGCTTTAAATATGTAAGTTCAACGCCTTGTTTCGAGTGTTTTATGCACAATCTTGTTAGAAAATGTAAATCATATCTATTGTTGACCCACATTAAAATGCATTTTATGATCTTTTAAATAATTACTTTAAGTATAAACAGATTTATAAAAATATGCATTTTCCATTCAGTTTCAAACATATTTTAGAAAAGAAACGTATTCTTGAATTGTTAAAAAGACAAACTTTCTAAGAACGCTAATAACAAATCTAGCAAGAAACTTCCTCTATAAAAGAGTAAATAAACTTATCTATTTCAGAATGAACAAATTCACACATTTCTGAAGATATCCAAAACCATAAAAATTGGGTTATGATATCAATGTTTTATTTATATAAACTATTTTAGTTATCTTTATTTTCTGTCATTACTGATCGTTATATCTTCATGAAAAATTTTGCTAAACAATGATTTTATCGAATTAATATCCTTAACATCGTTAGTTGAGAGTTTGAAGTTGTGGAATCTAACATCTCGTAGTTAATTAATGAACAGTAAATATATACGAAAACCTTTATTAAATAAAGAGAAATAAATTGATCTCCGTTGACTGACTATACAATTGTATAAATCTAGTCAGTTATTTTTCCCGTGTTAAAGTCCAGTTTATAGTTATTTAATCATCCATTTTACAAGATTATGCAAAATTTAGTAATACAGTAACTATGTAAGTGGATCGCTGAATCGACTCCTATACTCTGTAAGCCCTATATATTCCAAGGTATAAATCGGTAGAGCAAAACTTTAAAACTAATATTCTGAGATTATGGGCGGTGGTACCGTAGATATCGGCTAAAAATAAGAAATCGGATTCCAATTGAATTCATTACATTCACATAAGCACAAATACCCATGAAAAAGGTATGAGTCCGTCGATCCCCCTTTAGCTATGGGTTAAATAGCAAGACAGATTGGGTTCTATGGATTCGGTTGCCAACGTAGGCAACGAGTTAACCGGAGAAAGTAATGACATCCTACCGCGGGAAAATCCTCTGCTAAGTCAGTCATGTCTATTTCTAGATATGGTCTCTAAATCACGTATGACATTTAATTAACTAACTGATTCTTAGACTGCTGTTTTCAAGTGAATCAGGATACATGAAATTTTAATCTCTGTAATGCAATTATTGATTATATCTATTGGTATTAGAAGTTAAACTAAATCAAGAGAAAACTGTTCGTCATATGATTTGAGACGGCTCATAAAAAGAAAGTAGAATTTCTGGGGTTGGAATATGTTTACTTATATTATTTTCTTTGGTGGAATATTATCAAAGTCAAAATCCAGCAATTTTTTTCATTGAACATTGCGATCCAGTGTTTTTCGAACTGAACCCGTTAATTAATCTATTGCAATACGTTGGTCTACATTAACAATTCAAGTCAAAGGGATTGGCGTCTAGGTTTTATTTTGTACTGCTCAACTGTCACACTATGTCAAATAAAACAATAAATAAGTGGAATAAACTTTGTTACTTGAATTTACTATTATGGTATTATGCTGAGTCAATTCATATATAGGCTAGTTCTGACTTAGATTTAATAGAAATAGGGCGGGTAATAAACGAACAATTTTAAACAAGAAATACATAAAAGTGCTACAGACATAAACAGAAGGATAAGAAAAATCTACCATTGTATATTCAATAAGGCGTTGTTTAAATTTCTTTAACGTTTTCTCAAACCAAGAAACAAGATATGAAATCCGTTTGTTACAACTCCAGATACATTAAGACAATCATTTGGACAATGATGAGGCTTAACGTCTACTTTAGTAAAATAGCGGAATCAAAAGGGTAAACATTTTTCACAAATTAACACATAAGTGAAATGTCAAATTGATTCAAACGAGATACCATATGTTTGAAAATTTTAGAAGAAAGAAAGAAAACTGATTAATATATATATATATATATATATATATATATATATATATATATATATATATTGAAAGAAAACTGATTAATATATATTGACCAATCAAGAAAAAAACATTTTCATACTGTGTAAATGAGTACTAGGTACTCATACATGGAAGTTCTTTTAGTTATTTTTAAAGAATCTTATGACATAACTTCATATCACTTGGGTGTAACATAACGTTTCAAAAAACTAAAGCATACACTATATCAAGCTTTTATCCCGTGAAAATATATATTAGTATACATTTAAAAATGGAAATGGCTGGTAAATACGATTAAAAAATTCCTGGAAAATGTTCTAACAGAAGACGGAAAGTACGACATAGAGATCCGAAGACGAATTGGCATGGTGAAGGAAATATTCCAGAAGTTGAGTATAGTATAAAGAAACAGGACAATTTTGCTAGAAACAAAGAAGGGAGTACTGAATTACTATATGATATCAGTTCTTCATTATGGTAGTGAATGCTGGACAATATGATCAAAGATGAAGGAAAAACTGGAAGCAACTAAAATGTGGTTCTACAGAAGGATGCTGCGAATATCATGGATTGATCATGTGAGAATAATGGGGATTTGGAAAGGATGGAAACGAATAGGAAATAAATATTGAGGATCACAATGATACAGATAAACGTCCTGTGACATGCGATGAGGAAGGAGGGCTTGGAGAACCTGATTCTAACAGGCCAGATATAGAAAAAAAGAGACAGGAGAAAGTAGCGGATAACATATTTGAAGGACCTGATCAGGTGCATGACGGAAAGACGGTTGCGTGGTGCAACAGCAGAAAGAGTGCTAAGAGTCAGCAGGGATAGGGAGACGTGGAAAGCCATGATCACCTACGTCCTAAAAGGACAGAGCACATAGAAGAAGATGCTTAAATAAATTATATTTTATCCAGATCAAACAATTTTCTCTAGGCTACTAATTTATGTGTTTGATTGTGGGAAATCTACTTTAACTTCTACAACGTGAAAAAAAAATAATAAAATAAACAGCATAAAACTGATAAAGTGGATGATGTTTGCCGATTCATTCTTTTCTTGCATATGAAATGAAATATTGTAAATAGCCGTAAGTATGACAATAAGCAGAATCCTACAGTACTCGGTGTGGTAGCACCTGTTAGGGTCCTAGCTATGGTCAAACAATAAAAACCTCACAAAAAAAATTATTAATGTATGAAAATATATTTTATAGTAAAATGCCATCAATATATTTTTATATAAAATAAATAAATAAAAATGAATTCTGAAATTGTAAATAGCCCTGGGTATGACAATAAAGCACATCTGACATTAAAAACTTTTATTGGATGACGGGAGGTTTTGTGGAGCATGGAACATAGCAAAAGTAAAACAGTAATATGCCATCAATATATTTTTATATAAAATAAATACAAAGGAATTCTGTAATCCTAAACAACCCTGGTTATGACAACAAACAGATTCTGAGGGGAAGATCTCTGATTGAATGACATGAGTTTTAGTGAAGCATGGAACCACTTCTTCATTAGTGTTGTTTTCATGTTCAGCCTGACTCGGAGTGGTAGCACCTGTCAGGGTCCCATCTATTTCAAATAATAAAAACCTAAGGAAAAATAATATTATGAATGTGTTATAGCAAAATGACAAACTATATTCTTTATCTGTAGCTGAAGGTACACAATACCGTTCAATAAGTATTTTAGTAAAGACATACACTTTGAAAAAAATGAATTTGCCGTAGCTATAAAATTGGGTTCAACGTAAACATTAGTTGAATCAACCATGTAATGAGGAAGGAGGGCTTGGAGAACCTGATACTTAGAGTTCAGATAGAAGAAAAAGAGAGAGAAGAAGACAGAGGATAACATATTTGAAGGGCCGGATCTGGTGGATGACGGAACGGAGGTTTCGTGGTGTAACAGAAGAAAACATACTAAGAGTCACCTGGAATAGGTAGACGTGGAAAGCCATGATCATCTAAATCCTGAAAGGACAGGGCACATAGCAAAAGATCTTACAGATAAAAAAAAAAGCAAAAATTGGATGATTATGAACACTTTTACCCTGAAGAGACATGACATTAAAAGAAAATATATTTTACCTACCTATGTAAAACTTCCATGGAAAAATGACATGGATTTGAAGTAAGGATATTAATACTTTACGAGATGAAAAGTCTTTCAGTTGGCAAGTTTAAAGTAACAGATAAAGACTTAAAAGGATTACTATGTCAAATCAATATTCCCTTCAAATTTCGTCTCTTAAAGAAAACATTGAAAATATTTTAAAAATCATACTAACAGGACATTCATTCTTTTAACTCATATTTATCAAATCAATTTCTGTTCAGAAATGCCAATATTATGGAGATTTTAGAAAATTCAGAATTAAACTGAGGAATCATATTATTTAAAGACAGTTCACCATACATCTTTAAAGTCGTCGCGACAAGTAATTATCTTTGATTGATGGGTTGAATATTGAAATACAAAAAAAAAAGCCACCATAAGTTCATTCGCTTCTATTCTATCTTTATATTGCTAACTGTGTTTTGTTTCTTTCTTTTGATGATATGTCACAAAATACAATCTTGTGCAATTTCTATATTTAATTTAGACGCCAAGTGTTCATGTTTGATTGGTTTATAATGAAATTCAGCAAACACTTTGAGGAAGAGAATGGACACTATTGACGTCTTGGGGTGGGTAAGAATAGTTTTGATTTGTCGACTGAAGTATCCGTATTAAAAACTAATCAATACATTCTCTTTTTGTTCGATGCATTTGAACCGTCTAAATTTTGTGAGAAAAAGAGAGGAATGTTTGTATAATAATAAATACGTGTGTAAAATTTATATATATATATATATATATATATATATATATATATATATATATGTTCATATATATATAAACGTAAAAACGTAAAAAAAGGGGATGATCCAAAAGATTTATCTAATGAATATAAGATATTAAAAAAGATACAACAAAGCGTTATTTGAATATACTGAGCAATATGAATTATACAGAAGAAAGCTCGGCATATAATTAAGCAGTTTTAATTCCATAATTTATTTCTGCATTTGTAAAAATTATAAGCTGTTTCTTTATACACTAAAAATAAAAAAATCAGATTTGATGAAGTAGGAAACTGTAATTTGTGTTTCTAGTATGTAACCGCTTAATTATGTGTTGAGTTTTCTACTCTCTGTCCCGCCCCACTTTCTCTCTCTTTGTATCCATATATATATATATATATATATATATATATATATTAAAAATAACTTTAATCCAAACGGAAAAGTAGGAAGGGGAATCCCAAAACCTGATCCTAATTAATATTAAACTTTTAAAATTTTAATATTAAAAAATGATCGAGGTGGAGAGTTCAATGTAATTAAAATTACTGAGCTAATATAAAATAAAATAAATTTTCAATGTTCAAAACTGTTGAATGATCATTTTAACATGAAATCTCTAAAAGAAATTTCACGTCTCATCAGCAACTAACATATTATCCAAAATGAAGAAATAAAAAATGACGGTTAAGAATTAATAAATCTACGTCACAAAAAAAATTTCGGTTAGCAATTCATGTCTATTTTTATGTTTTATTTTTAGATAGAGTTGTAAGTAAAAATACAATAGACGTTAATTGCAAACCGAAATGTTTGAGTGAATTTATTTACTTTTTAATGGTCTGAAACAGACAATGTAATTAAGTTTCAGTCAGTTAAGTGCCATACGTGAAACACGCTTGGGCGATCATGTCTCGAAAGAGACATGACTGACTGGGCAGAAGATTATCCCGCAGTAGGTTAGCATTGCTTTCTGCGGTAATTAAGTTTACACCGTCGAAATAAATCTCGTTTTATAATCATCTAAATATGCGCTGGATATCCCTCTCAATTTTTAATGCTCTGGACAATATCCATCGAGAACTCAGTTTTCATTTAATTAATAATTTATATTAATTGAATGAAATTTTATATATTATTCTCTCCGTCTTTACATGTCTGCAATTCACAAAAAATTAATTTCTTTAAATACTACACAAAGCCTAGGTTTAAGGCAGTACTGATTCCACTGTAGTAAATTGTCCTCCAGTGTGTAGAGTGTAAAAGCTTTGATTTGTGAAAATTGTTATATAGTGTTTGCGAATCCGATCTCGGTAACCCATTCACAAACGTGCTAAATGAGAACAGTCCAACTCAGTAGGCTAAACATAGATTTTATTTCAGAATACAATGTCCCTTATTCAGAGCAATTTACACTATATATATATATATATATATATATATATATATATATATATATATATATATATATATATTGTGTGTATTTTGGCAGCATTTTTTCATTAATGCAGGTTTCATTGAATAATATAGACAAGTTTTGTCTATTAATTTTGTGTAGGATCCGTTCATACATGTGTGTTATTATTTACTCTTTGATAATGGCTTATGTGAGCCGAAAGCTTAGACCTGATAAAAAATTCAACAAATACTGTGATTTTTTGTTGTCTTTTAACGACATCACCATCAAGTATATCAGACGGTACGATCGGATCCTACACAAAATTAATAGACAAAACTTGTCTATATTATTCAATGAAACCTGCATTAATATATATATATATATATATATATATATATATATATATATATATATAGTTTTCTTTAAAGAAGAATAACAATTTATTTTGAAAAAGGTATGCATTTAATTGTTCATGTGTTCGTACGTAGAAGTGTTTTTCTCTTCTGGACACAAAATGTGTAAATCAGTGTATATGTCATTGTTTTAGTCATTGTGAAAGATAATTTATTTTTTAGCTGAATATATGACTTTTATGTATGTGTCTGAAATTATAGGAGTTATTATTAAAAAAAACACTGTCAGTAATTTAGAAAATTTATAATAATTTATAATAATTTATAATAATTTATTTTTTTAGCTGAATATATGACTTTTATGTATGTGTCTGAAATTATAGGAGTTATTATTAAAAAAACACTGTCAGTACATTGTAACCGTGTTCGTTGTTTATCGCATTGATTGTAGAGATTTTCATTTTTATTAAGACTTCCACTAATTTTAATATTTTTGCGTGGGGTTGAGGGCATAATATTTGCATTTTATATTATTACGTTTTCAGTAGAATGATCTATGTTTATGTATGTGTTTCAAATATTTTATTTAAGCTATGATCGGTTATGTATATCGTAAGACTTTTAAACAATCATGCAGCAGTATGACCAATGTATTTATTTGTGTTTTTGTTTTATCAGGGAAATTTTTCTTGTGTAAACATTTGAAATTTTATACAATGTTATTTCTATGTCGTTTGGATTTTGCTGATGTGTTATCTGTTTGAAATTTTTTTATGGATAATTGATATATTATTCTTGTTCGTGACGACTGGGATACATCAGTGATAATTCTGAGAGGAAATTCACCTTGTTTAAAGTTGACATGTGGCTTTTTTAGAAGATCTTAATGTTATTAATTTATCTGCATATCAATATTGCTATGGTTACTTTAGAAAGAGATTGATACTAAACATTGAAAATAAATTTAAAACGTCCCTGCTGATCAAATGATCGAAATAAAAATAATTACATATTATCTTCATTCATCAAACCAAATATCATCAAAAAATTATTGTGTGTCTTCACAGCAAAAATCCCTTCCTATGATTATATTGACAATATCTACAATCAAATTAATGTCGTTAATATGGAAAATAATCTAGGCCTGTTTGTGTCTAACTGTTACATATCCCATGTAAATAATGCGATATTTAATGCAGTCACAAAAATCTAAAATATATGTCCTCTAGGACATTATCTACAAACTTATCTATAAACTTAGTCAATAAATCAGTTTTCATTCTTAGATGTTCTCGAAAATTTAACCTCTTCATTATACAAAAACGCCACAAGCGGAATCCTGCCTCAGCTTAATTTTAAGAATAAATGCCAACTTAGATATACAAAATTAGTTGTAAAAACATTTCTAAAGAGAACACACGCGAATTCATCATGTCGTCTACTTTTCATTAGGAATCTCAGTAATTTAAAACATATGCTAATTGATATTGTTTTACAAATTATTCATTGATCTCCTTTTTCTTCATGTGCCTTGTCCCTTTTGGACGTAGGCAATCATGGAATTCCACTTGGCTCTGTCTTTTTTCGCTCTCACTAATTTTTCTTTTGGTATCTCTTCCAAGACCCGCTTCTTCAACCATTTGCTCCGAACTAAACAATAAGTCTCGCACTGCTTTTCCTGTCTCTTCTTCCATTTATCCAACCTGTGAGTTTCAATTTCTCCAGGATGTCCTTCCTCATTGCGTATCCCAGAAACCTCATTTGTCTGTTCCTAATATTTATTATCAGTTTTCTTCTAGTATTCATCCTTTTTAACAACTCATCTTTGCACACGTATTCTGTCCATGGTATCCTCATCCTCCTTCTGTAAAACCACATTTCTACAACCTCAATCCTTACCTCTATCTTTGATGAGATCGTTCAGCATTCATTTCCACACAGAAGGACAGATATCACATAGCAATCCAGCACTCTTAATTTTGTTTCTAATTAGATTTTCCTGTCTTTCAGAACACTGGCTAGATTCTGAAATGCTCCATTGGCGATGCCAAGGCGTCTTCGGATCTTCGTGTTGCACTTTTTCTCGTCTGTCAAAATAATTCCCAGGTATTTGATTTTTTTTTTACTTGTTTGATTGTTTAAAATGTAATGCGTATTTACTCTGCAATGTTTGTATAATCGTTTCTAAAGGTTCCATTTTTGTCAATACATCCCGTTGAGAATTTTTTAACTACAAGATATTCTGGAAATTCATGGTGTATATTTGCCTTCAAATATGGTTCACAAAACAAAGCTTTCTTAACCGGCATGAAAAACTGGTATTTGAATCTTGTATTTAGTGTGAATCTCACATGGTTTCATGATATGCATATACTACTGAATATAGTGGTCAACAGACAAACCGCTCTTTGTTACACTGGGAAAAATATCCCGGTATTCAGGTTGGACTGTACGGAAGCAAAAAAAAACTGTACAGGTAATGCTATGTCTTCAACTAGTTAGTGTGGGAGAATTCTATATTTCTCTCATTTATGTAAAAAATATTTGCCTTTCATCTAAGTAAACTTCATTGAAAATGAAAATCGGGACCTGCACAGAGTGATTATTCTCCTATTATATGCAGTAAATATGGATAAAACATCTAAATATACAAAATTCGTCCGTGTTTAAAAAAAACTTGCATGTTCACGATGCAACACAATTTTTGGTACGACAACGGATAGAAAGAAATTATATTAGTTGTATTATTAATTGGTGCAAATCAAACGGAAGAAATTATGTTGGTTCGTATTATTCATTTTTATAAATCGAAAAGGAACAACTGGATATAAATTCAATTGTTCCAATATGATCAGAGAAAAAAAAGGAAAATTCCGACAAAGCCGAGAATAAATATGAATTAAGATATTGTGGGTGTGCAGATGCATTAGTTACACAGGATTTAACCAGCCGGGTCAAAGAGGGTCCTCCCATTATTGATAGGCGGAAATTCTCAAACAACACAGCTGGTAACTAGTTAGAAGCAATGAGTAAAAGAACATGAAAATTCGTTTGTTGTATTTCCTCAAACAATGAAAAGCCCAAAACATGGTCGTAGATTGTCGTCAACGCAGAAAAAGTAGATTTTGCGCAACTAGGCTTTGACATGTGCAAGGAGTCAGATTTGGTGGTTGTGGGATATAAGTTGAATTAAAATTTCCAAATATAAAGGACAAAGAAAGATAAATTGGAAGGAAGTGAAGGAGAAAATTTTATTATTGTATTGAGCTTATCCATTTGTAATTAGCATATGCAGTTATATTTTAATAATAATATAACATGTCAGATGGAATTTAATAAGAATACAGGAAAATTTAATTTTTTAAAAAATATTCCAATTAAAATTAATTTTAAATTTATTATTCATCGAAAATCAATTAAAGATTTTCTTCATTTATAATCTTAGTTTTACCCCATTCTTTATCTTCCGATAAAGTAGATATTCTGTAACAGATAATCCTGTTTGCACTCTAAATTAATTATCTAAATTCTGCGAGGAATTTATATCTAAAATAAAGATTAGAGGACACAAATAAAAACTCTTAAAATGAATAGAATTGGATGGGGGTTGCAGATACGAAAAATGTTGATTTTACAATATTCTCTAAAAACAAATGTTTAAAAGATAACTTAATTGAATTCTGTATAAGTACTGCAACTACCATTCAAATCCAAAATTATCTGATGTTTTAAATAATTTTAATCGATATGGTTTTTATTGCAAAAATGATATTAAATATTCAGTAGAAATTCATGGGCCCGTGTTAACACCAGAAATAAAATATTTTCTACCAGAATCAATTGAATTTTTTAAAAGTAAAAGCATAGTTTGGACGAAAAACAATCGTTTTAAAGATATTTCAGTCATTTCTATTATCATGCATTCTTACTTCGCGATATTATATATATTTATATATATATATATATATATATATATATATATATATATATATATAGGAAAAACTACTAAGAAGTTGTAAGTTAAAAATTTATTTTTTTTACAGTGTTTATTTATTTATTTCTATATTATATGTATATTCGGGAGAAGCGTCCTTCACATGTGCTTTCTGCATCACATCACGGACGCTTCTCGCGAATGGACGCTTCTCGCGACGGACGCTTCTAGCTTAAATTTTAAAATCATTTGTTTCTGATGAAAGACCGAGACCGGTCTGAAATATCAAATATATATATATATAAATAGAAATAAACAAATTCTTTCAAAAGCATACATTTTTAACTTACAACTTTTTAGTAGTTTTTCCTGTACATATTAAGGCAGTATACGTGGGTTATCATTATGCATATGCGTGTGTGTGTGTGTGTGTGTGTGTGTGTGTGTGTGTGTGTGTGTGTGTGTGTGTGTGTGTGTGTGTGTGTGTATTTGGACAGCAATCTTCTTTTACGCGGGTTTCGTTAAGAATCAGAGATAATCTAATATCATTAACAATTTTATTTAATTTTTTCATGTGTTCTTATATATATTTTACTTTTCAGAACTCAAATTATATGAGAATTGTCCAAAGGATTGTATTTTTCTGCGCTTTTGGCTATACTTTTAGCCGTTATCAAGAATCAATTTTGATTCAAGGGTATGTTATGTTCCCAACACAGTAAGCAAATGATTCTATATGCATATACTTTACACATATTTAGCTACTGGTAAAACAAAAATAAATCTTGATAATGTATAAAGTATAGCGGAAAGCGCTCGTAAATACAAAACATTTGGGAAAATTTCATACAATTTGTGTTCTGAATTTATATAAGGACACATAAAAAATCTTAATGATAACTTGTGTATCTACAGCATTTACATTATTCGGACTATTGTCCTTATCTTTTTCCGAGTACATGTTTAGTATATATTTGCGTTTCTCGTATATTTACGGCTTAGAATCAATCAATCTTTACTACTTTTAACTTTCGACAGGAAAACTAATCTAAATTAGACTTGAAGATATAGCTTCACGCTTCTTCTCTATTCATACACAATTTTTCACAACTCATTAATGCAAAAATGTTCCTGATAATTCATTACATTGAATATTGGTTATTTATTCTATCAGATGACAGATAATCAATCTTTAATCAAAATTCTACTCTTAAGTACTCCCATTTGCTGTTGGTCTTTATTTTATTTTCATGACAAACCATTTATTGATATTAGGTTCTATAATAAGACAACCTAATATTATCATATATCATGTCTCGTAAGTTTAAAAACATCTTACAAATAGTGTTTAATAGATACTAAAAGAATTCAGAGTCGGTTAGAAAATACAAATAAAAAGTAGTTTTACTTGTCACTTTAAGAAACTGATGAAAACATTTTGTTAAGCTAATGTTTAATCGTGTATATTTCAAATGCTTCATGTTTAATCGTGTATATTTCAAATGCTTCATGTTATGTGATGCATGGGTTTTTGCTTCCTGTTAGAACATCATGGCTACAGAGAGAATATCTATATTAATATTTCTTTAAATGATGTAGAAATATCTAAAGTAACATAGTTGAACATCCCATCTGCCATCATCGTAAAGTGAAAAACTATTCTGAGGGTTGTGTTTTTTCTTATTTCTGAAGAACAGTGTTTTTCTCGGGCAGATTCTTGCTTGAAGAATTAAATGTCGGCCCATTTAATTAAAGCACAAACCGTCGTGTCCATCTTCTTCACTTTCTACTCTCTTCTCTTCGACAAACAAACTTGTTCATCGTTAAAATTTCAACGTCATACCTCTAACATTTGTAGCATTCACGTCATCAATTGGGAGGTAATTAATGCAAAATACATTTGCAATTTATGTCATGATGCATTATTTATTGTCAGTTACTTCAGAACTGGCCATACTTTCGTCATATTTCTGTTATTATAATCGCAATCTGAAAGTACATCCTAACGCGCTGTCAAACAATGTACATCCTAGTTAATTGTCTTCTTCTTTCATTACACATAAAAAACAAGCAATTACTAATTTTTTTTAATATGAAGAAGGCTTCACCCACGTATCATTCTTGGGTATGACAATAAACTACATCCGGCAGCAAGTCCTCTGATCAGGAAATTAGAATATTTGATTAGCATGGAACAAACTTTTTATTGCTATTATTTTCACTTCTACTCTGACCCAGGGTGGGATAACTTTTTAGAAACCTAGGAATGAGCAAATAGCGAACCCCTAATCAAATACAAAGTACTATGAATATATAAAAATAGATTTTTATTTAAAAATTAGCAACAATACATTTTAGAATAAAAATAATCAGCAAAGTGTTTTCTTTATTTGAAATACTACATTTGCGTACACAATATCTTTATTTGAAGTTATACAATTTTGTCTAAATTATTAAGATTCCGAAATTAAATAACCCAAAGATGTTGTTATGCCGCTAAACAACATCAACTAACAAAACAACTAACATGAAATAACTCTTTCAGGACATTCATCAATATAATATCTATAATGCATATAAATTATTAAAAAAATCAAACTGTAATTAACAACCTGCGATCATAAAACAAAATCGTCTGAGATCAATTTTCCAAGATTAAATTAATTTTTATAGCAAGAACAACAAACATATTAAAAGAAAAATAACTAATTTAGACGGAAAGTTCTGGAGAATATCTTATTGAATCTTACGAATATAAAATTTTGCGCCTGTGTTGGTTGCAAATACATTCGTTTTTTAAAGATATACTACTTTTCCGAGCCATCATACATGGTCATAAACGTATTTAAAATAATACCTAATAAATCTTGATGAATTAATGAATAATAATAAGTACATTAATAAACAAGTAAATAAATAACAAAAATATTTTTAAACAACAATACCATAATTTATCTACTTTGGTTTATTACGTAATGCTTGTATCATTTTGCATCCTCCAGAGTTTAATTTTCGCACTTAGCCAGAAATATATTTTATGTGTTCAAAAATTTAAAAAATAGAACCATAGCGATTATTGTTTCTGTTTATGGATGGTTATAAAAATGTTTCGAAATAAAATACTTAAAATGAAATCCATAAGAGGACGAAACGCGTTCGCATCAAAGGTTTACCTTACAACTTTATTCATATTATATATATATATATATATATATATATATATATATATATATATAAATTCAGAAAAGAATAGAACATTGTGTCTGTAAAGATATATACATATAGATAGATAGCTATGGATAATGTTTGTTTAATTTTCATCAGCCTTTAAATTCTAGGTGATAATATAACTTAGTCGTAGGATATTTCATTCTCTTCGAGAGTTGTTTTCTCTTTGAATGGAATGTCAGCAACCTAGAAACTCGGTATACATTCTTATTTAATATATCGGCGTAGAATTGTAAAGAATAAAGATGTGACAAAGAGAAATGAAATTCAAGATAGATAGGAAGATAGATATATAGATAGGAATAGACTGAGATAGCTAGATCGATCGATCGATCGATCGATAGATAGATAGATATATAGATAGATAGATAGATAGATAGAAAGATAGATAGATAGATAGATAGATAGAAAAAGCATGAGATAGATAGATAGATAGATAGATAGATAGATAGATAGATAGATAATAAACAGACATAGATAGATAGATAGATAGATAGATAGATAGATAGATAGATAGATAGAAAAAGCATGAGATAGATAGATAGATAGATAGATAATAAACAGACATAGATAGATAGATAGATAGATAGATAGATAGATAGATAGATAGATAGAAAAAGCATGAGATAGATAGATAGATAGATAGATAGATAATAAACAGACATAGATAGATAGATAGATAGATAGATAGATAGATAGATAGATAGATAGATAGATAGATTTTACTACTTACATAAGTTGAGATTCTCGCTGAGATTACAATGTTATGAATTAATCTTATTAAATAAAAACAGTATATATGCATCGAAAACGTACAAATTTTTAATGAAATATGCCCATCACTTTTATTTTTACATTTTTGTTTTATCCTTTTCCCGATAAGTCCTAATCTTACCAAATCTCATTTGGTGTTTTAAGTTAGAAATCCGCACAAGTGTAAGCGCTCAAACACACGGATATAAAATAGAAGCCTATACATGTTCAGTAGAGAATGTGTGTAATCGGATAAGTTTGGAATACTACAAAAAGCAAGTAGAGGTGGAAGAAACGGGTTCGGCAGTCGAACAATGCAATGATTTCACTAGAATAAGGCTGATACGTCGTAGATAACCCATTCTTCTTCAACGATGTGCCGTGTCATTTCAAGACGTTGTCGACGATGTCTCTCCACTATATCATAGCCTTTGTAGATTTTCGTTTTCTCTCTCTCACCTAAATCCTATTCTGATATTCATTTACATATGTTTATTATGTAGGTTAATTACTGATTACTGATTATATTTTATGAATTCTCTTCAAACATAATCATATTTTTTAAAATATTGAGGACGCAAAAAATGTCTTTATTTTAAAATAAATCGAAAATACATTTAACAACATAGAGTTAAACAAAGATAGGATGTTTAATTTATATCTGAATAACTTGATTTGGAGTCATAATTATTTATGCCTATTTTCCTCAATATTAATTACTGAGACAAATAATATTTCAACGTTCATGAAATACCAAACCCCTGAAATGATGCTTCCAATATCTCTCAAGTTACTTACGTACAGATGCCCATTTCTGTAACAGGTTAAAAGGTAATGTTTAATGAAAGTCACTTTATGACATCTCCTTTATTTCAGCAGGGTCTTTGGTTGAATGTGTAAGGCTAACTTAAAATGCTGGAAACAGTTGAGAAGATTTGGATAGAACTTGAATGCAATGGAATGACATATTTGTTAGCATGTCACTGAACCTGCTCCCAAAAATATTGAACCCAAGTTTTGATAGCTGCCAATCTGCAAGACCAAACACACAAAATGTGTAATCACATAACTCACCAGATTTAGAAGTATACGGTTGATATAGTATTAAAAAATTCTAAATCATCAACCATGTATTCATACCATTAACATTTATGAGCTTAGGGGATTATGGCACAACTTTAATGGTTACTAATTAATGTTATCCATTTGAAATTGAAGGCAGAAAAATAGTTCTTACCTTTTAAACGAATGATATTAAGTCGACTAAGCCTCAAACTCGATTATAATTTATTAGTGCTATTCGATATTAATTACAGTAGAGAATTGCCTTCATATTCAATATTTTCACCGAAAATAGAAACAGGTCTCTCGGTTCGTAATACACTTCCGAAAATTACTCGGAAGATGACAATACGGACACCGCGAATCTGGTCTTATCACAAAGATGAAAGTCTTGTTCGTTACTTGAAAGTTGTAATCAAGGTGACTAAATAAGACCATCGACAACATTTTGGAAATAATATGCTGATGATACCGTGGGTAGAACATGAGAGCAACGGTGAGGATTTGGAGAGGCTGGACATGAGAAGAAAACTGTTACGTAATATCAACCAAAGACAGCTGAAGATTTTAGGACATGTAACGAGGAAAGAAAACATAGAGAAACTGATGTTCCCATGACGAATAGAGGGGACGAGAGACAAAGAAAAGCAATACATGATATACTAGATGAACCTGAGGAGATGAATCGTTAGTGTGAATTGAGGAAGAGAACAGGAGAAGGAATATTAAGGGCGGCAAATGATAGGGTGATGTGAAAGGCAATTATCTCCTACGCCTTTGAAGAATACTGAACATAGAAAAAGAATAGAAATCGTTCTATTATACAAAATAACAAACAAGACTACATAGCTATTTTCCCCTTTAATATATATATAGCAACACTGTCTATACACAAATGCGTCCCTGATTAAGGAGATTCGGCTTGTTTTTAAATTTTTAGCAACTTTCGAAGTGATAATATACAATATTAATGGTCTAAGTTCAGAATATATATATATATAGTCATCCGTAGACAAATCTGTTTTACAGTATCACAGCTCATCAGTAATGGTTAGACTCCGATTGTTTTTAACACAGGATTTAAACCCCATCGAATTGGCGTCAGTCGGCGATTCTACCTCTGGGGTAGGGGGCTCGGTAGAAGAGGGCAGACATTTTAATGTATTCATTATCATTATTTATGTCCAATAGCGAGAGTGCTCTAATTCATTACAGAATGAGCGATGTGTACATACCAGAGTAGCTACTGGTTTCAAAGTCTACCATACTTTCAGAGTGCTCAATCAGAGTGTGAGAGCGTAAATATATATATATATATATATATAGGAAAAATATTAAAACGTTTTTAGTTTAAAAATGCGTTTTTTTGACAGTATTTGACAAAATACTGTCAAAAAACACATTTTTAAACTCAAAACGTTTTAATATTCTTTCCTGTACATATTAAGACAGTATACGTCGATCATCACTATGCTATACATATATATATATATATTTATATATATATATATTAATTGATTGATTGATTGATTGATTGATTGACTGATTATTTAATACTTAGTTTTGGTCCCAATTGGGTTTGAACAGTGCATATTTGTATTAAAAAGTGTTCGATACAATTATATTGTAGAGCTTTTGAATATTTTACATTTTTAAAAAGAAAGCATTGATCAGAAACCAGGTCTGGACGACAAAGTGAACCTCGCTGCCGCACTGGAAAGGGACCTCCAATCCGTAGTGACCTGGGGTAGGAAATGGTTGGTAAATTTCAATGCCTCCAAAACAAAGCTGTTATCAACTAACCACCATAGACTATCGCATCTACCTCCCATTAGCATGGGACAGGCTAGCCTCCCAGAGAGTAAAATACTACGCCTCCTTGGCCTTACACTCTCGGCGGACCTCAAATGGAATGACTATATTGAATCCATTGCCAAATCTGCTGCTATGAAAGTCGGCTCTCTGTGCAGGGCCAGGAAATTTTTCCCACCTGAAACTATTCTGCACATATACAAATCTACCATCCGCCCGTGTATTGAATATTGCTGCCATATCTGGTCGGGTGCCCCTGCTGCTCTCCTTGGGCTTCTTGACAAAATACAAAGGAGGATCTGTAACGTGGTTGATACTAACTTGGCAGACCGGCTGCAGCCGCTCTCACACCGGCGTGATGTAGCTTCCCTGTGCCTCTTCTACAAGTACTTTCATGGCTTCTGCTCCGATGAGCTTAGATCACTGGTGCCGCCCAAGCACGAATTTACACGAGATACTAGATTAGCAACTAGGTCCCACCCTTTTACAGTTAAACAAATAAGATGTAACCGTAAATTCTACTCCAATAGCTTCTTTTCTCGCGCTTCCCGCCTGTGGAACTCCCTTCCACAAGTCTGCTTTCCCGACAGTTACAGTCTCCAGGTGTTTAAATGTAGGGTCAATAGACACCTCCTATCACACTAACTCCCAACTATTCTCACAACACTCTCATCTACCCAACCCTCATTCTCGGTATCCTCTCCCGCCTATCACCCACCCTCTGTTATGTCCTATATTTAACCAGCCTTTCTCCTCTCTACGTAGCCCCCTGCACAGTAGTGGCAGTGACATGCCTTGCTCGGGGTGAAACGCTTATAAAAAAAAAAAAAAAAAAATTGTGGCGTTTTCATCCTTGGTTGTATAAACCTAAGAGGTATTTCTTAGTGTGGATGCATTTAGTCATCATTTTCGTTCTTTAATTCAACAGCATGTTTTTGCTTTGGAATAGCATAATTCTAATTTTTCCTTCTTGGCACAGTCTACATATATTTTTCACCGTTGTAAGGCTTGTTTTCTTTTTGCTAGAAAGTCACAAGTTTAATAACCGAGGTTTTGAGCGTCATAACCTTGCTCAGACTGTTTTCCACGCAAATAACGCGTATTCTCCAACGAAAATGTAACTATGGTCCGTTCATCATAGATGCAGTATAAAACACAGCTGTTTTCTGCGCATGTTGAACACAGATAAGATATAACTGAGTAGACGTCTGCAACAGGCATTTGCTACTCACTCAACCATTCAAACCAGCTTGAATATGAATGGCCAGTCAAAGAAAAAAGTTATATATATATATTCTATTTTTAAACAAGTTATTCTGCTACCTATGTTTCTACAATGAGTCGTATATATATATATATATATATATATATATATATTGTGTGTGTGTGTGTGTGTGTGTGTGGAATGTGAGTGTTGGTGGGAGAGAATCAATGTGGATGTCAATGAAATACGAGGCATTGATCAACATGTTTTTTGCCCGTTTAATATAAAGATATTTTCTTTTGCTATTTATTCGATTAACAAAAATATTTATTGCTTCTATATAATTAAAATAGACGACGCCATGGCTTTTCTACAAGTGACATTTCGGTCGACTCGATTCACTTAAATCGATGCAATCATAAGCGATGCTAAAACGTACGGAAAGGTTGAATCAAAACTTCGAATAAATAAAATGAAAAAAATAGTAGCGAAAAGAGTGACGGCAATAAAACCTGGAGTTAACCTGAAAATATCATTTCTTTGATAAATGGCCCATAAAAAGTGTCATTCGTCGAGCTTGTTAGAAATAAATGCGACTAAGAAAATTCATAAAACTAACAATTTTATTTTATTTTATTCTTTACTATTGGCAATTTTTTGTGATATAACAGGTGAATAATAAAAATTCACGAAGAGAGTTGTTTACAAAATAAACATACAAATTAATAATGTTAGTTTGATTTTAGAGTTGTGATATGTAATTGAATTTTCGTTTAAATTCAAGTAAAATATTACTTTTTCGGTATGTATTTCGAAGTAAATTTTCTCGCGTCGAGTAACAATGAAATGAAAATGATAATTCGTTAGCATAATGACTACGACATAAAAAAAAACACGTTTATGTTATGAAACAACATTTTTCTAATCATATTACTATTCCTTCTCTGTGACAGGGAATTCTGTCAACAGAAGTTTGGCTTCTGATCCAACGAACTTAAGTCACTTGTGCCTCTGTAACTGGTGTTTACTAGTGCTACCAGACTAGCAACTGGGTCTCACCCATTCACAGTTATGTCAACCAAATGCAGACGACAGTTCTACTGCTTCAGCTTTTTTTCTTGCACTTCCCGCCTGTGGAACTCGCTTCCTTATTCTTGCTTTCCTGACGGCTACAATCTCCAGGAATTTAAATGCAAAGTCAATACTCATCTATTAATCACTTGACACTAGATCTTTCTTTACCAGCCTACTCCTAGTTCTTTCTTTACGACCCTGTATATACTTTCATTTCACTCCACCTCTGCAACTGTCACCTATATTCCGTTCCTTCCCTTGCGCCTTCGTCCCTCTCTTCACTCTCTTCTATCTAATTTTTACTCTCATGTAGCCCCCTGCACATCAGTAGCGCTAGCGCCTTGCTCGGGGTGATATGATTTTAAAAAAATTGTCACATCAAATAGTAGTTAAACAGGTGTTTCCTTGCTACTCTCTTCTTTCTCCGTAAGAGACTGTTTGGTTTCTGTTACTGCATTAATCTCTAGAACTCTCTTCAGACCAATGAACATACATTGCAGTGTTTTATGTGCAAGTAAAACCGAAAGCGAACTGGAATGGCGAAGGAAGCATTCCAGACGTTGATTACAGTATTAAGAAACAGGACAGTTTCGCTAGAAACAAGGAAGAGAGTACTGGATTCTTATGTGTTTTCAGTTCTTCAATATGGCAGTGAATGCTGAACGATATCATCGAAGATGAAGGACAAAATGGAAGCAACTAAAATGCGGTTCTACAGAAGGATGCTGCGAATATCAGGGATCTAGAGTGTGAGCAATTATGAGGCTCTAGAAATGATGGACACAAAAAGGAAGTTAATACTGAGCATCGGGAAGAGACAGCTGAAATTCCTGGAACATGCAAAGAGGAAGGAGGGCTTTGAGAACCTGATACTAACAGGGAAGGAGAGACTAGGGAAAACAAAGGATAACATATTTGAAGGAACTAATGAGGTGGTTGATGGAACGAGGGTTGCATAATGTAACATGTGACACTAAGAGCCACCATGGAAAAAGGGAGACGTAGAAAGCCATGATCGCCTATGGCCTGAAATGAACGGGTCACACAAAAGAAGGTCAGCCATCTTTACACCAATAGACCAATGGTATGTCATGCTAATTTTATAGTTGTTTAAATGGAAATTTTATACACTAAATTTTAATGAAAAATAGGAAGAATTAAATGAAAGTAAATCCCCAATCTTAGCTTCTGCAAATACATGCGATAATATATATATATATATATATATATATATATATATATATATATTAAAGAAGTTTGAGAAATATGAGTTCACCTAACGTTTTTTTCCAAAATATAATTACAGTGATCATACCAAATATATTATATTTCAGAAACGTTTTCCAAACCGTTTGAAACTTCTCATTACTTAGGAGTACTATTTTATTCGAAATGAAGAATATAATCAGAGAAATGACACGGGATTCTTCAAAACTTACAAGTTAATGGTTTTTCTTATGTTTTTATTTCTCTAAATTATTAATAAATTTAAATACTATTATTATTATTATTATTATTATTATTATTATTATTATTATTATTATGTCATTTTTCATCATATTTCGATTTCTGCTTTGGTCTCACTACCAACGAAGTCTGCGGGGAGACCTAAGGCAGGTAGTGGCGTGTTGTTATGGCTCCATTTCATGTTTTTCTATCTTCCCTATCATCCCCAGCATTACATAGATAAAGTTTTCCTTAGTGTGTGGGCTGTACTTAATAAGACAATTTTTTGTATATCTCTTAAGCTGGGGTTTCCAGGGATTCTTTCAATGTGTTGTTATGTTCCATTTTTTATCATTCCAAGTGCACCTACTATCACTGGCACAACTCTTGTTTTCAGTTTCCACATTTTTTCTATTTCAATTTCCAGGTCTTTATATTTTGACAGTTTTTCAAATTCCTTGATTGCTATGTTACAATCCGCTGGACAAGCCATATCAATTAATAGACAAGTTTTCTCCTTCTGGTTTTTAACAATAATGTCTGGCCTGTTTGCTTCAATTTTTCTGTCTGTGTAGATGGTGTAATCCCATAGAATGGTTACATCTTCTATTTTGTAACCGGTGCTGGGTGATATTCATACCAGTGTTTGTTTACAGCTTTTCCATAATGTTTGCACATTGTCCAATGTAAATATTGCCCAACTCTATCGTGGCGATTTTTATATTCGTTTGGGGCAAGCACAGAACAGCCTGAGATTAGGTGGTCTATTGTTTCTTGGTGTTTATCACAAAACCTGCATTTTAGATCCATATTATTATGCATAATATTTGCCTGAAAGTTTCTCGTGAAAAGACTTTGGTCTTGTGCTGCAAGTATAAATCCTTCAGTTTCAGACTTTAATCCAGATGCACGTAACCATTGATGAGTATTAACTTTGTCAACATTGGATTTATTGGCACGTAATGGATATTGGCCATGCAGAGGTTTGTCTTGCCAGCGCTGTTTCATCTTTTCAAGAGCTTTATCTTTGGCTTTCATTTTCATATTTTTTGCCGCAATAGTTGGTTCTTGGCTTCTGTTTTGCTTTTCTACAGAATCTACTAACTGTAAATCTTGTTTGTATTTACTGCCTTCTTTTATTATTGAATATTTTTTCTTTCTTTCTTCATGTTGCCTTACTAATTGTATCATCCAATCCTTTGTTGTTTCTATGTATGTTAGTAAGCCAATAGTTGTTGTCTTGTATGACAATTCCAGCTGAATAAGACCCCTTCCACCTTCTTTACGGGGTATGTATAGACGGTCTACATCAGCCTCTGGATTATGCATCTTATGCTTAGAAATAAGCTTTCTTGTTTTAGCATCCATTCGCCTGATGTCGTTTAGAGTCCAGTTTAAGATGTTGAAGCTATATTGGACAACTGGGATTGCAAGGCTATTAATGGCCATAACTCTGTTCAGTGAATTTAATTCAGTTTTTAATATCATTCGTAGCCTTCTATAGTACTCTTTACGCACCATTTCTTTCATTTTTTTATGGTGAATGTTTTCGCTCTCATTTACACCTAGGTATTTATAAGCTTCTTCTGGTTTCAATTCTTTTATTGTTACAGCAGGATCTAGGCTAATTGAGGATGTTTCTTGTATTGATCCACGTAAAACTTTAGCTTTAGCACATCTATTCAAATTAAATTTCATTCCAGTGTCTTCGCTGAAGCATTTTACAGTTTGCAGAAGACCTTCCAGCTCATTATCATTCTTAGCATATAACTTTAAGTCATCCATGTAAAATAGATGGCTTATTTTCTTTTGGCCTATTTTATAACCACATTCTGTCTTATTAAGTTGACTGGTTAGTGCTATTAATGATATGCAGAATAGTAAGGGAGATAAAGAATCACCTTGAAATATATCTCTTTTGATGTTTATTTTATCAGACTTATAGGTTCCATTTATATGATTGAGGTAAAGGGTTGTTTTCCATATAGACATGCACTGTTTGATGAAATTGATGATGACGGGCGATATCTTGTATATATTTAAAGTCTTTAAAATCCAGTAATGTGGCACACTATCGAATACCTTTCGGTAGTCTATCCAGGCAGTACTAAGATTTTTCTTTGTACTGTGGCAGTTTTCCAAGAACATTTTGTTAATTAGCAATTGGTCTTTACAACCATAACTGCCACGTTTGCACCCTTTTTGTTCAAGCGGTATCATGTCATTTCTTTCTAAGAATAAATATGTCTGTTTTGTTAAAATAGATGTTAGTAGTTTATATGTTGTCGGAAGACATGTAATTGGTCTGTAGTTTTTCGGGTTGTTTGTGTCACCATTCTTGGGTAGAAGAAATGTAATTCCTTTGGTCATCTATGCAGTAATTTTAGTGGGATCGTCAACCATTTCTTGGAGTTCTTTGGCTATTTTTTTATGTGCTGCATTTAAATAATATAGCCAAAAGTTAGGAATTTTATCTATACCTGGAGTTTTCCAATTGTGTGCTTTTTTTAGTGCAAATTTAATATCATCTTCTGTAATTCCAGACCATGTCTGTTCGGGTTTATTCTTCATTCGTTCTATCTCCTGCGTCATCCAATGTACTTCCTTGCTAGGTTCTTTAGGGCAAGCCCATATCTTTTCCCAGAACTGTGTGACTTCTTCCATTCTGGGGGGTACTGTCACTTCAATTCTTTTTTTACCTATTTCCCTGTAAAATCTCTTTGTATCAGTCTGAAAGATCTTGTTTTGTCTGTAAAATTTTGCTCTATTATTATTATTATTATTATTATTATTATTATTATTATTATTATTATTTATTTCTGAACATCTCTAATAGGCCATGAACACCAACAATGTTGACATTGGTTACTTCACATTCTTTTACACTCTTTTTTTCTGGAGAGTTTTTTATTTAACACCAGATGTGGGTTGGTGAGAATAGAATGAATGAGCTAAAGTATAAATTTAGAATTAATCATATATATATATATATATATATATATATATATATATATATATATATATATATATTTCAATTACTTAGTTCTGGTCATAATAATATTAGACTAATGCACATTTGTATTAAAAAGTGTTCAATACAACTATGTTGTAGAACTTCTGAATATTTTTCATTTGTATACGTGTTATTAAACGACCTAGGTTTTTATCAAAGTGTCTTCAGTCGATTTACATGAACTGTTTTTACAATTTACCTTCTTTTTTTGAGAACGCTCATGTATCGATGTTTTTTTAACGTTCACGTAGAATGAAATTTTTTAACGCAAAATCTTTCAAATAACAAGTAGTTAGGACTTTTTCAACCATGTTTTTATAAACCTCGGACATATTTTTTAGTATTGGTTCAATTAGTCATATTTTCTATACAGACTCTCAAATAATTCGTCAAACGAAACAATATTTGATGAAAAAATATCTGTGAAGATGCACTAAGAAAGTCTGGCCATAAAAATATTTTACTATATCATTCTCAACCAAACTGAAAACAAAAAACGATAATTGAAAACGAATCTTTTTATGGTAAAACTACCATTTAATTTAGAGATACAGACCAACATAAGACAATTATTTTTAAACCGATAGATAGATATTTTTCAATATATTTTTATATATGATGTTCAATTTGTAAACATTTAGTAAACGACACAATCTTTTCTGTACCCAACACCAAAATCAAATTGCACCCACCATGCCTCACCTCTGACAGAAAAAACATCATATATTTTCTCTTCTGTTCAATATGTCCCAATAGTGGATATATTGGTAAATCTGGTAATAGGTTTAGATTTCGTTTCAATAATCACACACTTAGTATACGGCAGAATAATCAATATTCCCCAATAGAAGTCCACTTCAATCAAGCGGGTCACACTTTAGAAAATTGCAAATATTTGCTAATAGACTCCGATTTTAGTTCTACACACACACGCAAAAAGAAAGAAAAATACTGGATTTTAAAATTAAATACACACAAGCTAGTGTTAAATAGGGACTTAGGTGTTTTGAATCTTTACAAATATTTCAATAGCTAAACATTTTTAGATACATTCAAAACATTTTTTATCTAAAACAAAATTTATAAGTATTATTTAAGATAGGTTTACGTTTACAAATATTTTTTTTTTTAAATCTGTCGCTTTCTCCGCCACTTGATGTACCCAAACTCTCTCCACTGACGCGTCACGTGATGTAAACAAACGCATCACGTGATGTAAACAAACTCTCTTCACAGACGCTCTCGCGAAATAAGTTTCTAATTTGAATTTTAAAATCATTTGATTCTGATGAAGGACCGAGGACGGTCTGAAATATAAAATATAATAATAGAAATAAACAAATACTGTCAAAACATAAATTTTTAAACTTACAAATATTTAATAATTTTTTGTATTCATATTAAGACAGTAGACGTGGATCATCACTATTATATATATATATATATATATATATATATATATATATATATATATATATATATTGTGTATTTTGGCAGCATTTTTTCATTAATGCAGGTTTAATTGAATAATATAGACAAGTTTTGTCTATTAATTTTGTGTAGGATCCGTTCATACCGTCTGATATACTTGATGGTGATATCGTTGAAAGACAACAAAAAATCTCAGTAATTGTTGATTTTTCTATCGGGTCTAAGCTTTCGGCTCACATAAGCCATTATCAAAGAGTACATATTAACACACAGTAAACATAGAACATTTAAGTTATTAACAATAAAGAGAGTTAAATTGAAAATATAAGTCCATCCCTACCGTGGCGGATGGCCGAAGACAGTGACAAAAAGTGGCGTTGCGGTCCCTGGTCTGATTACAGGGATTTGAGTACGTTATTGGAAATATCAAAATTGATTGTATTCAAACCAGGTTTAAATTGTTTAATGTAGATTGCTTCGAGGATTTTTAGTTTCTGTTTATTATTTTCTTGTTTAAGTATGTACGTGTTATCAACAAGCGTTTTTCTCAGAAGTGTGCGTTGATAACCGTGTTGTTTTAAATGACGGAATATATTTGGATTTTCATTTAAGTGCAACGTTAATATGTTTATGGTTAATATGGTTAATATGTTTCGTTAACTGGTATACAGGAGTAGGAATTAGTTAGTGATTTGCAAAAAAACAATGTAGTATATAAATTCATATGTCCATTTAGAGAATGTATCTCTAACAACCTCAATAATATCTACATTGGCCACACTACGAATTCGCTCTCACGGCGTCTTTTACATTCTCATACAAATAGTATTAGTTAAAGACCATCAAGAGATTGCTGCAGAACTTTGATTATTTCTTTCAAAGTTTTTGATACATAAATAAAAATTGTCAAATATCCGCCTACTTTCGGTTTTGTAAAATATTAAAAATACACTTTTGGTTTACGCTATATTTCTTTCATTTCTTGTTCTGATATCTGGTTTTAATTAGCATATATGTTTTAAAGTGTTTTAAAATGTGTCTGAAGACGTATTTCATTAAGAAGTTGTTTTATTTCATATTATTTAAAGCAAGTGACGCAATTAAATATATATATAATTGGACAGGAATTGATTCACAAAATATAACGATTGATATTACAATTAAAAGCATGATTATCAATACTGACAAGAATAAAAGAGGACGTGTGAGTCTTTCCCAATTGAGATAAGCAAGTGAAAACGCCTTTAATGTAATAAAAACTAACTACGACACTAAATCATTTCAACACTAATACGATGAAACTAGTACTTAGTAATTTAGTACTTTGCTTGAAATCGTAGATATGATAGACTAAAGAGAACTGGCCATCAGAACAATTACTATGAAAATATTCATTGAAAAGGCACCGAAAATCTAACTTACAGGAATGGAAAATGCCTAAAACTAAATTATCATGTCAAGTCAAAGAAAAACAGATAAAGCCTATTCTTATTACAAGTGATGATAAAAAGCCTATTCTTATTAATATATTGTTTGTTAATTCGGATTATATTTAGATCATTATCGTCCATACGAGACCGATATTTAAGTTAATAATGCATTTAAATAATCGAATGCAAATGGAATTTGAATGTGGCTCCCCGATTTGTCGTTCCGAATCGATATCCTTGTAGATTAAGAGGTTCAAAAATCTAAATACAGTATCCATCGACAACTTTCGTATTTCTCAAATTTTGTTCATTTATTGACCATTCTTTAAAAAAAATCTTCTAATTTTATTCGACGACCAGTAACAACAGGTGTCCTAATGACATTATCGTCTTACCTCTAGTGGAATGATTAAAGATAAAGATATACACTGACACTAAAAGATAGCGAAGTTTTATTGATATGGTAATATCAACGATGTCTCCAGCTGAGCATTTGGAGTTCCATTTGGTTGTACAAATGCGTCTCTTAATTCGACTCAAAGGTTGGTGTAGTCTTGAGGAGATGCGAAAGAATTCATTAGATTTCAGAAATTGTCGAAATTGTCAACTTTCTGGAATAAGAGCAGGAATTTCCGTCAGGTTAATCACCCTCGAACTAAGTACAGATACGAGAGATTCGCGTATGAATAATTAATGTTCAGTTGAACGCCTTGGGGAACTAGTTATCATCTTCAAGGAGGTCGGGTGAGCAACTTTTGTTCAACGCGCTGACTTGACCGGATCAGTAACACCTAAAGGATTGGAAAGACGGCGAAGTCAACTTAAGTAGGATGTTTTAGTGCATTGAAGAAATGTTAAATGAAGTGGGCGGGATGATTATAAGAAGACGCAAGTGGTTAACATTCCTTAAGATTTTAACTATATTTTATCATTTATTATTTCATTTCATTTCATCGAAAAATAAAGAAAATAAATTCTGCAATGACAGTTGAGAAAATTATATCAGGGGGAAACATAATGAAGACATGCATTATATTAAAATCAAAGTGTGTTTGAAATACGACCGGTTTGAAGAATGTAAACGCATCCGAAAGCCTGTTGTGGCGCAGTGGATATCGTTTTGGAACAAGAAATCGAAAAGCCGAGTACTTATTCCACCTGAATCCGTTCCATTTATTTATGTGCAAATACATTTAAAAAGGTATTAATCCGTCTCTTTTCCGTCAAGATATGAGTTAAATAGCAGGGCAGATTGAAATTTATTATAGCCTTGGTTGGCAAACAGTCTACCGCAGAAAGTAATGGTAGCCTACTGCGGGATAACACATGTAGTAATCCCATAATTATATTGCGCATAAAAATAAGTAAATACTTTAATGAAAATCTATCTATCTATCTATCTATCTATCTATCTATCTATCTATCTATCTATCTATCTATATATATATATATATATATATATATATATATTTCTAAACATAAGTTGTTAAATATAAGAGAAAATGAATGTATATTGTGTTTAATCATGTGCCGTCGTATTTTTGCTTTAATTTCAGTTGAAAGTAAAGACAAAACTTCTCCAACATTTGGATAATTATTTATTAATTTTCTTCTAACCTTTCGGCTCACATGGGCCATCTTCAGAGAGGTTGTTTACACTGAAATATTACAACATCCACCATCACCGACGATTTTATTTTGTGTTGACATAAAACTCTGCTTGGCAACGGCAATAGTTACCAAAAGTAATAAACGCAGTTCTTAAATTTGCGATGTTGTTTTATGACGTCACACCGCGTGATAGCGCAAAATGACAACAAAAGCATGTAGTCAAATGCACTTTAATCTGTTATTTCCTGATTTAAAGTTGATTTTATTGAGTGTTGGTTGTTTAGATTTGATGTACATGGCTTCCAATATCTGCGGGTTCCTCTTACTGTGTGTATGAGTAAGGATCACCGTATTGTTGATCAAAATCTGTCTGATATTACCTACATGTTTATGTTTTTCAGAGAAATGTTGTTTAATAGTACTCTGATGAGAAAGATGACATGTAAGTCTGATATAATTATCCAAATGTTAGAGAATTTTTGTCTTTATTTTCAACTGAAATTAAAGCAAATATACGACGTTTAGAACGGCTAATGATTAAACATAATAGGCATTCATTGTCTCTTATATTTAACAGCATATGTTTAGAATATATATATATATATATATATATATATATATATATATATATTACACGCAATGCTAGATGTTATAAAACATAGCTATTAAGTACATATTAATATGTTAAAATATTAAATTTCGCCGATAGCACAACTCAAAATTTCATAGACAAAGTAATCTTCAAGCGCTGACCGTTATATAATTTAAAATTTATACAGAATATATGCTTATCGCGATTTCCACGCAGTTGTATCTTATATAGCGATTACAGACATTTTACTTTTAAAAAATCCGTTATATATATATATATATATATATATATATATATATATATATATATAACGGATTTTTTATATATATATAACATATTGTAGAATTGGAATATTAATTTCTTATATGAATCATGAAAAGGAGATCACTGGATCTTTTTCAGAATAATTAAATAAACTATAATTAACTTTAAAATAATCATTTAAAGGGAGATTTTGATTTCTATGCCAACATGTAACAAAATTCTCTTGTTTAATAAGCTATGGTCATTTAAATGTTTCATGATAACTATTTTTTCTAGCAGATGAAATAAATTGCATCTGTTGCTTTTCCGAATATAGGATTTTGCTCTTGCCACAATACCCCACGTAATAATAGGGGTATTAACATCATTCGTTAATTGTCAGAAATCTTTACAGAAAGAAGGGTTGTTTTTTGTTTGACTTATTCAATGATGGCAGAAACGATCTCTCCAAAGATTTTCAGTGGAACGTAAAAAAAAATTTGATAACGTTGCAATAATGTATGCTAATGCGTAATAGAAGTTTATCATATATATATATATATATTGACTTTTTAATGTTTTGACCGTATGTTTCCGGCAGTTGTATCAATCTTGAAAAAATAACTCATTAGAGTATGCATTTGTTTAATATTATATTATTATGTTACATTATATACAAGTGTGTTTGTAGTGATAGGGCTAAAATTACAGTTTTTTTTTTCATTTTCTGTTTGACAGTACAGCGAACCATATGCAAATGAAACATCATTTTCTTTCACTTTTCTGTAAAGGTAAGAATTTACTATATACAATCCAGTTAATTAAGTCTAAATTTAATCTAATATACTTCGAAATAGACATCTCGGAGAAATACTTAATTTTCCAGAGAGTTTTAATTTTGTTGATTGCATTTGGCGTAACAATAACAGCTTGATCAGATTATAAGTGACGATAAAAGAAATCGTCTTGTTATAATGATTTTTATATAGTTTCTTTTTTTTTGTATGTGGATTAGATTTAGATCATTTTCATCCTAACGAAACCGAAATTTATTTCAAATAATGAATTTAAAGTATTTAAAATGCTTTTTTCGAATTTTATATATGGGATTCCATAGCGGTACTTAGAATAAAGTTATGTGAAATCTGTCCTTCATTATATAGCAACGAATTCGGAACAATCTCTTCAAAGAGGAAGCAAAAATTTGAGAACCAAATTGTAATTCTACAGAAGGAAGCTGAAAATACAATTGACTGAACATGTGAGAAAAGATGAGATTTTTTGAGATGATGGACACGAAAAAGGAAGCAGATAGATAACATCATGAAAACAAAGCTGAAGATTTTAGGACGTATAGTTAGGCAAAAGGATTTGAAGATTCTGATGCTCACAGGACGGATAAAAGGAAAGTGAGGGAAAGCAACTCACAACATGCTTGATGTTGTTTAGCAGAGCGATGTTGGAGCAAAGATAGAATGGGATAATAGGTGTTAATAGCTAAAATAGATTAGGAGATATGGAAACCCTGATCACGTACGTGCTAAAAGGACGAGGCACATAGAAGAAGAAGAAGAAGAAGAAGAAGAAGAAGAAGAAGAAGAAGAAGAAGAAGAAAAGGACGAAGAAGAAGCTAAATTAAACAAGAAAATCTCTGAAATCCCGGCGTTTACATACTTACTCCTTTTTTACAAATGTTTCAACTGGATATGTTTTAATTAATAACTGCACATCGATTACTTTACCTTTAAAGGTGTCGCCAGCATTTTACTTGTATAAATCGTAGTACAAATCATTTAAAGTTATAGTAGGTATTTTATTCCTCAGCAGTGGTACAACTCTCATTATCAGACTCGGTTCAAAGTTCTGGTGTGGATTATAAACTAACCTTGATGAAATTTAAAAACTGATATTCATGATTGTTATTATACACCGAATACGGTTTTAATACCAGCGGCAGTTACTGTGCGATACTACATATAAATATATAGAGACCCTGATCCGACGAAAAAATTTGGTATTTTTGGTCGAATCTAGCTCTTGTAAAAATCAATTTTGCAGATTCTCTTGGTACATATATATATATATATATATATATATATATATATATATATATTCGTTTGGACATTATTTTTAATATTTTTACTCTTATTTGATTGGATAATTTGTTTTTTATTCTTTCTATACATAATATATATTTTATTTTTCATTGGTTTAGATATTCAAGAAATATTGATTGGCAAATATCTCTCTTCCGACAAGATTATAACCTACAACTCACATACACCGGGGAGATAACCTCATTAGATCTGATGAGTTACCACTTCATCACAATTTATTTTACAGTACACTCAAACACGAGTATCCGTTAAAATTAATATTCAAACAGATTTGGGTTAATACCAATTTTGTTTAGTTTATATAGATATATATATAAACATTATTTTTAAGGGATAGTCGTATTTTAGTGTATAGTCTGTTTGATCTATAATACAGTATATTTTAATTAGCCCCCGGCCTAGATATTCAAGGAATTTTGCTTTGAAAACAACTATCTTCCGGCGAGATTGAAACCTGCATACTCCCATATACCGGGGATATAATACCTTAAAATCTAATGGGTTTTACCTCTAAACTGCAGAAGATATTATGGCTTCTAAAGTCCGAATTAAGCTATTTAGATATTTCTTCCACAGATTCTTTCAGAACATCAATTTCTGCTCAAGATCTTCTCCTAATGTAAACAACCACAAACAATATTACGAAATTATGCCGAAATATCAAAAATTGATATTGAACTTCATATTTATTTAAATTTGTTTAAAAAATATTTTTAATTGATACTCGTATTTGTGTAGATAGTATTTTTTCCTATGAGTAAATATTTTTTAATCATCCACCGGTGATCACATTTCACACTAGTCACACCACATTATATCTCTCACGTGGTATGACGTCATAGAAAATGACGCGAATCGCGAATTTACGACTTGCGTCTGCTGTTCAATGACCGTTAACGTTGCATAGCAATATTTTATGTCAACTTAACAGAATATAGCGGTTGCTATGTTTTTCTTACCCACATTTGTCATTTACTCGTCTGCGATTGGGTAATAAATCACTACTGCTTTTATAGGACAATTTAGCAATCGCAGTCGCCTTTAAACTTTCGGCTCTGTAGCAGCTCTTTCGTATGTGTGTGGTGATTGGTTAATTTTTAGCCATTCACATATTGTTTTATGCAAACAAAGTTTTTCCCGCGCTTGCTAGTTGAGCCACTCTCTGTCCTTATAAACGGCAACCTATTGCAAGTTAAGCAGTGGACCAACAGGTCTGCTAAAGGACGTATGTCTCTCTCTCTCTCTAATCATAACTTACCTAACGCACACAAAGAGAACTTTGTCTTCTCTCTGGAGATTTTTACCAAGAACCTCTGAACATTGAACTCTTGATCAAAATTTGTGTTACTTACCATCACATTCAAAATAATTGTATTTTTTATGTTATTTGTTCTTAAATGAAAATCCTTCTAACATTTATACCAAAGCTTTTCAGCGCAAGAAAAAACTTCCTTCATTTTACTTTGGTCATTAAACAGCTAAAGGGAAACAACTCTTTACTCCTACTTTATTTGAATATACATATTTATTTATATTGGTTACAAATTGGAGTTGTCTTTATTTTTCTTGAATCGTATGTTAGACGAATCGTAATATAAATCGTAAAGGACTAAAAAAAGCTTACATCAAAGACCAGCTTAATAAAAATATCCAAATGTACGATAATCTTTGTTTTTATTTCACCAGGAATTTGCTGTTTAGAAAAGATCATGAATAAAAATATTCAGTGTCTGTTTTACTTAACAATTAATGTTTATACATATTTTTACTTCACAATTTGTATATATTTTTTCTTGACACTGCCGCCATCGAAACTTAAAAAATATAAATATGCAGCCAAATGTTTTTCAAGGATTTTTCCTAAAGTAAGTACACATTTCCAAGTTAAACCTGCATTAATAAAAAAAAAATGCGTTTAAAATTGAACCGTTAAATATAAAAACATATATTATTTAATATGCATTGTACCTAAATACTTTGTAATATTAGATTGATATAATTAATAATTACATTATATGAAAATCAACACCAAATATAACATTAAAATAACATTTACCTACTTCAGTTATTTTTTTGGTCATTATATCACTTATCATGCTCCATAACTTATCAGAAGTTTTAGCCATACTGAAGAATATTCATATCTTCTTCAATGTGACGGAACATTTCAGTACGCATGCGATCATGGTTTTCGGCGTCTCTCTATCCCTCCTGTTAGACCACGCAATTCCCAATCTGTCATGTACCTGCTCAAGCCCTTCAAATAATTTTCCCCTGCTTTCCCTCTATGTATCCTGTTAGTATCAGGTTCCCCAAGCCTATCTTCCTCATAGCAGGCCCCAGGAATATTAGCTGATTTTTCCTGATGCTCAGTATTAATTTCCTTTTCGTTTCCCTGCTTCCCAAAACCTCACAATTGCCTACATGATCGATCCATGATATCCTGAGCATCCTTCTGTAAAACCGAATTTCAGTTGCTTCAAGTTATTCATTCATCTCTGATGATATTGTCTAGCATTCACTGCCATATTATAGTACTGACATCACATAGCAATCCAGTATTCTTTTCGTGTTTCATAGCAAAATATTTCTGTCTCTTAATAATTTACACAGCTTCTGAAACGCGTCATTTGTCATGCACATTTGACTTCGAATCTCTGTGCCGCACATTCCGTCTACTGTTAGAGCCCTTTCCAGATATTTAAACTTCTGTATCTGCTTTATTTTAGTATCCTGCAGCTGCATTTTGCATTTTGGTCTGCTCTTTTTTGCTGACTATGCATTCGCCTTTCTTGCAGTTTATTTGTAGTCCTTTCTTGTCACTCTATTCAGCCACCTTTTGTAGGAGGTCTTGTAGTCTCCTTTCTGTGTCTGCTATCAGCACTCTATCATCTGTGCATTTATGCTGTTAAAACTGTGATGACGAATCCTGGCATAACAATTACTTTCTATAGAATAGTCATGCTGTACAAGTTGAATCAATCACGTGAAAAAACACATGTTTTTCTTACTCCCCTTTCCATCTTTTTATATCTGCTTAATTTGTTACTAGTCCGTATACTGGCGGTGTGCTTCCAGTAGAGATTCTTGATTACTTATATTTATTTCCAAATACATCGAGTTAGATGAGCATCTCTGAAAATTCCTTGAGGCTTATTTTGTCGAACGCCGTTGCATAATCGATAAAACATAGGTACAAGTCCTTCTTCATTGATATTATCCTTTCAGAGAGCATCATAATCTTGAATATAGCGTTACTTTTTTTAGTGTCTTTGAGGAACCCGAACTGTTCCAGTCCTATATCTGGATTGATTCTTCTTCTCGCTCTAGTTGTCAGGATTCTGACGATCAGTTTTGTAATGTAGCTCATAAAACAGATTGTTCAGTTGGCTGCTTAGGAAGTGCTATTAAAATTGACTTGTTTAAGCCTTCATTTATTTCACCGCTATTAAAAATTTCATTTATTATTTCTGCAATTTTCTCTATGTCGAATTCTTCCAGGGTTATCAGCAGCTCTATTACAATACTGTCTGGTTCAGTTGCTTTGTTTCTTTTCAGTTTGGCCATTGTAACTTACAATTAGGAAATTAATAGTTTCGGTTTTATTTATTTATTTTCGTTTTGCTCACTCTTGTCATAGAAAGAACTTTCATATATTCTTCCTGACGCTCAAGAATTTACTCTTTCACCAATATTATTGTTCCATCTTTGGATTTTTTACATCCTGTTGAGGAGCAGGTTTTTGTCATGTCTGTTCTCTTATTTCTTTATGCATGTCTGCTTTACTAATACTGTTCAATCTATCTACTTCTTCACATTTTTATTGAGTCATACCACTTCAGCCTGTCTCCATTTACTTCTTATTTCCTTCTGTATTTTCCTCTATTTCATTGCATGTTTGGCATCATTTTCTGCCTCATTGCATCATGTCGAAAAACTTGTTCACTCGTTTTTTCTGCTACGTCTGATTCCATTTGTAGCAACGTTGTTTGCTAATGCCAAAATCACTTCTTTTAATGAATCCTATTTTGAGTGTGTTCTTTGTATTTATTTTTCATGCTGTTAGTGTATGCTGTTAGTGTATGCTGTTAGTGTATTCTTTCTGCAGGTTGAGGTCATTTACGAGAGTGTTGTATTACAGACTTGGTAGTGCACTAGGCTTCTTCATTCTCCGGAGTTTAACCCTTAATTTACAGATGACTAGGACGTGGTCGCCTCCACAGTCGGCTCCTGTATAGTTTTTACATTGAAACACTGCATTTCTAAATCTCCTGTTTATGGTTATATAGTCTATTTGGTTTTTAGTGTCGTCTCCTGTGTTTCTCCATATCCCTAGATGTCGTGGGTGTTCTTAAAACCAGGTTTTAGTTATTACCTGGTTATTTGCAGTGAACCATAGGAACAATTTTTCACCTCGCTCGTGGCGGATTCATAATATAAAGTTGCCGGTCGTTTCCCCTTCCCTCTCTTTATCTACCTTGGCATTCAAGTCCACCATTATGATTCTAATTTCTTAGCTTTTGCACTGAGCCTTGGCATTTTCCAGTATGGATTAGAATGATTCGATTTCTTCCTCAGTGCTTTGCGTTGTTGATGCATAAACGACTATAATAGATATTTTCAACGGTCATCCTCTCAGTTTAACCAAGAGGACTCTCTCAAAAACAGGCAGTATCCGAGAAAGCATTTCATCTTTTCTTTGTCAAGTATTAAGCCAACTCTATTTCTTTCATTATGTTTGCCTCCTGTAATTATTACCCTTAGGCCATCTCATTTCGAACATTCCCAAAATACTGATGTTGAGTCTGTTCATCTCCTTTTTTTATATTCTCGGGTGGTCCAGAGTTGTTGAGCATCGTGACGTTTCCTGTCCCCAATATAATACTTTCTTTTAGTGTTTATAAATTTAAAATAAAAACAAATTAATGACCATTAACACATTTTTTATAAATACTTGTTGCTAGATACATTCCTTACATTTAACTTGTTGGCTAAGATAAGCTATCATTTTGTTCATATATATATATATATATATATATATATATATATATATATATATATATATATAGAGAGAGAGAGAGAGAGTGAGTGAGAGAGAGTTTGAACTAATGGATATAAATGCTTTCATCGCTTTACAAAAATGTTTCTGTACGTATTTCTAACACAGAGTAATGAAATTTTACTGCTAAAAATATTTGTTTAAGCCTTTAGTGAAACAATCATATTTTCAAAAAAATAATCAATAAAAATATTCGACAAAGAAAAATCAAGGTTTTATAAAACAAATGCTTAGATTACTTTTATTAAATCATCTACTAATATTTCTTATCAAAGCATTACTGAATATTTTTTGTTTTCATGTTGTTTAACTAATTGTATCATCCAGTCCTTTATTAATATTATTATTATTAATATTATATTACATTTGATTAAAAAGCCTACTTAAAATTTAAGAAATTTTCTTAGAATTCCCGTAGAATGAAAGAAATGCAGCTTCATGAAGTCTAAAAAATCCAATGTTCTCAACGCATTCTTTCAATATTCTATGCTTTATTTCAGATACATCCATTAGTATGTTAATTAACTCAATGGTAAATTTGCATAGCGTTTTCAACACCCTAGCAACATTCAAAAATATATGCACTCTTCATGAACTTATCTTTTATAGTTTTATCACATTGCGATAATATTGTTTACGGTATTTTTTCGACACATAGCATAAACCCAGTTTTTGCAACTCAACAAAGGCAACTTGAATTAATTTCCTGATATCTGAAAAAAGCTTATTTTACAATGTCTAGATAAGTTTTTTTCTTTCCTTGAAGTGGGTATACAATTGTAGTGAACATTGTATATCTTGTATTTCAATTTCATTCATTACTACATAATTTACACAATAGTCTTGGTGATTAACATTTTCAAAACTCTAGAAAGTATCTGCTGTTTTCTAATCTTATCAGTATATTTTAAGTTATTTACTGTTGATATTATTGCATGTTTTTTTGCTAATATTTCTCCATTCTTTACGATAATTCTATTAGTTCTTGCAGGTTTTGCGGGTTTCTTCTTTGAATTCTCAGTTTCATATCCCTCATTAAAATTACATTCAGATTGAGATCTGGAGATTGACTTGGCCATTTTAGAACATATTTTCTATTTAAACTAACCTTGAATTTTGCAAGGTTTGGAGTAACTTCCTTATCGTTTGCTTGAAGAATATCCAACTTTGTTTCAAGACTAAAGAATGAGCAATCTGACGTAATATTATCTCTAAATTAACTCTATAATATGATCCATTCATTCTCCCTTTTATTATTTCAATGTTCCCTACACCTTAAACACTAAAGTAACTTCAAGTCATGATTGATTCTCATCCATATTTTGCTACTGTGACAATATTATTTTCCTAATATTCTGTACCTTTCATTCTCCAAAAATTTGCCACAGCATTTCTGCAAAAATGTTCAATTTTCTTTTCGTCTGACCAAAGTACATTTTCTTAAAATGCTGCAGGTTTGACACAATGCACGTTTGCAATATTCATTGTATCATAGAAGTGTTTTCGCTGAATAAGCCTTTTCCTTACAGTCCTCAAAACGATGACATATCGACGAATATAACGAAAAGTTGTATCTTTATTCACTTTTTCTCATTTATTTTACGTACTCTCTGAATTTCTCCAAGCGTAATTCGGTGCTCGTTGCCAGCTTTTTCTCGCCAATAATATTGCCGTACATTTGCTTACTTTTAAAGAACAACCAAAGGTTTTTGGAACGAATGAAACGACATCTTCTAGTGATGGATTATCGCACCAGCTGGACACAATGGCACATTTAACCGATTAGATACTTTCTTATAAGTAAGTCCATTTGTATGAATGTCAATATTATTTTTTACAAAGGTCTTGATAAATCATTATGCATTTCGCCATTTTATCAATGTTTAAACATTGTTTAAACATTGTTTAAACATCGTTTAAACGATGGTTTAAAAAACTGATTAAAAATAATCCAAAAATTACTAGTGAAGGTTCTGAAAAGAAGACCTATTCTAATTTTGAAAATTATAGATAAATTTATATAGTGTTATGAAAAAGTTATTTTGAAAAATAATGTGTTGTAAAATTTAGTTATTAAATATCGGTTTTTCTTATTGGGATAATTTTTAAAGTTTTTTATTTTTAAATCTGATTGACTTAATACATAAATATATGTTCTACAAGCAGTAAATAACTCTTTAAATCATATAATAAACATTTAGTATTTTTGCAGGTCATTGTAAATTGCACAGTGTCATATTTGCTTTTGTCAAATGTTCGCAATGCAGATGTAAACCATGCAAAAATATGTAGTCATTATATAATAGCATGCTTCATATATATATATCGTTTGCGATTGAGCTCTGTAGAAAGGCGAAAATTTCGGAAAAAGCACGTATTTAGGTCTATACGCAAAATTGTCTGGTTATTGTGGAGAACGCCTGTTCGAAGCGGTTATCACATCTCTTATGAGTTCACATTTTATCCGGGGTTTTAAGTTACTTTCTTTTAATTTTATTTTCTAGAAGGAGCTGTTTGGTATCTTAAACTAGGGTTGGTGAAGGAATGCCTGTTGTTATAAAGCCGTTGCCTCCAAATTCCCGCCGTATATATATTATAAGAAAGTAAAGGTCACGTAGATTAAAACACATTTCCTCTTATAAAGACTGCTCGATACAGAGTAGAGCTTAATACAGCAAGAACCGAAGACAACATCCCTTTCTGCAAATTGTTGGAAGTTAAAGGATACACATAAAATCCCTAATGTAAAATGGAAATTTTTGGAAAACTTGTCTGTAAGACATTCTACGTCATTTGTTTTTTGTGCCAAGTGAAAAACTGCAGATGTTAAGATTCCCTAAAAATAAAGAACTACTTAACCGTAGAGATGACTTGACCGTTTTAAGTAAACATCGAAAATATTTTTCTTTAAAATGGAATAAATTGCCATGTTTCATTCAGAACATATGCTCCAAATTTAACTTATAATATAATTTAATAAAATAGATGACACCCAAAACATTTATTTCTCTTAACTACAATTTATTATAGTGTACTATAATTACTCATTTCTAATTGTAACCTAAATATTACATACTTTCTATTCATTTATGTATTACAAAATCTAGTTTTAAAATATCCTTTAGGATTTAAAATTTAATTAATTGCACTATTTTATTTATAATATATGCTCTAATATACCATAGAAATAATATATGTTATAATATACCTTAAAAATTAATATTTGTTTTCCTAAAATAAATGATCCACGCAGTACATTATTTATTATCTTAAATACAATAAAGCTTAGCGTATACTTTAGTATCAAATAATTATTTAATCCTGAACGAAAACCAAACATCCGAGCCCATTTACTCATGATGTGGTAGAAAATCTAATTTTAAAATAATCGAAGTACCAACAGGCTGCTAAAAATTTATGGAAGTTTAAAGTAACTGAAATTTCAAATTTAGAGAAGATTTTTAATGATCTTAAACACTTTCGTCCATGTTTGTATGATCATAAAACCTATTTTATGATGCGATTTCATCCGGATTTCACTTCCTATCTTTCATATCGTAATGTTCTTTTTCCGAAAACAATTTTATGCCTAGCATTTCTTCTTGCCACAGTCTGCATATATCTTCACTGTTGCAAGGTTTAGATATTTTTATTATTTACCATTCTGTATCAAGATTTTTGCGCTTATTTTTTTCTTTCAATATTCTTTCAATTTTTTTTTAAATTTACATACCTGTTTAGCCAGCTTACTGCAATATATTTCAAATTTTCTGAATTCTGATCTATCAATTTAAAATTGAATGTTGTTTATTTTTTTCTGAACTAAATTACTAGCTAAATTTGTGTCAAGGGTATTTTCTTTTCCTAAAAAAGTTTTTCGTAGATTCAGTCTGTATCGTTGAGGTGAATGATACACAACGAAGAATAAGTGTTTAATTTATTTTTTCAGCGAGGCATCCGGTACAATTAGATATGTACAAAAAATACAGAACATTTGGTTACAAACAATTAACAAGAAACACTTACGCTCGCAAGAGAGGTGGGTCTAAATGGTGAATAACCGACAAAGTAAATCAGTTCGAATATTGTAGCAACTTATTAAAAACGACCCTTTAATGCATGCACGATGAATTTTTGAGCCATGAAAAACGGTTAGAGGACTGAAGCGGTACTAGCTAAGCTACAACAGAATCATGAATAAAAACCAAATTAACCAGTTACTGTCAGACGCAAAGTTTCCTAAAATTTAATACTTTTTGTTATATATATCGTTGTATGCGGATGTGCGTTGTGGTGCAGTGGATATCAGCTCGGAACGGGAATTCGGGGAGCCGAGTTCGAAATCCAGTCTTATTTACTTACGAGCAAATAACCTTGGGGAAGGTATTAATCCATTTCTTCACTCCAGTTATGGTTTAAATAATAGGACAGATTGGGTTCTGTAGCCTTGTTCGTCTACCACAGAATGAAATGGCAACCTACTGCGGGATAATCTTCTGCCTAGTCAGTCATGTCTCTTTCGGGACATGATCGTCTAAGCGTGTATCACGTATGGCACTTAACTGACTGACTGATCGTTGTAGCTAAAATTAAACTTTCGGCTGGCGGATTTTAAATTTTTGTTCATTCGCTTTTTAATGAGTGTTTTGGCGCTGTGGATATCGGCTACGAAGGAAATAATGGAGTGCTAATTTCGAATTCTAGTTGATGTTCGTTGCATTCACTTACGCGCAAATACCCTTGAAAAATTTATTAATACTTCTCTTTTCCCTTCAGCGATTGGTTTAATTGCAGGAAAGATTAAGTTCTTGTTTGGCAACAAGTCTACCACAGAAACTAAAAGCAACAACAGTCAGTTAAATGCCATACGTGATAAAAGATTGGACGATCATGTCTCGAAAGGGAGATGACTGACAGGGCAGAAGATTATACCGCAATAGGTTTTCATTTCTTTCTGCGGTAAACTGGTTGCCAAGGCTATAGAACCCAATCCGTACTGTTATTTAACCCATAACTGGGAAAAAAAAGACGAATTAATACTTTTCCTAAAAGTAACTGCGAATACTTGAATGCAAGTAATTCAACTAGAATTCGAACTTGACTCACCGATTTCTCGTTTCGAGCTGCCGGAAAAAAAAACTTATGACCAGCCTAGTAATTTCTCTTTCAAGACATGATCGCCCAAGCGTGTATCACCTACGACACTTAACTGAATGACTTTATTATAGAATTGGTGTTGACACAATAATAGATTAAATACTTTAAAACGTATAATGTAATTTGAGCGGTATAACACAGTACTGTCATATTTAGTAATATTGTCTCGCTAAAAGAACGACGACTGAGTCGTACCCCAAAATTTCTGCTCTTAGATATTAACCTAACATAATAACACTGAAAAAAATCAAAGAAAGAAAGAAATTGAAAAATTACTAAAGGCAAAAATTGCCCAAGAAATTTTGGCCTGTAAGTTCTTTAATCAGAGTTATTTTTTAATGGTTATCATCCCATGCAAATCAGTAAAGCCACCGAGGATCAAAGGGTTACATGTTGTGGAATAATTAAGAATAGAAAATTAGTAAAATGGGAAAGCGAAAGGATAACGATTGTCATTGCATTTATGATTTGCAGATTAATTTAGTTGGAAAGCATGAAACCAAAAGTGAGTTCTACATGCGAGAAGGGCGAGAACTGAAGATTGATGAAATCTAGACTCCTGTCTACTCCTATGCTCGAGTGGTAGCTGTCTGTTTAACATAGCAAAGAGCTCATCCGAACAATTTCAGTGAAAGGATTCATAGAAAAGAAACAGTAGCAAACTTACGGCAGTAGAAAAAGACTGAAGCCCACCCGCCAGATCAGGACTAATAATATTGCTGATTATTCTTTCGAGTTTACCCAGGATCTCAAGTTAAGTACCCGTGGCACTGGAGAAGATGTTGTAGCAGTATTCTAAGTATGAACGAATGGTATACTTATATATATGTAAGTTAGATTCTGGAGAGATAAACGCACGGTACTGTGAAACAACTTTCTTAACAGCTGATCAAGCAATTAATCTTCAGTGCTTTTTTCAAATTGTTTCATATTTACTTTTTATATTCATTATATAAAGAGACATGTCGATTGGAATTTTTGTATTGAAATGTATTAATTTTGATTTAATTCCCAATCATGAATTCACATATTTCTGGTAATTTTTATGAAAGTATTTTACAATTTAAATCTACATAAAAAAGAGCAATACTATAGAGAAATTCTAGAACTGAACTTATTCTTATTAAACCCACAGAATATAATTTGGAAATATTCTGCTTTGGAGGTGATATTCAATATCGAAATCGCCCTGTTATATTCTAAATAGAAATGTGAGAAAAAGAATAATCTATCGTAAACCTCAAATCAAATTCCACTGACACAACTAATGGCCAGACAAGAAAAATTAATTTTCCTAATGAACAGCAAAAAAAAAAAAAAATTGAAGAGGTTAATGGATACTTAAAACTAATGTTTTTCTTAGACAACGATTTTATTGAATCAAACATTTTATGAGACAAGCGTCTTCACCTTAATTGAATTTTATCACGTTTCAACTAATTCCAACTTTTGTTTTCATCCCATAGTGTACATAGATTAGATCTGCTAACGAACTTCAAAAACTGACATTTCACAGTATACTTTTCGAATGTATAAGAAAGTGAAAATCTAACAAGGTATACAATAACAGCTCTATAATCATTTTTCCCAAAATGTGCGCCTGCCTAAATTACAAGCTTAACAAATAACGTAAATTCTTCTTTCTTGACAGTCCATAAAAATAGGTCATCTCAAACTAATGAATACAAGCTCAGTTAAGCAACAAGACTAACTTGCATATTTAATTCTTACCAGATTTGTTTACTCAACCAGACTTTCGGTTAAAACTAATAATCAAAAATCATTTAAAACCTGAAATATTTATGGAAATATTAAAATAGAATATGCTCATTGTGTAATCGAGCAAAACTCTCAATATGTTACCGTCTGATTTAGATCTAAGTGACATTTCTATTTTTAATATCCACAAGAGTTCTTGTCTTGCCAACCGAATACAGGCTACGATGGGTAAATTTTCGTAAGTTTCGCGCATGTGCGTTGTTTGTGTTTTTGTGTTTTTGACTGCACAGGATGAAAATGCCATATTGTACTGCTTGACATTAAATCAAAAAGTCCTAATTCAAACATTTCAGAATGTTTGGGTGTCACTGTGAAGACAGTGCAGAAAATTTGGAATAAGTTTGATAAACATAATGTTTATTACAAAATTGATACAGATACTTGCTTCCCCAAAAGCTACAATCTAAACTTATCTGTAAATGGAACTTTGTCTCTGTGTGTGTATGTGTGTCTGTGTCTGTGTGTCCGTTACCGATAGACTTCGAAACGGCTGAACCGATTTTCTTGAAAATTTACAGAGTTGTACTATGAGCGTCTGCGAGTGTTCTTAGCAATGGTTTGTGTCGAGGTACCCCCGATAAATATCGAAAATCGAGTTATAGAAGGAGTGGTCCGATTTTAATCAAATTTGATACACTCATAGACAAAGACACAAGAAACGATATTCAAAAGTTTCAAGGTTGCAGTTCTTACAATAGTGCAGAGAATCGATAATATATATATATATATATATAAGGCAAGATATTTGTGTGTGTGTATCTGTTTATCTGCCTGTATGTTTATATTTTCTTCAGCCCTTTTATTTTAGTTTTTGCTTCGGGTTTGGTTGTAATATGTATAATTGTAGTTCTTAGTCTCAGCCATGATACCATTTACTCAGTGGACTTATTTAGCCTTCAAAATTCAGTTTACGACGAAAAAATATAATGTGAGGTAGCTTGCTGTAACACTGAGACATATGTCTGTATGTCTTAGGCTGGAAGTGTTCCTTCTTGATTAGGATCTGTGACCACTGTCGTTCTGTTTTCAAAATTTCACTTACATCCATTAATTTTTCTTTCAGTTTACGATTTTGCTTTAACTGGAAACAACTATTGCTTTTTAGTCTTTCGTGCCAACGTCCAAAAAGTCTGAGCTCCAGGACCATGGATTAGTTTTAAAGCTTTCATTACACTGCTAGCCCCCAATAATTTAAATATAAGGTAAACAGACATCTCCTATCACACTAACTTGCATGCAATCTCTCAAGATCTTTTTCATTTACTCCTCCCAATCCTCTGTATTCTTATCCGTCTGTTAACCTTCTTCTGACATTTACTATAATTAACCCCTCTTTCTCGTCATTTTTTCCCTTTGTAACCCCGTGCACAACAGTGGCTATATCTTACCATGCTTAGAGTGATATGATTTTTTTAAAAATTGAAAAACTGATATTCATTGTTCAAAAAATTGAAAAACTGATATTCATTGTTCAAGTCAAGAGGAAGCCCTGCATGAAGTCTCTTGAGAATTAGGTGCAGTCCTGGGTCAAAAAGAAGGTTGCTTGAAGACTAGCAAAATAATTCTGCACCATTCCACAAAAGCAGAAGCAACCTTCCATAAGTATCAGACAATTTCTGCGACTCCATCCCCTAATATCTGGCTAACTCAGCAGACTGCAACATACTTGGTTATGTAAGAGGCGTAGTTGAGATCCGAATTTCAATCTACTCTTCATCTTGTATTTGTCTATATTTCTGAGATGAGGTAGTATTTACAGGATTTAAATTATTCGGGCTATTGTTTTCATCTTTGTTGCCATTTGTATGACGTTTCGGACGTTGTACGCTCGGTTTTCTTCAGGTGCAAGGGATTTCAAACAGAAGTCTTTATTACAAACACTAAGATAGTTACTATTCTATTTATTACAAAAGATTCATAAAGACGGTATTCTGCTCAGACCAATTGTTAGCAGCCTAGGCTTGGTGTGCCACCCTCTGAATCTCTTTCTTGTAGATTTAATTGGCCCACTGATAGTAAATTACACGTCATATGTTCGAACCTCCGCCCACTTCATGGAACTTATAAAAGATGCTCCCATCCAATGAAACCAGATGATGAGCCTGGATGTGGTGCGTCTGTTCATCATGAGACCCACGGTGGAGGTACTATCGGTAATCAGGAACAGACTGGCCCCGGAGTCATACCTAGGAGAATGTACCAGTGTTCCACTACACAACCTGATGTAGATTCTGACTTTCTGTACACAAACAACACACTTAGGATGCGGATCAGACATATATCGGCAAGATGAAGGCTTATCGATGGGCTCGCCATTAACACCATAACTAGCTGACATATACATGAAATACTTTGAAGAGTTGACATTAGAATCTTCAGTTTGAGAGCCAACTCTATGGTTGGGATAATTTGATGACACTTTCATATTCTGGCCACATCAGGTAGAGGCTCAGAGGCTACCCGACCATGTGAACTGAATGAGACCTTTCATAAAGTTCACTATGAAAAAAGAAAATGACAACAAACTGGCATTCCTGGATGTACTCGAAAAGAGGTGGGGTTCAAGACCGTATACCGCAAGCAAACGTTCACCAGACAATACCTAAATTTCTACACCACCCACCCATGCAATATAAAGAAAGGGATCGTCCGTTGCCTTCAAAGCTGAGCAAAAATAATAAGCGTCGGTCAAGAGTCATACGAACATAAAATGTTCAGCATAATCAGTACCCTAGAAAAAAACAATTATCCAAGATACATGCAAACAACTCCACCATATATAAAAGGAAGAGTACATAAGTATAACAGCCTCCAGAAAACTGCCTCGGTCAATCTACCCTATGTGAAGGGATTTTTGGAGAAATTAGAAAGGATCTGTGGCTCATATAACATCAGGAGAATCTTCAGAAGTGGTTCTACACCTCTCCCGAGTTAGACTCCCAACAGAGGAGGACATGATTAAAAACTGTGTGTACGCCATTGCATGTAGCTGTGGAAAGAAATAAAAAGATGAAACAGGCCGCCCCACTAAGGTAAGGCTAAAAAAACACATTAAGGGATATAGAAAAATCATAGTTAGCTGATCACATAAGGAGAGAGAAAGGTGATCACCGCCCCCTCTGGGATGAAGTTGAAATAACAGATGAAGAACGCCACTGGTAATTACGTAAACTTAAGGAATCAGCACATATGCCAGCCTACAAGAAAGTTTTAAGCCGACCAAGTACAGAGATGAACAGAACATGGGAACCAGGCATACGGAGTGCCAGAGAAATTTATTAGTGTCAAAATATTGCAATATGAGTTCTCGTAAAATTTAATACAGAAAACCATTAACATCAAAAAATTGGAATATGAACTCTGGTAATAAAGGAGTACTGGACATTAGGTTTATAAGTTTTAAAAAGTCAGTTGTAGTTGGTTTAGTTTGTATAGATGTTCGTTAGTTCCTGTGATTTGACCAAAAGTATACGGAGTTCAATACAAGGCTAAAGCAGTGATGAACAAGTAACTTACACAGTTAGTGGGAGATAACTCATGACTTCCAGAAGGTGAATTTGGCAAAGAAATGAGTTCATATACTCCAGTCATAGTAATAAAGGGTACGGTTTGAAATTACTAGCACCTGAAGACGGACGGTGCGTACAACGACAAATAAGATGATAATTATAGTCCGAATAAATTAAATGCTGTTCTTCGTAGGCCGGGGTTTCCTTTCGTCAATGTTACAGAGCATAACCAGCATATTTTGATCATACTAAATCACATAGACTCTGTTCTCTTTAGATGATGAATACGTTATTTCTTCTTGCTGGCTTTACTCATTCGACCTGTAGAAGCATTAACAATTGATATAATAACTTTACGATGGACGATAATTATTCACGAAACATTATCTCTATTAAATATCGCTTATGTTATATTGTTGAGATTCTGAACGCCAATGACGAATCCTGGCAAGGCTTTCATTTCTTTCATAACTGCTTTGCTGTACAGGTTGAATAAATCCGTTGATTTATTCAACCTGTAGAGCGAGTACAGATTATATTTTCTATCTGTAAACATACAGTTTTCCTACGAATATAAGTTGTTGATTATCCCAACGTCTTTTACGAAATTGTCTAGGTTATCGAGCATCTTTATTAAATCTTTGAGGCGTACATTGACAAACGGTTTAGGAGATACTTTTTAATCTATCTATCTATCTATCTATCTATCTATCTATCTATCTATCTATCTATCTATCTATCTATCACATAGACACTGTTTACTTTAGATGATAACTACGTCAAGTCTTTTTTACTGGCTTTACCCATTCGACTTGTAGAAGCATTAGCAGTTGATATATTAGGTTGTACCTAAAGTTCGTAAGCACTTGCAAAAAATTGAAATTTTACTCGCCAAGTACTCTAAGGTTACCAGAAAACACTTGCAAAAAATTGAATTTTTTCTCGCAAAAACAACAGAAATAATTTCCAATACTTTCTGCCATCGATCTGCAAGCTTTCAGATCTGGTCAAATGTATTGACATCAGAGTGGATTGCTATCCAGTCGTAATTTACCTAACTAGTCAAACTTACAAACGATTGCGCCACGTCAATATATACAAGAGATATTGAAAAAATGTTCCAATTAATAAAAAAGATCATCTAATGATTTTCGACTATGTGCTGTGGCTTATCAAGACGCAGACGAATATTCTCTCACTAAAAGACAAAATTTAACAAAAATAAAAAATACTTTCTAATGTTAGAAAAATTATTTTTATTAATCTTCCTGCTGCTTCTATCGCCATCAAGTTACGTATGTTTAAATTGTAAACACGTTTTACATATGTAAAATGTCTTTACCTCTTTTGACTTCAATTGTTCCTTGAGCGTGAAATTCTACAAATGTCTTTCATCATCATTTCATCAAAAATCTCTCAAGTTTCTTCATGATACTTTATAAAAAGATTTCTCCGTTCTTTAAAATTTATTTGTTACTCTGTCCATGATATTCTCAGCATATTCCTGTTATCTCCAGTTTTATATTTAACTTTGAAAATGTTGTCTCGCATTCTCTGCTATAAAGAAGTCTTGATATGAAATATGAATTCCGCACTCAATTTGGTGTTTTAAAGAGAATTCCTTCTACTTCTTAAAACGTTGCTGAGGTTTTGAAAGACGACATTTGATGTACGTTATGCTTTAAGTCTATAATTATTATGAGAAATGAATACATTCCATATGAAAAGTGAAATGAAACATTAATGATTTCAGATTAAAATCCAACCATCAATACAAATGTAGCAAACAATACAGGATCAGGAATAATTAAAATCTAAACACTATAAATACCGCTCTGTATGGCTCAAATACAACAAATTTATTGACTAATTCTCTCATTTTCTACGTCTTAGAAATCATTCATTGGTTTTTAAAATCAGAAAATATGTTGTAGAGTGTTGGAAGTTGCTTTAAAGAGAATAATGGTTTAGTGATAGAACTCTTACTAATTAGCGTACAAGTGGTGATAACAGGGATTTTTACCTTTCCCAAAGTTAATTGTGCGTAAGTAAATAAAATGGATCCAACGGAAATTGAAACTTCGCGCTGCGTTTAAAAAAATTCGAGCGATTATAGATTACACTAACCGCACCACCAAAATAAGTGTACCTAACATTCCCAAGCGGTCATCAATTTAACTATTGACCATGCTCTACGTTGCTTAACTTTGTTGATTAAAACAATGTCTTTCAGAGATATGTGTCTGTGGACCTAACCACCTAAATAGAGGAGATAAAAAAAATCTAACTCAAAAGAGAGAATGGCTTGGTGGTTGTTTCACACAACACCGCAAACGACAACGAAACCAGAATATAAACCTACACATCCAAGTGATTTACATAAAGAGGCTTGTAAAATCTTAACTTTCATATGAATGACTCACATAGTGTGAAACCCATTCACAAATATATATAAACATCAAATATATAAAGCTCAAATAAAAATTTTAAAAAAGCGTCCAACGATTGAACTCGAATGGATTATCTACAATCAGGTAATCGTAAAATAGTTATTATTACATTATAGTAGATGACAATATAGGATATAGCTCGATTATCCATTCATATTGCACACAGCACTTATCAGAACCCCTTTTACATGTCATGTGACATTTTTGCGTGGACTTGCAACGAAATCAAACTATTTCTACAAAAGGTCGTAGTGGAACGTAGCAGGTCGCTGGTCACAAATCTGGGGGAAACAATAAATATACAATTGCAATATTCTGACGTAAACTGATTGATGAATGAGCAGATAAGTCATAACTTGAGATGAGTCTAATCAAAATATCTGGGTAGCACTAACTTATTATATTACACGAGTGATTGCTTTCTGGATATATGAAACAGAGGGATGTCGGGTATATGCAAGATTGGCTTAAAACCATTTTCATGCAATTAAATATCTGGCAATCATCAGCAAAGCATTTCATTTGGATGTCACATAGAGGTTAGGTGTTGGTCTCTCGAATGCCCTTTGGGAAATAGACAATCAATATTTTCGTCTGCAGTAAATCAACTTTGCTGGAGGTTTGCTTTCAAATTCTTTCTCGAATCCCCATGGGAAGTGATATTTTTGTTCGTTAAGAGAGTCGAGTTTAATTGACAAACAAATTTTCTTCTTTCCACAGAAGCTACGTTGAAAACATATTTGTTTTACACAAAAAATCAATATAATGTGACTTAAATTCCTGATATTTAATCTCAAACCTGATATCCTATATTCTGTTTTCATTGCTTCAGGCACATCCATTAGTTTATGAATAGTTATAATGTATAAATGTTTTTCGATTGTTTCTGAGTTCTAACATTTTCCAGTTGGTGTAAAATTCCTCATTCAAATTAATTTGTGGAAATAAAGAAATAAATAATTTAAAATTAATTAGGCGTTCGCTGCCACCAGACCTCTTTCTTATCTCTCTGTCAGACTGTCATTATTCAAAGGATCAAATAATAATGTCAAACAGGTAAATTTATAAGATCATATGATGTATTTTAATTTGATCCTTATCTATTTCATCCTATGTTCTTTTTGTTTAAGTTCTTACTTCGCTCTCCTCTTTTGTCTGCTTCTTACTGCATTCGTTATATATTGTGTCGAACTAATTAATCCATAAATTCTTCTTCTTCTAATTAATTAGAAATTGACGTATGCAGCAGTCAATTACCTGTCTACTGAGGACTTTGAAAATATCTTTCCAGCGTTTTTCTTTTTCATATTACCCTAGAAGCAAATTGCACGATTTGATGACCAACGTCCGCCATTAAGCACACAAGACCTCCTACAGAATGTAGCGGTGGAGAGTAACAAAAAAGGACTACAAATAAACTTTAAGAAAATTGAATCCATGGTCATCAGCAAAAGGTACAACCTAAAATACCAAATACAGGTGGGGGATACCAGAATCAAAAATTTAAATATCTAGGAAGTGTTCTAACAAGAGATGAAAAGTGCGACACAGAGATCTGAAGGCGAATTGTCATGGCAAATGACGCGTTCCAGAAGCTGAGCAAAGTACTAACACACAGTAAAATTTCAATCGAAACAAAGAAAAGAGTGCTGGATTGCTATGTGATGTCAGTGAATGCTGGACAATATCATCGAAAATAAGCACAAAACTGGAAGCTGCGGAAATGTGGTTCTACAGAAGGATGCTGCGGATATGGTGGACTGAGCATGCAAGCAACGATGAGGTGTTGGAAAGAATGGCAATAAAACGGAAATTAATACTGGGCATCAGGAACAGACAACTAAAGTTCCTGGGACACGCAATGAGGAAGGAGAGCCTGGAGAACCTGATTCTGACTGGCCAGATAAAAGGAAAGAGAGACAGAGGAAGGCAGCGGAAGGCAGCAGATAACAGATTTGAAGGGTCTGATCTGGTGGATGACAGAACGGGGGTTGCCAGGAGTAACAGGAGCAAATATACTAAGAACCACAAGGGATAGGGAGACGTGAAGAAACATGATCGCCTACGTCCAGAAGGCAAAGGGCACATAGAAGAAGAAGAATCTAGGTGTGGTCTTGTTACATTTCTTTTTTTTTTTCCGCAATAGTCAATTATATAATCAGAATGCTTTTTCTTCACTTAGGAATGTGTGTATAATATATAACACTTTTCGTCTATATTTCTAAGGGTAGGTAATTTGATTATTTATATTATTTCCATTATTCGGACTGTTGCCTTCATCATAGTTTGCATATTCTCAATATTTCGGCCATTGTAAGCTTCAGGATCAGTTTGAAATTTCAATTACTTGAAGAAAGTCAAAACATCGTGAATATGGCCAAAAAAGGAGGGCCACAGTCCGAACAATATAAGCACTTTAAATAACATATTTCCATTCTTTTAATTGGAAACAAAACCATTAATCTCAATGCATAAAGCCCATTTTTATGATATTTCTGGAGTTTATTATTCTTGTGACGTCATTTTAAACGTCAAACCATTTATAAGGTTAAACACTTTGTACAGAATCTACAGGAAAAAAAATTGTAATTTCTTTTAAGTGATATTTGTAAAAAAACTGTAGCATCTTCTTTTGATTATATTTATAGTAAAGATCAACGTGTAAAAGTACAGTGGACCACCAGATTTAGAGGATTACGTTAATGGGTGGTTTGTATGGATATAAATGAAGAAATAGCGGTTAACTTGAGGCTTTAATTGATGAAGACTTTAGTCACTGGGGAAAACTCCTCTAGAGAATCCGTTCCATAAATCAGTGGTTCACCAGAAAAAAATAATAATAATGCGGAGATGTGTGTGTTTTGCCAATATGTAAGAGGCCGTGAATCCATAGGAGCAAACAATACTGGACTATCACTTGAAGGTTACCTTTGCGGTCCATGGACTCAAACAATCCTATATTATCCCGTGAGTGCTAGACTAGAATGATGTATGAAAACAAACAAACATGGATTACCCCTGATGTTTAGACATGTTAGATCCATGGAAGTAAACAAATGGTCTACAGCTGATGGTTAGACCTTGTGAATCCATGGAAGTAAATGTCCTGGACGCTCCGGTGAAGATTAGATCTGGATGATCAATGAAAGTTTACAATCCTGGATTGTCTAGTGAAGGTTAGACCTGGCTGATCCATAGAAGCAAACAATCCTTGATTAACCCGTGAAGGTTAGTCCTGGCGGATTCATGGAATCAGACAATTCTGTAATATCCCGAGATTTGACCTGACGGATGTATATAAATAAACATCCTTAGACTACAGCTGACTGTTACGCGTGGCGGATCCATGGAAGCAAACAACACGGGATTATCCCTTGAAGGTTAGACCTTGCTGTTCCATGAAAGCAAACAATCCTGTTTTATCCTATGAAGGTTACACATAAAGAATACATGGAAGCAAACAATCCTGAATTATCTATGATTTACTAGCTGATGTAAAAAAAACTTAGTGTTAAATTCGATTTTCTCCAAATTATTATATATTATAAAGAGTCAGTAAGGATTGACATCAAGCGACTAAGTTTTGATAAGCAATGTTTTACACTCAAAATCAACATTAAGAAATTGTCTTTTTATCAGTAATAAGTAAAGCCTTTTATTTGACCAAATTCATAAAGAAAGCCTTTAATTATCCACAGTGATAATAAGGACAACCATTGAGTTGATGAGCAAAAAAGCCTAACAACTAGTCGTGCATTTGCGTCAAGCAGAGTGGTATTTGTAGTAGGATGTATTGATAGGCGCGATGAACTGCAACACAAAGACAGACACACAGACACAAGGGATTTGGTGCTTCAGCTGCACACACGCATCCATTACCTAAATAAGCTGATAGCAAAGAAGCAAATATCGTTGAAGGTATATCAAGATTCACGCCTGTTTTTGTGCCTGTGAGTGTGTGCACATGCGTGTGTGCAATGAAGTGCATAAAATAACAACATTCGCAATTGAATATCTACTACAATATTCCTGTGTCTGACGCAACCACTCTCTCTAACACTCTCTATCTCTCTCCCTTTCTCTCTTTATATATATATATATATATATATATATATATATAGGAAGTATGAAGAGAAGTTTGTCACCTGACCAAATAGGTTCATGCCGAGTCGAAATTAAGTGAGGACCCCTTTACGATGCAATAGATAGGTTAAGTCTTATAAGTATTAAACTTCTCTCCATTAATTATATTAACACACTATCTTAACACCGATATCGAGCTCTTTGCGAAAAAAATCGCTTTAGAAAACACATTTTATCAGCAAAAGTACTTAAAATATTTGCGCTGAAAGGTATCACATCAAAATCCATATATATATATATATATATATATATATATATATATGTGTGTGTGTGTGTGTGTGTGTGTGGATTTATTTTATGGTAGCCAACATTATAATGTTTCGGTTGTTATAACCATCATCAGGACTTTTATTTATTATTGTGAATTATTCTTTGTGACTACGGCCTGTGAATAGACTTAGAAAGTTGATAAAATCTTAAAAATTAAGTTTGTTAAAAAGAAGTTTTTAGCTGACATTGTCGGAATTTCTTTTTCAATTACATTGATATATATGTATATATATATATATATATAGGCAGAAGTCCCTTTTTATACAAATTTCATTAAATATGAGAAAAAAGCTCCTGTGTAATTTTTTAAAAATGATTTTCATGTGATAATATATTTTTTTCTGTACGTAGTTTTTCTGAAAATGGTCCGAATATTCTTTTATCCATGCGCCTTTGGACCTTCATTTTAATGTACCGTGTTCCTTCAGGACATACGCGATCATGGAATTTCCTTGGCTTTGATTCTTTTCACTGTAAATATTTTACTCTGGTATCTCTTCCAAAATATATTCAACCAAATATATACTCAAACCTATTAAGTAGATCTTACGCTGCTTATTCCTCTCACTTTCCTATATTCGTCCTGTGAGTATTAGATTCTCTAGGCTCTCCTTCCTTAATAAATGTCCCCAGAAACCTCATTTGTCTCTGCCTTTTATTAAATATGAGTTTTCTTCACGTTTTTCTCCTCTCCAACATTTTGTCAATGGTATCCTCAGCATCTTTCTGTAAAACCAAAATTCTGCTGCCTCTAGCCTTTCCTAAATCCTTGATGAGATCGTCCAACATTCACTTTGTTATGAGGAAACACACCTATTCCTCAGATAATGGACTCTTTCTCCTATAATAATAAGAGATAACAAGAAGTTCTTAGAAAGTTTATAGGAATTCTTTAGACTTCTATTAGAGTTCAGGAGAAACACTAGACAGTTGACATTAGACGGCAGTTAACCGAATACTAAGGACTCAGCTTTCAGTGGAAGATTACCAAGTTTCTAACATTTTGGGTACGTTAAGTCGATTAAAAACCGACATAGCATGATTTTAACATTCAGTGCGAAAAATACTCCACAACACACTTACATATAGCAGGACGGATATCATTTATCAACCCAGCACTCTTTTCTTTTTTTCAAATGAGATTTTTCTGTCTCTCATTAGTCTGGTTAACTTCTGAAATGCGTAATTTGCCATGCCTTGCGTCTTTGGCTTTTCATGTCGCATATTCCATCCACTGTTAAGACACTTCACTAGCATTGAAATTTCATTATTTGATTTATTTTAGCTTATTGGGCTTTACTCTTGCTGATGACCATACATTCAGTTTCTTTTTTTTTTTTTTTTAGATTTTTTTAGTCGTTTCTTCTCGCTTTCTTTTGCTAAATTCTATAGAAGGTGCTGTATTGTCTTTCCGTGCCTGCTATCAGCACCGTTTCATTTGCGTATGTTATATTATTGAGATTGTACCAGCCAATGACGAATCCCGGAAAGGCTTTTATTTCTCTCATAATTGTTTGCTTTTCAGGTTGAATAGATCCGTAGACAAAACACATCCATGTCTTAAGCCCAATTCTATTTTGTATACCCGCAGAAGACATTTTCTATCTGTAAACATACGGTTTGCTGCCAATAAAGGTTGTTGATTATCCTAACGTCTTCTTCGAAATTATCTAAGTTATCGAACATCTCTATCAACTTTTTGAGGCTTACATTGACAAACGGTTTTGGAAATAGTTCTTCACCTATCTATCTATCTATCTATCTATCTATCTATCTATCTATCTATCTATCTCACAGTTTTGGAAACACTTTTTCTATCTATCTATCTATCTATCTATCTATCTATCTATCTATCTATCTATCTATCTATCCACACACACACACACACACACACACACACACACACACACACACATATCTGGAGGCCTGCCATGAAAACTGCAATATATTTATTTCAACATATCTAAGTGACGGCAACATATATATTGATGTACATTTTATTGAAGATATAAGGAAATAAGAAAAACAATATAATACGAACCGCATAACGTCACAAATTATGCATATATATATATATATATATATATATATATATATATATATACGAAAAGCAATTATTATGGTAGTGAGAATGTATACACATTTTTCAGTACTCCAGATTTTTTATGGCAATTTTTTCTTAATCTGAATGCTTTTTAAATGTAGCTCTTTCAGAGATATAAAATCTTATTTTTCACTGTATATCCAACGGTCTTTATTAAGCAGGACAATTATTTTTTTCAAAATTCTCGTGTTGGCGTGACTTTGGACAATGGTAAGTTCCAACTTCAATTTTCCCGTTTTCCAAAAGCATCATATCAGTGTACTGAGGGTTTGAAGTCGTTTCGTTTTTTCAGCATAAATCTTCGTTCATGTTATGCAGCCTATGACTTTCAGTTTCATTGCAATACATAAACTGAGATATCTTCCTCTAAACTTTTTTAGCGAAGGGAAAGTGGCATATAATTGTACCGATCAAGAGAACCAGGGAAGCTGCAATATTATAAGAACGAAGCCGAAGAATATATATTGGAAAAACATGAATGGATTCATAAACAAAATGACTTATGATGCTATATATATATATATATATATATATATATTTATGAATGAAGAGAAATATCAGAAATATTACGAACAAATGGGTTAACGATCCACAGTTTGTAGTAATATGCTAATTTAAAGAGTGCTCAATAATAAGTAGAGCAACATATATAGTAATATTTATCATAAATCATAGTTTAATGCAACAAAACAACTGCGGTGTTTCGGCATGACTTTTTATTAAGTCATCTGTCATTGAAATATTTTACTGATATAGATTGATATATATACATATATAAATTAAAAAATATTAGAATCAACTGATATTTGACCATAACCAGTTAGTTAAACGGGTGTTGCGTAATTCAAATGTTTGAACAAGATTAACCAACAGAAAGTAAATCAATGATAAGAAGAGGAATTACTTAAGAGATTAGAGATGGGGGAGAGAATTAAGATGCATTGTAAACCTAGATTTTATTTTTGTCAGTTTATGAAATATTTGATTGTATGAAATCCTATTATGGAATGTCGGCAATTGCATCGAATTTGATTGCTGGACGTTACAAATTTATTTGTTAATAATATAATTCTTTTTCTTTAAAATGATGTACTTTTAAATAAGGGTGGAAATTTATTGAAAAATAATGCACGTTAAATTATTTTGACAATATATTAGGCTATATGTCAGATATTTAAAAACAGACGTGTGAGAACATTGTAAAGGTGTCATCACTAAATTTGAAATCCACAAGAACATGCATGTTAGATTGAAAATTCTTTGTTCTTATATATAAATTTTATTCAAAAATATAATTTTCTTTTATGGGATATACTAATTCCATCGCTTCTCCAACAATTCGATGTTTCTTTTGTAGAGCGATTTGTCTTTAGCCTCAAAATACACCTAGTTTCTGATATTACTTCCTCGATGGAGCTAACACTCTTTCCTTAAAGCATAGTTTTGTGGTCTGCAAATAGTAATTAGTCACTAGGATCCAGATCTGTAGATTAGGTTGGATACATATGAAATTCGAAGTGCAATTCATGTAGTTTTGCCATTGTTGCGATCGACTTATGTCACGATCCGTTTTCTTGATGAAAGATCGCAATTTTCTTCATTTGTGTCCGTTTTTTGGAGATTACTACCTTTAAATGCATTAATAATATTATATAATATTCGCTATTTTTGTTTTTTTATTTTTCAAGGTAGTCGATAATCAAAATACCATGCGCATCCCAAAATAAGGAGGCCAAAACATTGCCTGCTGATGTTTGCGACATTGGTGATTTTAGAGGGTGTCACCTGCTGCTATCCACTCAGCTGATGACCAGTGTGACTCCAAAGCAAACTAAGGGATCCATGTTTTGCTCATTGTCATGTACATATGTAAAAACTTCTTCTTAATGCGTTGTAACAGAAGAAAGCAACGCTCTGAATCGCCAAAGCGTAGTTAACTTTGAAAAACTGTCAGCATAATCAGCATTCTCTTTCAGCACAAATTTCTGATTGACAAATGTTTATGCAAAATGGTGAATACACTGCCTTTTGATAAATTCAACCTGTCTGCTATCTCACGCAACTTCAATTTACGATTGGCCAAACTGAGTTTATTGATTTTGTTAGTGTTTTCCGAGATAACCGCTGATTTTGAACGACCTGAGATTATCATTTGTGTCTGTACGACAGCGTTTAAAGAAAGTATACCACATTTTAATCGTTGTTACCGACGGAGTCTGAATAACGCTTATTCAGCATTGCTTTGCTTGAACAGTATATTTCCCATAAGAAAGTAATGCTTTATCAACATAGAAAATTTCATATTTTCTGTTGTTTTGAAAATTTGCAACATTAGCTTCATTTAAATAACTGAAATTTGTAAACAATAATTCGGCCCAATTTTTTCACGTATTATTTGAAGGTAAATAGCTTATAAATATCATATGTATTTTTATTAGTGGCGCTATCTAATTGTATGTACCGGTACTTATTTAGTGATGTATCACACACACACACACACACACACACACACACACACACACACACACACACACACACATATATATATATATAGATATAGATATATATATATATATACCCTGATTGAGCTCTCTGGAGGAATGGTAGGCTATGAATACAGTAGCTACTCTGGCATCTAATACCTCTTTCATTCAACAATGAATAACAACACATTCAGCTATATTGCTCCTTTTACCGAGCGCCCATATCTCGGAGGTAGAATCGCCGACTGACACCAATGCGGTCGGGTTTCAATCCTGAGTAAAAAGCAATCGGATGTCTAACCGTACGGATGAGCTGTGATACAGCGAAACAGACGTGTCTGCGGATGACTATAGAAATATGCATATATTTAGATATCTTGCAAATCACCTTAAGACACTACACATTTTAGAAATCTAGGTCGCGTAATAATTCGTTTACAAATGGAATATATATAATTATCATTTTGCTTGTTATTATTAGAAAATTCAATAATAGACATTCTATGAACAATGCTAATATTTATCACCACAAAAAATATTTCATGTTTCACAAGAATTACTTTTACTTTGACTGATATTTTAAAAACAAATAGTGAATACATTTTTTTTGGTATTTCGATTGAATCATCCATACACATCCATAATTATACTGTTCAGCTTCCTCCAACAAACCCTCCTTAATTTTTTAATTAAATACGTTTTCTTTCTTCTTAATTAATTTTTTCCCATTTGTTGTTAAAATATCACTAGTAACAAAAACACAATGTTCTAAAACATTAAAAGTTTTGTGCAATCATAAAATGATTTATAAATTGAAATAAAAACATTAGAATAAATTATTTTGTTTAATCAGCATATGAAATCACAGATATCCTCTTTACTGCAGGAGATATCCATACTGAGATTTACTGGGTATGGAAGAAATACCTTCCAATAATACATTCCAAATAATGCCAGGACATCGGCGAGATGAAGACATCATTTTTACGAATATCTTAACATTATTTATGAGGTTTATGAGAATATTCCTGTCGCACTCGATATAATTTTCCCAGAATTAATTAAATTAAGAAAAACAAAGTATCCTGCATTGTTTTATTTGTTATGAAAATGGAATATCGTAAGCTCGGCAATTACAAATTAGAACAATCTATGTATTAATCCAACTATTAATCTCACTTTTCATATTCATATATATATATATATATATATATATAGGGGGTAATACAGTTATTATAGTTTTATTATAGTAATACAGTTATTATAGTTATTATAGTTTTATTATAGTTTTATTCTTGATGCAATTTATTGGGAGGTTAACTTGCACACTTAAGCCGTCAGAAATATGTGTGTCGCTTAATCAGAATATTTCATTTTATATATATATATATATATATATATATATATATATATATATATAATTTCCCAATGGTAAATTGTCAGGATGAGGCATTCTCAGAATCTACTTTCTTTTGAAAAGAGCCTGAAAATTTACCCCATTTGATATAAATATACTGGCAGTTGATTATGGTGGTGGAGTCTAATGACAAAGGCTTGAAAAGCAAAATCCTTAAAACTTATGATTTGGCATCAGAGACAGAAAACACAGACAGTAGCTGATAAAGATATGATTGATATCGATGACAGAAAAGCAATAACAAAGTCTTGAAAAACAATAGCAGAAAGAGATATGAATGAAGTCATTTAAGTGAGGACCTTAAAAAGAGAAAATACGTAGAATTTTGTTTGTAATGATATGAAAACCGTAAACAGAATAGATAACTCAAACATACAGTTTTATATAAAATTTTAAAGCGATATATATATACAGAGATCTCAGTGGGTACAAACTAGACCAATATGATATTAAAAATAGAAAAACTAAACCCATAATCCAAATTGTTTTATAAAATACCATTGATTTTGACAGGTAAGATTTTGGCATCAATCGCATCATGGGGCAAATTAAAAATAGTTCAAATTTATCAGAACATTAAATAGACAAAAGTCAATCGGCATAACCAAAAAATATTTTTCTTACTCTAATAAATTTGGGATCATAATTTTTAAACTTTTTTATCGGTGAAGTGTAGCGACTGTGTGCACATGTGAATGGAAAATCAAGATGCATGCCCACACTACCATAAGCATATCATTCACACACACACACACACCTACATACGTACACACATATATACATTAATTTATTTACTCACATGGACAAATTTAAAGAAAAACCTCCTAGATACACACAATTATCTACACACTTCTACACGCAGTATAAAGTGAGTATATTCATATTCAGGATTATATATCAAATGCATAAAACAAAATCAACCCTAATTCCCCGAACAGGTAATAAACATGAAAATAAATCTAGCCATACATTTTTCCATGTTCATTATTTCTACATTTGAACGATAAAGATTTTACCTTCCTTCTTCTATAAAACTCTCATGATATATTTCTAATGCATGAATCGACATGTATATATCTAATGATAGGGCTTTAGTACATGAATCGACATGTATGCCTCTAATGACTTTTCTCTAACACATGAATCAACATGAATGTATATAATGATATGATTCTATACATGAATGAAAATGTATATTTATAATGTTATGATGCTTTAACATGAGTCAACACATATGACGCTCATATTTTTAAAATGAAGTGATCTATTTAATAAAGCATTTCGTTTGATTATATTTTGTGAATAAAGATAATCGTTCCATTTATTTCAATTCATGTAAAATAGTCATCCGAGAATGTTTTCAAAGACTGGTGGAAACATTTTCAAATGGACAATATCATTTGAAATGTTCCTAATTATTCGATAGCTTTAACAATCACTGACATATACTTTCTAAAAAAGAAAGAGGATAAACAAAGAATACAAACCAGTTAATATTTTGAGCAAAACTCTATTATCCAGACAGATATAGAAAACATTATTGATATGAAATATTGATTACGTCAAACAAATCATGTCGTCCAGTAAATTAAAGAGGCTGACACATTAGATGCAAGCAGTGTTTTTATTATATCTATCAATGAATCCAATCGTTTGAAGCTACCCTGAGAAACGAATTGTGTCTGTTTAAAATTTACGCGCGGAAATATTTTGCTTAAATTTTACCTATCTATCTATCTATCTATCTATCTCTCTATCTATCTATCTATCTATCTATCTATCTAACTTTGAAATTTTTCTAGAGTTGTATATCTTAACAGCGTAGACACATAAAGCAATATTTAATACATAGATTTGCCGCTAAATTTTATTTTAATTTAATATATTTTAAATTGATTCCTACTATTATTGAACAATATATGTAATGGAGGCTATGATATAAGATATACTGATCTCTCGTGTGTGTTCAATCCGGTACAATTTGAGTATCTCATGCACCGTTCGTATTGGCAAATAAACAGGGGAATCATTAGTGCGACTTTGTAGTGAGAATATTTCCCGTGGGTTTATTTAGTTGGAAGTGAGAGACGCCATTGAAAGTTTCGCGTACGTTGTGACTGTTATTTCATAGGCATTCACGAGGACCGTGCGATGAGAAGATTTTCACCACACGCTGAGTTTCCTTGCAAAATGTCACATCGCCCAGTTCGCTATGCCCTCGTAGTGTTCAGGGCTGGCGCCTAGCAAATCTGGGTTCTAAAAATCTAAAATCGGCATGAGAAACGTTCTAATTCATATTGAATCCTTCAGCTGCCGTCACAAAAGAGGACTAGGCAGAGTACTTTGTTGGGGATAAACCTATAAAGTTCCAAGCGAAATATTTGGAAGGTAATTTAGTCGCAAATTTTCTGTGCTAATACATATGTTTTGTATTATACTAATGTTTACTCAAAACAAATATCAAGGATCACTCAAGGAAGAGTCCCACTGAATGAGGTTGCATGAGCTAATCAAGAAGAGGTAAGAGGTGAAATTGATGAGCTTATGAAAGAGAGGTAACAGATGATTCTTGACGTTGAGCAATTGTTGGGAAAACACTTTCTCGATAGGTTGTTTCAGAAAGTAGTATTTCTTAGAAAGAGTAAATCATACTCTTTACTAATGGAATACAAAAGAAATATAAACGATTCACTTCAGTGTACCTTTGATGACGAAGTTATCTGGGAAGTTCTGGCAAAAATAATGAGTGTATCACATCAAGACATTTGCCATGGAGATAATGAAAAAGTAAAGAGAGTATTGCTAACTTGGTTCTTGTGGTAAGGATGTTAAAAGATGGAAAATGATAAATCGCGCGAAAGAACGCGTAAAAATTTTCGTATACAACATAAGCTATTCAGCAGTATTTATCTCTAACTCAGAAATGGAAGCAATATTCCCTATCAGAGCTTATCTGGCTCTTGAAACGATAAAATATACAATTAAGTATCGAAAGGAATTAAATATTTTTTCGGAGCGCTTCAAAAATGTGTGTTGTTGCGCGCGATGTATATCTGTTTGGAATGAGAAATCGGAGAGCTGAGTTCAAATTCCAGTTGAATTCATCGCTTTCACTTACGCGCAAATAACTTTGCAAAAATCTATCTTTTTTTTTAGTTATAGGTGTATGAGCAGGATAGATTTTGTCATTGCCTTGGTTGGCAACGAGTCTACAGTTGAAAGAATTAGCCAGAAACTGCCGGAAAATCTTCTTCATAGTAAATCATAAAATTGGAAAAGACATGATCACCCACACGTGCATCACATATGGCAATTGACTGACAAAGACCGGAGATTTTCTGAATTGTTTTCAGCGATAGAGTGGATATATGAGTTTCATTTAAGGTCTGGAGAGTTATTTGTACCCCAAGTTTGCTGGCAACTTCACATCATGAGAGGTAAAATTTATGTGTCTTCTCGGTGATGGTTTAATTGTTTGTTTCTAATGGTATTGAAGATCCTTGTTATGACGATAAACTCCATCCGGGTACACAGCCACTTATTGGGAGGAGCATGAAACCACTTCTTAAGTGCTGCTGTTTTCAGGTCTAACATGACCCAGAGTGGTAGCACTTGTTAGGTTTCCAACTATGGGAAAATAGTTAACACCCAAACGATGGACAAAACATTAAGAAAATAGAAAAATAGAAAAATATATTTTAAAAAAAAAATATTATAATAACACATTTTTGAAGAAAATAAGAAAAAAGAAAACATTGACATTAGACATTTTTGAAGGAAGAAAGTTATTGCCAGCAATAAACTTTTAATGCAAATCTAGAAGACATCTTCAGCTTTCTAAAATACAAAAAATTATAAAATATGTTTTTTCAAAATCTGACTAAATCAAACATTTCACTATAACCGAACATTATATATATATATATATATATATATATATATATATACATATATATATATATATTAAAACCTTAACGTTTTGGCATTAAATAACCCACATGGTTATTTAATGCCGTTATACAAATTCAAACTTAAACTCAAACTTAAATTCAAACTCAAAACTTTTGGTATTCAGTGATAAAAAATGTCTTTTCGCAGTGAGTCGTCTGGTTTAGGTCAAGAGAAATTTAATCTTTATTATTCTGCCGGACAAATCTCTGAATCATTTAATCGTACTATCATATCTACATGTTCTGTAGCTTTCGTGGAAGTACATTGTATTGGTTTATTCTTTGACTTTCATCGAGTGTGTGTATGTGAATTAGCGGAAAATACAATTGTAATTTTCTAAATGACGACACTGATTTTGATTTAGGTAGAGCATATGCATGTTCGCTATTGAAAAATCGATATAAATATATCTTTTTTAATAAACGAATACCTCTAGTTAATATATCTCGTAGAATTAATACCAGTCCACCGTAGGTATCTGCATTTTCAACAGTTCAAAATGAAACGATACGTCACAAACGAGAGAAGAGAACAATGATTAGGAGTTTTATGATATTGACATGTACTCAATCAACTTTAAACTTTCAAGTAATTTGCAGTTTTTGCGTCATCGATTAATTAAAAATTGCTAGAGTTGTCAGGCATGTCGGCAAAGATGCTTCGATATTTCCAACGTTGTTAATCATTAAAATCGCAGATTACTTTTTCTTTGGCTAGAAACTAGCCAATGTCTATTTATTGTCAACAACAGAAGGCAATTCTATATTGAGAGCGTAATAACTCCAGATAATACAAAAACATGTCCACGGTACTGTCATATTATCCTGATTTCTTTTCGTTTCTATTCTTTTAAATACACACACACACACACACACACACACACACACACACACACACACACACACACACATATTATATATATATATATATATATATATATATATATATATATATATATGAATAAAGGTAACTAGCATATATTTATATATATATGTGAAAGATGTATGTATATATTTATAATATCATTATATATTTTCAATTTGTAATATATATTATATTATTTATATATTATATATGCGCGGTACTTATTTGAAAGTGCTCAATATCAGTGATAGAGCTGACATATTCATATAGCTAAGTGTGAGTTTGTGTCCCTGGGTTTCACGATCTTGCGATGGTGACATAAACTGATAATTTTCTTTTTAAAATTGGCTATATGTAAGGCTGAGTATATTGGTGTATTTTTGTGGAAGCGGGAAGTTTTGTCCTCATGACAGACGCACAACTATGAACACATATACACTGACCAATATATGTATTTTTAATGAAACATGCATATATGCATATATATGTTATTAAATTTATATGCATTCAAGCAGCATTTTTTCATTAATGCATGTTTCATTAAATAATATAGACAAATATTGTCTATTTATTTTATGTAATTGCTTTCATATTCTCTGATAAGCTTAATAGCATTATCATTAAATTTAAATTAAAACCACAGCTATATTAAACATTAAAATTGTAAAAAAAACTAATTTTTCTTGAAGCTATATGCGTAAAACAGTTGAAACCTAACCTGAAATGTGAAACTATGAAATTACATAAAATAAATAACTAACAATTGTCTATATTATTTAATGAAACATGCATTAACATATATATATATATATATATATATATATATATATATTTCAAGGAAGATAGTAAGAATATTTGGCAAATGGTTCTTGCGCATTGAATAAATTTTCATCAAGATAAAAGAAAATTTAAGCAAATTGGACAAACTAAAGAAATGTCACAGTTATAGTTCAAAATACGCCATTGCATATTCTTCTATGTATATATTACAATAAATTATGTGTTATATTTGCGCTGTCGTTTCTAAGCGAAGATATTTTCTTGCATTTTATAATAGAAATCTAAATAATTGTTCAGTGTAAATTATGTATGCCATTCATACGCCCAAGATATATATATATATATATATATATATATATATAAGAAATTGTACAATTTACTGGGTTTACAAACATTTTATTTCCATAGGAATAAAAAAATATCTGCTCTGTCAATTAAATTTTCGCTAGCTTACCCCTATCAAAATCAATATCTCCCAACCCCTTCTTTTACTAAAAAAACCCTCTGGGCTCAGGATTTTTCTTCATTCTTTGTTAAAATGGGGCTGAGAATGCATGTCTTAAAATAACATGTTGATAATGTCTTTTTTCCCCTCTAAGTTTTATTTGAATATACATACATACATACATACACACACACACACACACACACACACACACACACACACACACACACATATATATATATATATATATATATATATATATATATATATATTTATTTGAGTGAATTAATTTGACAAATTCGCAAACCGAGCAATGCATATTGTGAAACCTTAAATGACGGAATTGGTTTTCTTAGCGATGAAATAATTGCTGACATTTAATAAAGCCTGTAGTTCGTTTCGCATCACTGATCAGAGTAGGCTGCATTTGTTTCAGTCAAATCATCTTTGCTGCATGAAACAGAATCTCTTTCTTATCACACACTCCAAGTCAACTGCAAGCACACACACACGAAAACTCGCGCACATAGAAAAGAAAGTGGTTACCTACGATATGACATGGTGAGTCTTAGAATTAGAAATTTTGTTCATTTAAGGTTTTTTTCTTTATTATTGACAAGTTGCCCGTAGCGAGCGCATTCTATCCTGTGATTTCATCGCTACCTATTTTGGGCAGAGGAAATGAATTCATACTTTTCAAGAAATACTTATTAAGCACTGAATTCGAAACCAGAATGCGACTAGCCAACACTACATTTCATGTAAATAATCGTTGTAAACTGTTCCGTAATTTATGTGTGCGATTACAAAGAATTACAATATTTCTCTTTATAAAACATCCAACAGCAATTAATACCTGTAATGTAGAATGGGATATAGAAAATCTAATAAAAATGTGATGATTATTCACACTATTCCATTAGAAGTTTATATGTATATTACACTAAAACTATGTATATTTGTACCCGATGTAATAGATCTAAACCTATTTATGAATGGAACTTTGTGTGTGTGTGTGTGTGTGTGTGCGTGCGTGTGTGTGTTTGTGTCCATTACCTATAGACTCCTAAACGGCTGAACCCATTTTCTTGAAAATTTACACAGTTGTACTATAACCGACTGCGAGTGTTCTTAGCTAGGTTTTCAAAACACTCTCGTCGTTTCACCCCATGCGCAGAAGTGGCAGAACTGCCTTGATTGCAGTTAAATGAATATAAAAAGATGAAAATAAAAACAAGTTTAACAGACCAAACACCTGAACCGTCTAACAATAACGCTTATAGTAAGAAGATATAATATCTGATAAAACTGCATTAAAAAATCATAATCTTATATATCTCAAACAACATAGTGTATATTTTAGATATTCGTTGTTATAAATTTCACATAAATTTGATTATATATTCAATAATGTATAACCATATTGAATAAATTTTAGTTCATTATTTGACTAGTGTGATTATCAAGGTTGAGGTGTAGTTAGGGGATCATTATGCGGAAAACTTTTCAGAAAGGCCAGAGAAGAGACAAAGAGAAAATGATTTATCTTCTCCTACTCTATCAATACATTTGCACGATTCGGTGGCATATAATGTATCACACAGTCCGAAAATAACAGAGCAAGAATTTATTAAATGTAACCCACTTAATAAACATGTTAGTTAATTCTCTCTCTCTCTCTCTCTCTCTCTCTCTATATATATATATATATATATATAGAGAGAGAGAGAGAGAGATTTTCATTCAACCACTGTCTGTTGCTTTGTCTACTTACAGTGTCCCTGACTCCTTTAGTTTTTCCAAATTGGTTAGAAATTTGGAGTTTTCTTCAAAAGAAAAGTGTATGTTTCTTTTGACATTGTCAGTTTATACACTAATGTCCCGTTATCAGAGAGTATAAACATTTGTGCTGACATGTTGTATCGAGGTAATTTTGGCCCTGCGATTATTCCCGAGGAAATTTTCTTGGAGTGTATGCGGTTGGCTACTGAAGGAGTCGAGTTCAGTTTCAATGGGATTATGTATGCACAGACGGACGGTGTCGCTATGGGGAGTCCTTTGGGTCATTTCCTGTCTAATATCTTCGTGGGATATCACGAACGTGTGCTATTTGAGAAGGTCAATGAACCTTTAGTTTATCGACGTTATGTTGATGACACCTTCTCAATATTTAACAGCACATCTGAAGCTGAACAGTTTTTAGTTCAGCTAAATTCCCTACATCCTACTCTTCAGTTCACTATGGAGATGGAGAATGACGGAGGTCTTCCATTTTTAGATGTCTTTGTTCAGCGTAGGGATGAGGTTTTCGTAACATGAGGTTTTCGTAAACCGACCTTTACAGGTCTATATACGAATTGGAACTCTTTCGTCCCTAAGTCCCGTAAAATTGGCCTAATAGAAACTTTGGTTCACCGTGCCCTGAATATTTGAAGTAATATTATGTTAAAAATTAAAAATTTGGTCATATTCCATGAAATTTTCTTGGTAACCTATAAACATGTCAGTCGACATTTTTATTTTTGTGTAATTTTAGAAAGAATGCCTTTCTATGAATTTTACTTACTATCTCGTACATAAAGGCTTTAAGCAATAAATCCAGAGAAGCAAACAGATCGGAACTATAAAGCAAAAGCAAGACATTTCTTTTGAATGTAAGGTGGAGAAACATTCAGAAATTGTCAAAGGGAGATAACCATCGAGAGATAAAATGAACCACGAAGTCACTTCAAGACTTAAGAGAGAAACAGTAATTACAAGAAATCTCAGGCTTCCTGGAAATGAAACGAAATCAAAACCAAAAATATGATTTATAAATCGACATGAGATAAACATAACATATATTTTCCCCCTAATTATAACTTTATAACGCGTAATTCTATACATAGGTTTCATATTATACAAATGCATAAAGCTAATTATATTCCCCATAAAATTACTGTTGTATAGTTTCATTTATTTTTTAATTCTTTGTTTACATTAGTTATATCTTCCTTTGAGGTGTTTTATTTTGTGATATTTTTTCTCTTTTGAATCGTTTTGTAATGTAAGTATGTATTTTCAGTTCGTTTCGTCTTGCTTCTCTTTGTTTCACGCAGTTTCGCAGAGTTCGCCACGCCTACTTCGTTTTCTGTTATAGCATATATATATATATATATATATATATATATATATATATATATATTAGCCAGTTTGTTTGCTTTGTCGATTTCGATGTTTTATGTTATTTTGCGCGGGGAAAGAAAGAACGTAAACACAAATGTGGATTACGTGTAAGCAACGCATAGCGAAACAGGGAGGAAAGTGAGAGCTAACGGAAAGAGAATAAGAAAATACGTGGCTAGTAAAAATGAGAGCCCGAGAGAATATGAAAGATCACGAATGTAACAAAGATGAAAATGTCAAATTTAGTTAAAAAGTTGCATAAAACTAACAATATTGAAACGGGAATACCAATGAAATAAAAAGTTGCATGTCTCATTGAATATAATTTATATGTAAATATGTATGTACAAAGTTATATGCAAGTAGACATATGAAGATATAAACGTACGTCTTTCCCACTCACTCACCGACTGTGTACCATGCAACTGCATTACATTGGTCATTATCTATGTCCACATGTTTTTTTCTACTCAATGAACTTATCCCCGCTTGATCTTTATCTTTTGTAGTATATCTCTTTATTTATAGTTCTTAAGTAGATGTTTTCATTTTGCGCTGAAAGTTTTAAATTTTGCTAGCCTTCTTTCTTCTATATGTTTACCATATATTTAATACATCTTTTTGCTTATTGTTAGAAATTCTTTCGAAAGCTTTTGTTTTTAATATTTTCTCTTTTTCCGTTTATGTTATCCGTGGTATTCTTAAATTTCAAATGTTGAACCACATATTTCCTCAACGCTTTTCATCAACTGTTAGGAGGATGTATCTCATACATTGTCCTATAGGAAAACAGACATCTGTTTTTGTTAGATTCTAATTATATTTCTCAGATTCTCGATGGCATAATTATTTATTCCTAATGTCGCTTTGTAAGATCTATGGTGAAAAATGCAAACGATTCTCTCGTTAATATTTCTTCTTCTACCGTTTATGTTATCCGTGGTATTCTTAAATGTCAACGGTTGAACCACATATATTTTCTCAAAAGCTTTTCATCAACTGTTAAGAGGATGTATTTAATTCTTTGTCCTATAGGAAAACAGACATCTGTTTTTGTAAGATTCTAATGATATTTCTCAGATTCCTGTAGGCATAATTATTTATACCTAATGTCGATTTGAAAGATCTATAGTAAAATGTTGCAAATGCTTTTCTGCTTAATATTTCCTCTTCTACCGTTTATGTTATCCCTGATATTCTTAAATTTCAACGGTTGAACCATATATATTTCCTCAACGCTTTTCATCAACTGTTAGGAGGATGTATCTCATACTTTGTCTTATAGGAAAACAGACATCTGTTTTTGTTAGACTCTAATGACATTTTCTCAGATTCTCGAAGGCATAATTATTTATTCCTAATCTCGCTTTGTAAGATCTATGATGAAAAATGCAAACGATTCTCTCCTTAATATTTCTTCTTCTACCGTTTGTTATTTGTGGCATTCTCGAAATTCAAATGTTTAACGACATATATTCTTTCAAAACTTTCATCAGTTGTAAGAAGTATGTATTTCATTCTTTATCATGTAAGAAAACAGACATATGTTTTTGTTTGATTCTAATAACATTTTCCAGATTCTCGAAGTCATATTTCTATATTCCTAATGTCACTTTGTAAGATCACTGATAAAAAGAGGTTTTCATCGAGGAAAACTTGAGAATCTAGGCAAACATCAAACTTCTTTGGACATTTTGTACTTGACCTACAAAAACCTTTAAAAACGGTACAACTGTAACAACTAAACTACTTAGCATTTTGATTAGAACGGAAAATAATGATATAATCAAGATATTAACATCCTATAACATATCAAATAAAACGTTAGGAAGGAAACACATAAATATTGAAAGATCGATAGAATCTATTGGATAATTAAAACATTTTTCTCTAAAAAGTATTTCAACAAAAAAGACTTTTCTAATTTTTAAACAAAAGCAGTACTAGCGCCTAGGTCAATGAGTGCCAAATAATCGGTGCTATAGATAAATTGTGGTCTAACTTACGCAACAAATAAGGAATTAATCCGTCTTTTTCTTCCAATTATGTGTTAAATAACAGTACAGATTGGGTACTGTAGCCTTAGTCGGCGACCAGTCTACCGCAGAATGTAATGGAAACCTATTGCGAGATGGTCTCTTGCTCAGTTAGTAATGTCTCTTTCGAGATATGATCGACCAATCGTGTATAACTGACTGACTGACTTATTTTTTAAACATTTTGTCTTCATTTCCCAAATTAAATTGTGTCATTCTTTTCAACGTGAGTGCAAAATGTATTATTTATCAGCAGAGAGTACATGCAAGCTGATCTCAAATTCATCTCGATATTTTGATCTTATTTCTGTATAGATTATCATGGGAAACTCTTCTGCTAACTATGGATCAAATAGCATGGCAATCTGGGTTCTGTAGACTTAGTTTGCAACCACACAAGAAGTATAAATTAATTTAAAAACATTCATGACTTTAGGATACAACATTCATGGGAGAAGATCCGGAAGTTAACCGCGAGATTAAATCCGAAGTCAAAGTCTCTACGGCTGTACGTGGTTCTAACTCAATAAATTTTTAGCGAAAACATTGGAACCATTTTCATCAGCAGCAGTCTTTATGTTGGCTCTTTTTAGCGACTTAAACACAATTGCAACCATATTTTATCAAGGAATATATATTTTATCAAGGAATATACCAGAAGCCATAATGAACGCAACTATTAAGGAAATATATTTGCGCATATTATGGGTTTTAGGTGTTAAACAATGTATCTGTTAAATCCTCTTAAAAGCACTTATCTGTAAAAAGTATAATTATGAAATTAATAAAGTGCATTTTTCTCTTACTTGTCTTTGTCTTTTGCTGTTAATTTAACTCTTTTCAAAAACAAAACAGGTTACAAATTATTTAAATTTCACCTCGATTTCTTACATTACAAGCATGGTAATGACTAACAATTTATCGAATGTCGTTTATAACGTGTAAATCATAAATAAACTTGTGCATTTTTGCCGCTCATTATATTAGCATTACGACCAAGAAATTACATTTCTTATTCTAGTGTTTTGTTCTATATGACCTCTAAATCTCATATCTTTGTTCGAAATTGTTTTTAATTTTCATTAATAACCTTCCAGATGAGAACAACTGCGTTGGTTGCACAAACATATACTCCTGTCTCAATACTAAGCCTGATTAGTTTCACAAGGAAAAAGTGGCAACTGATATCTAAAAAGACCTTCAGTCTGTTGACAACTAGGTCAAAGAATAGCTTGTTAAATTTAACGCCTCTAAAATTAAACTCTTTACTGGTAATCATTTGAGAGACTGTTCTTTGCTCGAAATATGTAAATACTCTAAATCAAATAAATTCTATTTGGGAATTGGCTGTTCAACTATTTTAACTGGATCGTTCAATTATCCCAGTTCAAATTACCAAATATATTGTAACTTTTCTATTCATGCATTTAGATTTCTCATATCCAAAGATTAACATTTCATGCACAATATTAAAATCCCGGCATTAAATGGCTAATAGTGTTTGATATGATGCTAAACAAAAACAACCAGTTGTCTCATTTGGCTAATATTGTTAACATTCTTACTTGATTTGCTGTCTATGATTAAAATCCGTCTTTGTTTATGTCTTGTTTTCATTTTTATTGATTCGAATGTTAAAATTTGATCGTGAGTCATTACAAAACATCTCAGAGGAATGTTCGAATTCGAATCAAGTTTCTTTACATGATTTTAAGCGCGAATACAATTTTGAAATATCAGAATCCATCTTTTCACCAGTTAGCTACGATTTAAATACTTGGACACATTGAAATCTTCAGTTATAATTGGCTCTAAGAAGGAAAATAGTCTATTCAAAATCGTACTGATGCTGATGAAGTACGTAACATGTCGCTACTTAAAGTATTGCGGACTTTACAATCAATATTTATCCCAAATATGGCTATTTAGGAAAAAACTTTTTATTCATTCCAGCATTATATTTTCTAATTCGCGCATGCGCTGAATTCTCATATTAAGATTGATAAATTTTGTTGTCTCAAAAATCAGTGAATGCTGTCTAGCGGCATCTGTTGTAATTTTTTCTGATAACTGAACGGAAAATAATTTCCAAGATATGTGACTTTTTTCTGTTGCCAATTGATGTTTGCTTGTAAATGCAATGATCATTATTGGAACGTATGGTGTATTGGTTACCCTTTTATTTCTCGTATACACAATCACTGATGTACATATAATCACTACTTACTTGGCGGTTGGGACTAGATGTAACTTCGTCCTTGATTAATCTTCATAACTTGACCGGTGCTACCATTCATGTTCATTCCGAGCATAAAATTAAAGTTTATTCTTTAACTTCACTACGTGAAAACAGTTAAAAAATTTCTCCGCTTACAACAAATGCTATAAGTATTCCCATGTCTGTTTCTAGAAATAGGTGGAAGGTAGAAGAAGTACAGATCTAATGTGGTGTGCGGTGTGGTTTGAGTTTGAATATCTTCTCTATCTGAGTCAAATATTGACGTGTCTTCGCCCATCGAGACGAGATTTCTGCAATAATGTCCCAAGGTCATAGTAATTCTTTTAAAGATTTACTTTTCCCAAGGCAGATAGCTGAGTATTCTGCTGAGATCATCGATATAATCCGACGTTATAGCTGACCAGGGCAGAAAAAAAATTGGTGCATCAGTTTATTGCAAGAACTTACAGATTTATTTTTATGCAAAATTTGAGTTACAATCGATAAGATTTTATTATGATAATGACTACTGTAGAAGAAAATTTTTTTAACAAAAGAAATATTGTAGATACTAGTGCCGACCAGTTTTCACCTAACGTCGTTGACAGGCGCTACAGTTTCGCATTAACAGAAATAACAGAAGTCACTTCACTTGAGAAATGTCAATGGAAGTAACAACTGAGACTAACTGCATTGTGACATCAAGAGAAACTGATGATAAAATCAGGATGTTGCTGTGCGACAATATTTCATTCAAAAGTGTAGGAAGAAAGCAGATCGCCATTATAATTAATGTACAGAGTATCTATAAAGTTCGTGTGTACTTTAGAAATTTATAAACTTATTTGCATCTGAGATAGAAATAATTTGTAAAAGGATTAGAAAAAAGTAAATATATATTTTCTAAGGTTCTATTAAAATTTCATTTAAGTTTCCGCATGTCCTCCATCATTAGCTGTACAATAGATAATACAATATTACAGTTCATGGGAAACATTTGCCAACTGATTTACAGTAATTCCCGAAATCGCAATAATTATTTTAGCTTTCAAATATTCTAATGAACTAGGTTTGGTTACATACACAATTATTTTCACATCTCCCCATAAACAATATCTAATGAAATCAAATCTGGCGAACGTGGAGGCTAATAAAATTATCCACGTGGAGGCTAACAAAATGATCCACCCCATCAGATCAATCTGCTTACATAATTAAAATGTGTTGCAAATTTTCTCGAAAGTATTGGTAATATTCAATATCTATACTTAAAATTAGGTACATTAAACATTATGAAAATTTTTACAGATTGTTTCTATCACAAATATAAATAAAGTTATAAGGGTATTTGCAGTACACACAAACTGTATGAAAACACTGGATTTTTAAAAATGGCACAAAAAGTTTTGAAATACAAAAGCTTAAATCTATTCGATGAATCTTCTATTAGTTTCCACCACGGCCTCTAAACGTGTTTGGAATTCCAGCAATTTCTGGGCTGTCCACTTGTGTAAGTTGATCAATGTCAATTTGAAACTTGCTTTCCACTTCTTCTTTGTTAGTACTAAACGTTTTGTTATTATTACTTTCAGACGATTCCTAACTGGCCCTACTATACTGCGCAATATACAAAATGAAGTACAAACAACGCGCATGCCGATATTAAAATTATAAAATCTCGACAATTTATCCATAGCACACATACACTAACTCCCCCACTGTATATATATATATATATATATATATATATATATATATATATATATATATTACGATCAAAAAATAATTATATATATTATAATCAAAAAATAATTATAACATGATTCTCGCTAGTGGAATTCTCCTCCGACTGCATAATTTCCAAATAGATTTGAACTTCTTAAATTTAAAATAATGCCAATCGTTATCTCCTGATTACTCTTTTCTTGTTCACCCTACTTAGAAATATTTATCTTTTCTAATTCTTTCATAACCAATAAACCGCTGATCATGCCTCACCTGAAATATATCCAATGGAAATCAAATATCAATAGCGTCTGAAATATTCCAGTTGAAAAATATGAGCTATATTTCAATACTGTAATACCTACATGTGTTACAAACTAGAAAGTGATATGGATGCACACATAAACACAACAGATAAAACATTTAAACGCCGGAAGACGTACACACAAATATGCATGGTAAATGAAAGAAAACGTCGAATAGAAAACATAAAACGAACAGAAAATTACTGTATGTCTATCATCTATATTACTGTATGTATATCATCTATTATAAAAGGGAGGATGTGCCTTGTGGTGCAATTAATATTGGCTCAAAATAAAAATTCGGGGTGCCGAGTTCGAATTCCAGTTTAATTCCTTGCATTCACTTACGCAAAAAATACTTTTGGGAAAGGTATTAGTCCGTCTCTTCCCTCCAGTTATGAGTCAATTAATAGGACAGATTGGGTTCTCTAGCCTTCGATGGCAACCAGTTAACGCAGAAAGCAATGGCAACCTATTGTGGAATAATCTTCTGCCAAGTCAGTCATGTCTCTTTCATGATCGACGTATGGCACGTAACTGATGAATTGTATAAGAGGTGAAAGAGAGTGAGAGTATTACTGTACTCATAGCGTTTTTGTGTTTGAATAATTATTTCAAGTCTTTCTTTGCTGTCTTCCTCTTGATTCTCTTACATCTAAGAAAAATACCTTTCTTCCGTTTATCTTATTTGTTCATATAATCGCTATTTCTGTTCTCTCTGCGAACAACATAGAAAATCGTAATTTTATATTATAATATAATATTTGTAATATCTACATAGGAGCCTTACTGTCTAATGGTTTGGATATAATGAATGAAATTAAATATATTTCTAAATGCATTATCCTACTGAAGAAACTAGTTGTAATGAAAGAAAGACTAAGACAAAAAAAGAGAACCGCAGCAGGGAAAAATACGAGAACGATTAGGAGCAGAAGAGTGACTAACAATCCGAAAGCATAAAAGAGAATGAATACAATCAAGGTAGAATGATATGAACGAAGAATAGAGTAAACATTATATTTATGATTGTTACTGCAATATTTTGATAAAGTTAAGTTCAAATATTTAATGATGCAACGGAGGAATTTGTAGGGATACATTATCATCATAATATTTAATGATTTAATAAGTAAAATATACTTGTTCAATCTTCAACTGAATAAATAAGATTTATCAGATTATTGAAATAAGAAAATCGTGAAATATTTATAGGTTAAAACTAGTAAGTAGTGATTAACTATCTTTTTTATTATGTTCGAAATGATCTTATTCATGTTCCATACAACGTAGAATCCTATCAAAAACACTTCTAAAAACCATTTTACAAATTATACATTAACAAAATTTATCAAAAATTTCTTGTTATAATTCAGAAACTGAATACTAGTTTTTTTTTTAGTAAACCCCACAAGAAAAAGGTCTAGTCGACACGGAATTGCTCTATGTTATCCTATCCGGATTAGTTGGAAATTCAGTTTGAACCATTACCGAATGTGTAAACCATAGTAAATCTTCAGTAATCTGAAACTGCAGTAGTTTGCATTAGTTCAATAACACTCAACAAATAAAAATGGTGTTTCTCGCAGAATACGACACACTGTGTTCAATTATTATCTTTGAAACCATGTTCATGAAGTTCCAGCATTGTTTAGCGGAGTTTTCCTTTGATGTAATAATATATTATTTGTCCAAGGTCAGCCTACAATCTGAATGATATTGACTGTGGGACGACCCAGGTTGGAACGTGCTGCGCTAGTTTTATTCAGTAGATATGCTAAGCACGAATGAATATATCTCGGGTTTTAACACAGCATATCTGGCTCGGGTGAATAGCTGCGCAGTTACCATAAATCAAACCTTGTGGTAAGATTGAAGATAATGACAACAATGAGTGGGTGGGGCGAGGAAGATAAGTATCCTTAATTTTTTAATCAAAGATTTATTGAAGCGCATGAAATAAATGTTTGAATAAATATATTGAAAAGCCTGTTGCAGGATATACAAAGATTAGCAATTAATCGGAATATTTTTTAAGGTTTACCAACCTTTTTGACGGTTAATCAAAGAGAGAATTTTTTTAAAGATATTTATTAGTTTTTTGTATATAATAATGATTTTTTTCCGTAAAGTCTTATTATTTTTCACTTAGTCGGGTAAAAAAAATAAATGAATTCATACATTTTCTAAGTGTATTTGCGTAAAAGTAAAAATAACGAACCCGACTTGAATTCGAACGCCTCTCTCCAATTTCTCATTCCGAGCTGTTATCTATTTTCTTACTCGCAAGTTTTTGCTTACAGTACCTTCTGTCACCAAGTGGTCACCCGTTTGGCTAATGACAAGTTTGATATTGCCTAACTTCAGTTAGTGGACAAGAACTAATGTTTCAACATAATATGGCCATAAGTCTAGACAGGTAATATATGTAACATGCGATTTGACATATTTAAATATATTTCTAATGAAGCATAATTTCAGGTTACTAAAAGCATTATTTTTAAAGTTGTTGCTAAAGAAAAAAATGATTATCAACTCAGATAATCATTTTTTCTTCTATTCAATAGAAAAATAAATAACAAGCAACAGTGAATCTGAAAACATTTTACTGATATTGATTTCACTGTTTAAGAAAATAGGAAACACAGGTGTTAAATTGAAAATGTATATCCACTAAAAATGACGTTTATAGAAATAAGAATGTATTTTTTTTATTAAAAAAATTAATTTTGACACATCGATCTGCTTTATCTAAATCGTTATTTCGTTGTTTGGCTATAAAATGGTTTTCTTGACAGAAAATGTACATGCACGTTCTATTTTTTGAGTCGAGAAAAGTTTGTTTTTGTAAGAGTTTAAGATCTGGAGAGGTTAATATTAATTTCACTGTGAAAGAAAACAAAAAAAAATTCATGTTGCAAATTTAAACACATGTATGAATTAAAATAATGTTTATATTCAGTCAGTTAAGTGCCATGGTGATACACACTTGGGCGATCACGTCTCGAAAGGGACATGACTGACTGGACAGAAGATTTTCCTGCAGTAGTTTGCCATTGCTTTCTGCGGTAGACTGGTTGACAGCCAAATCTATAGAACCCAATCTGTTATTTAACCTATAACTGGAAGGAACAAACGGATAAATACCTTTCCCAAGCATATTTGTGCGTAAGTGAAATACAATGTTTATATTCAGTCAGTTAAGTGCCATACGTAAAACACGCTTGGGCGATCATGTCTCGAAAGAGACATGACTGACTGGGCAGAAGATTATCCCCCAGTAGGTTGCCATTTCTTTTATATTTATGTGTGTGTGTGTGTGTGTGTGTGTATAAAATCATTTTAAAAACAATGATCTAACATTGATTAATGACGAAATAATATCTCGAAACATAGTACTGTGTGTTTTGCAATATAATCTAAAACAATTTTATATATAAAAATAATATTATATATATATATATATATATATATAGATAGATAGATAGATAGATAGATAGGTGTGAGTTTGTGACTTTGGGTTTTCCCGATCACTGATATTATGCGCTTTCAAATAAGTAATACGCATATAAAATACATATATATAATAATATATACAACAAATTGCGTATATATATATATATCACACAAACACACACAAACACACACACACATAGAAACAGTAGCTACTCTGGCATCTACTTATCGCTCATTCAGGGATGAATTAGACCACTCTGGTTATTGGCGTATGAACGCCCATATCCCAGCGGTAGAATCGCTGACTGACGCTAATTCGGCCGGGTTTCAATCTTGGGTTAAAATGCAATTGGATGTCTAGCCGCACTAATGAGCTGTGATGCAGCGAAACAGATCTGTCTATATATATATATATATCGCGGAAGAATGAGAACATAAAAAATAACGGTGTCTACACGAAACATCGAAGACAGCATGATTCTGATCAGTTCATGAGACAAATTAGTCTTGCAAATAATTTTTTATAGCATACTTATCGGTAGGTACACTTGATGTTTACCGATTATTATTGAAATATTATATTGTGTCACGCTTTTAGTTCCTCTCGTCATCATAAAATATTTAAGCTATACAACTTTTTGCAAATACACTTGGCGCTTCTATTGTATGTTGTTGCATTAGTTCATTAATTTCTATTAGAAAATAATAATTGTGTTGCTTAGCTTGCTAGGAAATGTTTTGATTAAGAAAAACACGAGAGGAATTTTAATCTGAAAGCGCGATATCGATGTTAAATTAAAGTCGAATTTTAACTAGTATATTAAATATCAACAGAAACAAACGACATATTCAACACGTGATTAAGTCAGACACATGAACACATAATCTATGAAATGGCAGGTTCAAAACGTGCAAAGATAGGTAACAAAAAGCAAAAAGTGATGAAAAGAAACGAATTGTTAGAGAATAAGGGAATAATATTAAATAACATTCAAAACGAAAGAAAATACAAAACTAAACAAAGCAAAACAAAACGTTTGAAAACAAAATAAAGCAATAAAGTAAACAGGAAGTAATGAGTAAAAAAAAGAATTGATCTTAAAACAAGAGTCACCATAATAATGGAGGAAGTTTGAAGACAAAACGAAATTAAATAAAACAACACAATATTGAGCGAGTTTATAAAATAACATAAAATAATTTCATAAAGATGAAAAACAATCATAGTAGTTATAAAATGAGCTAAAGATTAAAAAAAAATAAAGGTAGAGCAAATCCATACTTAGCAATAGGCACGAAAAAATAGAAAACAAAAATAGAACAGAGAAAATCAGACACAAATAGAACGTGATAAGGGAAATAACCAATATTATATAAAAAAAACATTTTAATTTTAAACAACTACAAAAAGTCATTAATAAAAAGTAAGAGTCATGACCACTAAGTCATTATAACATAACAAATTGATATTATTCTAAGTAGAGAAAAAATATTTACTCTTTATAATTAAAGTTAGCAGATTTTACAAAAAAAAACTTGTAATGTTTATCCTTAATAATGAATAAGTAAGATTTTATGAAACTCAGAAAGGAAAAATAACCTCCTATATCCTCATAAGAGTAAATTACTGAAGTATTATAAAAATATGTACATTTTGATAAGAATTGTCAGAATAAAGTTTAAAAACAAGTTAAAAAGAGGAATCTATATATCAAAATTTAGGAATATATGTGTAATTAAAGGCACTGATGACTGATGAACAGACATGTCTTCTCATATTCCACTTATCTCTGAGAATGAAACCTAGACTTAGAATCCTCAGAGAAAATCCTGATAGTGCAAAAATCAGGAACCTTGCTATTTCTGATGGCTTCAGAAATACTTTATATGACACAATTACTTCATCTGCACACAATATGGGTATAATGCAACATAAGATTGAAATACTCTAAAGAAATTAGTTTTATAATTTGTAATCAATTTTACGAGAGAGTAGTGGAATAATAAAAACAAATAATAAAATATTAACTTCCGAGATTAAGTAAAAAGAAAGCTCCATCCAATATTTTTTTTGAGTAAAAACATTTTCTATACATTAATGATACATTTAGGTTCTTTATGAATTAATCAGAACATTTTCCTGGTATCTAAAAGACTTAAAATAGAAGTGAAATCTTAGCCATGTCATAACAGAGACTAGAGAATGTTACTGAGAAAAATATATATAGTCTATAATTGTTGATGCCAGCCAAAGATTATAATTCATCTCATCTGACCAAATTTAGTAGTAATTTACATTCTACCAGGCATACTTTTACAAACTTCCAGCCATAAAATCATTGGCAAAAAATTTCTGTGACCTTGATAAGTACCAGACAAACACATAGCAATTTCAACATAACAACACGAAACAGCAAATAATACAAAAGAAAACAAATTATTTCCACTAGAATATTTCGTTCGCAAAGAGTGAAAGAAATACTAGTTAAACCAGAACTATCAAATATATGTCAAACACTCAATAACCAAATCATTAGTATAATTTAGAAAGAGAGAATAATCCAGAAAATATACTGAGAGCAAATCATACTAAAACCTATAAAATACGGAATTCATTAAAAACACGAAATGAGAAATGGGCGTAAGATAAGGATGTGTACCCCACCGGAATTATTTAACAGTAACCAAAATCATATTAGAGTAACTCAATCATGAGTGTATTATAAATTCTTTCAATATATTAATAGCCACAATCTTATCAATGTCAGTCAGTTAAGTGTCATACGTGATACACACTTGGGCGATCATGTCTCGAAAGAGACATGACTGACTGGGCAGAAGATTATCCCGCAGTATGTTGCCATTGATTTCTGCGGTAGACTGGTTGCCTGCCAAGGCTATAGAACCCAATATGTCCTGTTATTTAACCCATAAAAGGAAGGCAGAGACCGAATAATACCTTTCCCAAGGGTATTTACGCGCAAGGGAATGCAATGAATTCAACTGGAATTCGAACTCGGCTCCCCGATTTCTCGTTCCGAGCCGATATCCACTGGACCACAACGTACATCCTCCTTATCAATGTAAGATACGCAAATTGCACATTGTTGATGGCAAACACAGAAATTAAATTCCAGCAGATGTTGTTAAAGGGGGAAAAAAAACAATGCCCACACATCAATTGTAAGTAGATAGAATGTACAGTCGACGGTCAGAAGGACACCCATTGATATAAACTAAACTTCAGGACAGTAAAATCAAGCAAGTTCAGTTATTTTATATACCTAGATGTCTTTCAACAGAGAACGAAATATACGACAACGACATACAAAGATGCATTTTAATAGCATGGAATGAGTCTTCTAAAACTCAATGAAGTTGTAGTGGATAAGAAATTAAGAATTAAAATCATCTCTTTTCTTCACTTTTACACAAATTCACAACGACATGTGAAATCCTGGTTATTCCCAAGTAGAAAAAGGATTGACTATGTGCTAAATGAAAAAGTCGAAACTAGATTTCTCATGTAGGTGTTAACATGATTTTTGACCAATGGGAGCGACATGAAAGACCAAAAATAACTTCGCGTGTCAGTGTAAAATACCTAGACTAAAATAAAAGGATTTAACCAGCGTCAGCCAGAGAGACTCAGATGGTAGCAGCGAGAAAGACAAAACTAAAATGTAACTTCAACTTCAAATAGAATCGGAGATAAGTTCAGGTCGCACCTTGTTCTCTTTCTCCTTATCTCTTTACTGATTAGTTCTTCTTCTTCCTCTTCATCCGAAGACATTCTTGCTGAATACATACATACATACATACATACATACATACATACGTACGTACGCATATTAACAATATTCAACAATTACTACTACCAACGTTTTCTACAATGATATCCATAACTTTATCATTGAACACGAACTCTACCCTTAACTTCTTAATAATGTTTCTAATTGCACATTAACTCCTACAACTTATATTATTCTTTCCTTTTAACAAATTTGTATTTTAAAACGCAAAATGTATATTTTATTCTTACACTATTCCGCACTAATTCACACATTCCAACCTGCCGAAAACTAACCGTCTGATAAAAACTTGGTGATGATAATTCTAATAAAGATTATTCTGCATAAAAGTTGTAAACTGTAGGGAGTTCGATTAAGTATGACACAAGGCCGAATCAAAAAACACTAACCATCCACTCTATTTCTACAAAGTATTAACCCTCTAGGACCATTCGTATCATATTTGATACAGTATGAAAACAAGCCTTGAAAGAAATATTTTCCTGAAAAATTTTTTAAGAGAAATATTTTATAAATTTCAAAAGAAAGCAGTACTGACTGCTCAGTCAATGAATACCAAATGTTTCCTTATAGGGAAATACCAAATGTTTCCTCATAGGGAAATACTGTATCAAATATGATACGAATGGCCCTAGAGGGTTAAAAATATATATTTTCTGTAAGAAATAAAAATTACTAAATTGTTTTGTAAAGTTGTCATCTATATACCAGTGAAGGTACAGGCACATGTAAGCAAGAAAAAAAGTTTTAAGAAAACTAGAGAAAAAAGAAGATAATTCGAAACAGAAGAAAAAATATAGTGTGAATTTGACACTGATAAAATATATTGAATATTGTGTAAAAAAGTATTTGCAAAATAAGAATTAAAGAGCTATACAATGATACTGTTAGGCCATAGAAGACGAATATCAAATGAAAAACAACTTGAATTAGAAAAAAGTTCAGAATTTGCCGACAAGCGCGGCATAACAAAATGTTAGATTTGTGTCTATTTTGCTGTTGAGAGAAATATGTTAATATTATTGTGTTTTGTTAGTATATATAAAATGTAGCAGGCAAAGAAATATTACCTTTTAACAATACATACCACCTATCTAATAATAATAGTTCAATAAAAAAAGCATTTATTATCCATAACTTACAAGGATCCATGAAAACAATTTTGTTTGAAAACAAATAATACTATTTGAATCTCAATATCAAAGTCACCTCGCTCCAAAGGAGGACTATATACTAAATGATTTTTAACTACTATCAACTTTGATTTATTTAATAATAAAAATGGCGTTTGACAGTTTCAAAAATAGAGAGACACTCTAGCAATGCCTAGCCACACGCATCAAATGAGAGCTATAAAGAACTCTCCTTTAAAAAGAAAACACTAAAACAATAAATATACATTACAGTAAAATATGAGTACATAACAACACGGGGAAAATAACAACCTTGAAAATGATGTGTGAAGAGTCTGAAAGCACATGGAAATTTGAAATTATGGGACAGTTTCACACTCGTTATCTTCAGCAAAAAGGAATCTTGTAAGAATACTGGAAATATTAAATGTAAAATTAACTTTTCTTAGACGGTCTTTATTAAAGAAACATGTTTAAATGAAAGCCAAAAATATATTAATATTACTTTATATATATATATATATATATATATATATATATATATATATATATATATATATTGTATATCTTGGCAGGTGTATCTATTTTATGCAGATTTCATTAAAACTGACATCACGAGTTTGAAAATAAGAGTAACTTTACACCTCTCACAACAGAGTTTAATTCGATCAAATTTAATCACACATTGAGACTAACCAAAATCTGTCTGCAAAATACGTTTTGGTAACACAAATATCATTGCATCATCTACACGCAGAAAAAGTTAAAAATAAAGGACACATTAAAAATATAAAATAAAATCTAGTGCACAATACTATCAAGTACGCACACGCCAAAAATATGCTTACCGTGTACGGCAAATAGAACAAACGTTTAACTCTACACACCCGCATAAACATTATATATTCAGTCACAAGTAAAATAAAATCCATTCTCGATAATGGCTAAAATTATAAACGAAAGCTCTTGGAAAAAACTACATATTAATTTATGACCTTTTAAAATTAAACCAATTCTATATATCACAGAATTCGATTAGACTTTGGAATCATTCTTGGTCGAGAGGTGTAAGACACACCAGATCAAATGGTGGCTTCCCATATTTTGTAAGGGGTTACAGGTACGAATCCTGTTGAATGACACGCAATTTATCGTAAATAATCAATCAGGTAGAAATAAATATATAAACGGACAAGCCTCTCACACGAACGCGGGTGTCCATCAAAGCTCTATTCTAGGTCCTACGCTTTTCCTTATCTATATTTACGATCTCCTCGACGTAATAAGATCCTACGTAGGCATATACGCTGACGACACTATTCTTTACTCTCGTCTCAATCAAAAATCTGCCGAGGCTGAAAAAGTAAACCTCGCTTCCGAGCTTGAAAAGTACCTCTAATACGTGTCGGACAGGGATAAGAAATGGCTCGTATATATTAATGATTCCAAAACAAACCTGCTATATATGAACCATCACTGACAATCGTTCCTCCCGCCCATTAACATGGATTAGTCTTCTCTCCTCAAAAGTAAAACACTGCGCCTCCTCGGAAAAACTCTCACATCAGACCTAGAATAACTATATAGAATCCATAGCTAAATCCGCTGCTAAGAAAGTAGGTTCTCTATGTAGGGCCAGGAAATTTATCCCGTCCGAAACAATCTTGCATGTATACAAATATACCATCAGCCCGAGCATTGATATTGCTGCCACATCTGGTTGGGTGCTCCTGCTAGACACCTAGGTGTCCTTGACAAAATTTAATGGAGAATCTGTAATGTGATCGATCCCGACGAAGCAGCTAGGATACAATCGCTTTCTCACCGACGCACTGTGGCTTCCCACTGTCGCTTCCACAAATACTTTCACGGCTCCAGCTCCGATGCACTTAGCTCACTGATACGCCCTATATATAAATTCCTCGAACCACAATATTAGCAACTATATGCCACACATTTATTGTGAGAACGATAAATTGTAAACTCAAATTCCACTCCACCAGATTTTTTCTCGCACTTCCCGCCTGTAGATTTCCCATTTCGCTTACTTGTTTTCAGACAGCTACAATCTTCAAGATTTTAAATGTAAAATCAAAAGTCACCTCCTGTATCACCAACTTACATCCTATCACTCATGCTTTTTTCTCAGTCCATCACATTCATCAGTATTCTTTTCCTTCTCATACTCTCTTCCTGACACTCTCTATAACCTGTCACTCTTTCTCATAACATTCCTCCTATGTAACCCCCAGCAAAACAGTCGCAGGAAAATGCCTTGCTTGTGGCCACACGATTATAATATAAGGGTGGATAGGTGGAAATTTGAGATATCATTTCCTAAATGATGTAACAGGTTATCAACTAATGAGGTGATAAATATAGTAAATAGAACACGACAGCCTATTTGTAGCGAAAAATAATTTTTTATAAATAATATATATACATATATATATATATTCAGTATTTGGGTAGCAATCCAACTTTTATAAAAGTTTGGTTATAAAAGACTGACAAAGCACTGGGATTAAGGTTTTATTTATTTTTTCTTTTATTCATACAGGGCACACACAAGCACGCGCGCAAACATACACACACAAATATATACGCGCATACACTCCTACACACACATGCACACACTCATAATATTGATGTTAAATCTTTCCGTTTGATATGGTTAATAATCTCACTCTTACCTATCTCTCACTCTCTATTACACTGGCTATATATATATATATATATATATATATATATATATATATATATATATATATATATATATATAATATCAAAATCGGATGCGTTAAACTCTGTGGGTGTTGCAGATTTATTGGATCATTTGCTTTATATTGCCTTACTTCATGCTACTATATTAACTCATGACATAGGATCAGAAATGAATTCCTTATGGATTTAACAAGTGACACACCCTTTAAAACCGATCAAATTTGAAACTTATTCCATAGATAATTCAAAGATCGAAAACTAAATGTATTAATCAGCATTAATCAAAAACTAGAAAACTTTCTTCTTGTAACACTGGACTAAGTAAATAATTCTTATCAAACATATATAAAACCTAACGAATAAATATTATACATATATCCGATGTCTAATCACCGCCATGTATAATCAAACATTTACCCTCTTCCATAGATTATAGAATCAGTAAAACTTATTTAGTTAACACGTATTATATAAACATAGCAATTTTTATATTAATGCCTGAAAAAATTAGGCTATAAAATCCAAGATATTAATTACATAAAAATATATATAGCAAACAAAATAGAAAGATAAAATCCTCTGGTATATAACCTCATTTAACCAAATGGTTAGCACAAAGTGAAGGATGAATTTCCTCAATTTAATTAAGAAATCTTTCCGTAACCATTATATACTTTTTTGGATAAAGCCCCATTATTGTATATTAGAGATATACAAGAATATTTTGCTTTTAAATTATCAGTTATCAATGCTTCCATTAAACGAATTAAATTATATATATATATATATATATATATATATATATATATATATATATGTATAATAAAGAAACTAAAGAACAGATAGTTTTTAATCTATCTGTTCTTTCATAAAGACTGCTTAATACAGAATAGACCTTAATATTGTATTTTGTTATTACAATGGTTTATATAAGCATTATATCACTGCAACAATATTGTTCATCTTCAGGTGATATTTTAAAAACAAATGTGAAAATTTTTATTTTAGAAAATATGAAATGAAATCATGGCTATTCACAAATTTAGTAATTGCGATTAGAGGAAATCAGGCAGTATGATTGTTAGTGTGTCAGAAATTACTCAATCACAACATAGAGTTGAACATTTAAGTCTCGTAATAGACATTTTTGCTTTATGTCATAACTTGACACGTTTTAATTTTTTTCTGGGGAATAAAAATACTAGGAACATACATTATTCAAATGTACACACAACAGCTTTTAAAAGAAGGACTGATTTTAGATATTGAAAATTTAATATTGTTCTACGTTATATGTTAAAAGTGCTGGATTGTTAAGAGTAAAATTTCGATTAAGAAATTATGCTAAAATAAGGTATATTAAAGTTATTATTATCGAATAAATATTGAGTTAGTCATTACTTTTAATAGAACAAAAAAGAATGTAATATTAGAGCATCAGCTATAAATGGGCATTAATTAATATTTAAAGAGAAATATTTACGGTGTTTACATTATGATGTCAATTTATTTTAACTTATTTTTTGGATATTTTATAATTTGCAGCTTTTCATTCAAGCACAGAGGGCAGATGTCAGAGAATGATTTACATGTTCTTGTTTTCTCGAGAATTCTCCATTTTACCTTGGGGTTTTTATTTGTATCTTTTAAATGACAAAATACACAGGAATGTAGGTTTCGGTACGCGTAATATTTTTATGAAATTCAAGGCAAATAAAACATCTGCTTACAAGTCTTCATAGTAGACCCCATGTACATTCTTTTAATAGTTGGGTTTCATTTGATGATATAGTACATTGGTAAACAATAGAAACTGTTAGACATGTATTTTCTAGTGGAGAATCATTATGATTTCGACAGTTATATAAATGTGCATTAATATCTTCTTCATTATTTTAATAATTATTTATTAGTTTTGTTAACGTATTAAGTGATGATTTTATTGTTATGACTTTTAGTAATTTTTTCTAGTTTAGTTGTATATCTCTAATATACAATAATGGGGCTTTATCCAAAAAAGTATATAATGGTTACGGAAAGATTTCTTAATTAAATTGAGGAAATTCATCCTTCACTTTGTGCTAACCATTTGGTTAAATGAGGTTATATACCAGAGGATTTTATCTTTCTATTTTGTTTGCTATATATAGCAAACAAAATAGAAAGATAAAATCCTCTGGTATATAACCTCATTTAACCAAATGGTTAGCACAAAGTGAAGGATGAATTTCCTCAATTTAATTAAGAAATCTTTCCGTAACCATTATATACTTTTTTGGATAAAGCCCCATTATTGTATATTAGAGATATACAACTAAACTAGAAAAAATTACTAAAAGTCATAACAATAAAATCATCACTTAATACGTTAACAAAACTAATAAATAATTATTAAAATAATGAAGAAGATATTAATGCACATTTATATAACTGTCGAAATCATAATGATTCTCCACTAGAAAATACATGTCTAACAGTTTCTATTGTTTACCAATGTACTATATCATCAAATGAAACCCAACTATTAAAAGAATGTACATGGGGTCTACTATGAAGACTTGTAAGCAGATGTTTTATTTGCCTTGAATTTCATAAAAATATTACGCGTACCGAAACCTACATTCCTGTGTATTTTGTCATTTAAAAGATACAAATAAAAACCCCAAGGTAAAATGGAGAATTCTCGAGAAAACAAGAACATGTAAATCATTCTCTGACATCTGCCCTCTGTGCTTGAATGAAAAGCTGCAAATTATAAAATATCCAAAAAATAAGTTAAAATAAATTGACATCATAATGTAAACACCGTAAATATTTCTCTTTAAATATTAATTAATGCCCATTTATAGCTGATGCTCTAATATTACATTCTTTTTTGTTCTATTAAAAGTAATGACTAACTCAATATTTATTCGATAATAATAACTTTAATATACCTTATTTTAGCATAATTTCTTAATCGAAATTTTACTCTTAACAATCCAGCACTTTTAACATATAACGTAGAACAATATTAAATTTTCAATATCTAAAATCAGTCCTTCTTTTAAAAGCTGTTGTGTGTACATTTGAATAATGTATGTTCCTAGTATTTTTATTCCCCAGAAAAAAATTAAAACGTGTCAAGTTATGACATAAAGCAAAAATGTCTATTACGAGACTTAAATGTTCAACTCTATGTTGTGATTGAGTAATTTCTGACACACTAACAATCATACTGCCTGATTTCCTCTAATCGCAATTACTAAATTTGTGAATAGCCATGATTTCATTTCATATTTTCTAAAATAAAAATTTTCACATTTGTTTTTAAAATATCACCTGAAGATGAACAATATTGTTGCAGTGATATAATGCTTATATAAACCATTGTAATAACAAAATACAATATTAAGGTCTATTCTGTATTAAGCAGTCTTTATGAAAGAACAGATAGATTAAAAACTATCTGTTCTTTAGTTTCTTTATTATACATATATATATATATATATATATATATATATATATATATATATATATAATTTAATTCGTTTAATGGAAGCATTGATAACTGATAATTTAAAAGCAAAATATTTATATATCATCTATTTAAATGCCATACATGATACACGCTTCGGCGATCAAGAGACATGACTCACTAAGCAGAAGATTTTTCCTCTATTAGTTTTCCATTACATTCTGCGGGAAACAGATTGCCAACCAAATCTATCGAACCGAATCTGTCCTGCTATTTAACCCATAGCTGAAGAAATGGAATAATACATTTATTAAAGGGTTTTTGTGCGTAAGTGAATGCAACGATTTCAACTGGAATTTGAACTCGACCTTCTGATTCCTTTTTCAGAACCGATATTCACTGCACCACAATGCACATAATTATATACAGTGATATAAACCTGAGAATTGTGACAAAAAACTTAAAGTTTAAATGGTTGATTGACAAAACTTAACAGGCAAAAAATAGTAAAAGAGTATAATCCCTTGTCAGCTTAAACAGTTTAGATTCAGTCAGCAAGAAACTATGTGCAATAATACTAAAAATGCAAGCAGAATGAAAACATTTTCTATTAATCAATCAGCGATATAAATTAAAAATGTATAAACTATATGAAAGAAGTCATTCTATTTAAACGATAGTGAAATTATTTTGCTTATCTCTTCCTCAGTACCTATGATTAATATTTCATTTCTATATATTTCTTTAGTCGATCAAAATGTAATTTTTTATGCTTTGGACAAAATTTAAATCGTCCGATAATAAAACATAAAAGTGGCTTTTTTA